>JBAIZZ010000364.1:51932-197351 GCA_037355905.1 Heliconius aoede | reverse complement strand
GTTAAGGCACTATTATATTGCGTGCACAACATAACACTATAAGAGAGTACAAAACCCATCACACATGACATTATAAATTGTGCTAAAAACAACATGTCCGACCAATGAGCATAAGCTGCTGACCTTTCTAGATCTCCAGTGCACCAAGCTACTATTGTAGCTGGTACTATCATAAAAAGAGCATTGTAATACATGAGTCCATACTTGCCAAGTTCTTTTGAATCTAATTTCTTTTTCATATATACTCCGTTTGCTGCTGTGAATCCATCATTTAGTAGAACTAAAGTATATCCTGACCATGAGAAGGTAACATCATCTGCAGCTGCTAGCAAGGCTCCACCAACCATGGCTAATACACTAGCTTGGACTGGCCATGATGCTTTGATGCCTAGTACAAATCTTTCAAGAAGCATTGTCATTAAAATACTGAATCTTCTGAGTGCTGTAAACATTGGAAGACTTAATTCTTTAGTTCCACCCAGACCTGTTGCCATATTACCCAAGTATATCAATGGAAGTGGCCAAATTCGACGAGCTACACCACTATCTAAAGGTGGGAATTTTACAACTTTGGCGGAGCGACCGCACCATAGCACTGTTATTGTCGCCAACATTTGACCTAAGCCCAGGACCTGGTAAGAAGGAAATGCATAAGATGTTAATACGGTTTTGTTCACTACCGTTATCATAAACGACGCGAGCGCATAAAATGCAGCGCTTAATATCTTCTTTACCATCGCGGCCCTATCAGCCTCTGGATCTTCTTGTGTAGTATGTGCCGACATGGTGCTTCTTGAAAATATTATTTAACACTTAGTTTTATTAATGTTATTAACAATCATGATAACTTCCGACGATAAATAATAAAGCAAACGTTTGTTAACTGACGTGTTTAGCGGCGGAGGGGTCGTCTTAATCACGAACCATCTATTTCATGGTCACGTATATACACTATTAATAAAATATAAATAAAAGTAAAAAGCCTTGATTGAACGGCATACACGACAGCATTCATCACTTTAGCACTATTGACATTTGTCAAACTAGAATATAGTTGTTTGACAAGTAAATAAAATAGACAATGCAAGGAAGCTTTATTATATCGTTGTCTATGCTTTTATACAATTACATTTTTACGTCTATATAACTTGTTTGTTGATATTAATTTTGCTAAAAAATATAAATATATATTTATTTATTATATATAGATAGATTTATATACGAGGTATGTTATTATTTTCCCATAAAAAATAAGTCAACATATACCTCTCATTATGTTGTGTTAGTCTAGACTCTAGCGCAAGCGAGACGCGACATTTTGGTACGGAACTTTTCCGTGTATTGATTGCCATGCCAGTCAGAAGCATAATTTTATTTCATAGTGTAGAAATATAATTTTTGATATACACCTATTAACATGAATTTTTGCAAGATACGTTGTGCAGCCGCGTAGTTAGATGCTTACGTAGTCAGTTATATTTGTGACTGATTTTCAGTAAGTACCAGTTTCATTGTGCGGACGCGTAGTGCGGCTGAAAGTCGTGTGTACAGTTAGTCGCAAAACACGGGCGTCGTCAGTCTTGATTAAAGGGTGGCGTTTTTCAGGCGGCGATGGCGATGCCAGAGCAGTTTTCTTTGAGATGGAATGATTTCCACACAAATCTGTCCCAATCTTTTCAAGCGTTATTTGAAGATGAAGATATGGTGGATGTGACGTTGGCAGCTGGTGGACAGTTTGTTCACGCTCATAAACTTATACTATCCGTGTGCAGCCCATACTTCAAGGAGTTATTTAAGGTATGACTCATTATAATTTGCCTTTGTCAGCTTAAATGTTTTCCTCAATACTTGCATAGATATACATATACTTATGTTCTACAAAAGGCAGACATTTTCCATATAAATCAATAGTTGTTTCGTTATTTATATGAATTGTGTATCTGTAAACAGCAATATTTGTATACATGTTGCTTTCTTTTGTAAACATTTAGTGTAAACAGTTATATGACATTGTTAATTTATTCAGTAAATAAAGATAAATAAATTACAGAGAATGATAGTAGTTTTTGATGTAAGGACACTCATTGAATGTTATATTTAACACAAAAATTTATACTACATGTATTTACTTATACATTACACATAGTATACTGTAAACATTGTTTTAATTAAAGATTAAATATTTATCAATATATAAATTATAAAACATCATGATTTGATTTTTTTATTTGTAAGCAAATATATTTGTTTTTTCTTATAGTTTTCATATATATTACATACTTTATTATTTGTTAATTGAATTTTTAGATATTTTTATAACATACATTAAGAAATTTATATAAACCAGTAACTTCTTTACATGAGAAAATAACCTGTGACTGTACTGTACTGCTATTTAGTATATTTCAATCAATTATCAGATTGGTTATTTTCTTACTTTTCGGAGCTCCTAGTCTGGAGTATTATTTAACCAATTACCTATTATTACGGTGCAACCTTGATTTGACAATACTAAAGGGAAACAGAAAAGAATTTCTTATATCAAGAAATTTGTAACAATGAGGTTTGTTATACATTGAATGTAGTAAACTTGTAGGATTCATTATGCCAAGATTATAAGTTAATGAAATTTATTAAATAGAGGTAAATAATGTATAATATATTCATTATATACAATCTATTTTTTATATTTCATGAAAATTAAAAATTTGTTATAATAAGGTTTTCAATACATGTATTCCTAACGTAGGGCTATATTTTGTATTAGCTCTTACATTCTTACATTAAGGTTATTACATTTTAACTATGTTAGTTAAGCAGAATATGTATACATATATATTTAGATGTTTAAATATTTAGATGAATCCATGTGAGCATCCAATTGTCATACTCAAAGATGTAGCTCATCAAGAACTAAGACAGCTATTACAATTTATGTACCACGGGGAAGTTCATGTGCGGCAACAAGAATTGTCAAGTTTCTTACACACAGCTGAAATGTTGCAAGTCAAAGGCCTTACAGGTAGTAGAGAGGTTAGTATAATTTTATAATTAGTATAATTGTTATCAAAATTGTTAGAATATCTTTAAACTTATTTGCTGATTGTGGTAATTCTTAATTTAGGTTCACTCTTGGGTATAGTATTCTTCTCTTGATATTATTGTCTATAATGTTTTATAACTTCATTGATTTGTACACAAAATTGCATTTGTATATCTGAAAATCACATATACTTGAGAGAATGTTCTTATGCAAATATTAAATAAAAAAAAGAGATGCTATAAAAAGGAGCTTGTTATAGTAAAAAATCAAAAAACCTACTATATAACATAATTATATGAAATTATTTCAATCGATATTTGAACAATAATTAATGTGTAATAAACTTCTACACTATTTGAAAAAACTATATTAAAAAAAGGCTATTGTGATACTGCTGCTGCTTGTGTAAGGTTGTGTTGAAATCGAACTGATAACCATCGCGTTACTAGTTAAACACTGTGCCACGACTGCCTCATGATCTTGCTATTTCTAATTTTATAATTGGCTTACAGAGAAGTGAATCACCGCCTCCTGTTCCCGAGGAAGATACATCTTATACAAGGGGTCAGTTCATAGAACCTGTTTCTGATAGTCTACCTGAATGGGTGCCCCCCTGTGACGAGATAGACCCTGAAGTGTCACAGGAGTCAATAGCATTTTGCCCTAAAGAAGAAGCGGCCAGAACTCCTTTGAAACGGTAAATACTTAAAAATATAATATATATGTACAAATGTATTGGGATTTCTAGTGGAAAGTGGTATTGGTAGAATGATTTCGAATTTGGTAAACAATAGGACCTCTTGAATCGTGTTCATTATGTATAACATGTATAAACTTAAATTGTCTAGACTTAAATCGCATATGCAGCTGTCTACAACTATTTCAAGGGATACAAATACTCGTCATCTGTACTATAGTGTGGGTTCATTTAAAAATTTATACCTACACTGCCAAGTGTCACATGCCCAAAGCTAAGCTAAGCTCCTCATTCTACAACCCTTAGACACCAAAACTATAATTATGTTTAATTTAAATTAAATTTATGGAATATTAACTAGTTTCTTCTCATAAGTAAATTATTTGATAATTTAAGTCCTATCAAAAGTATATTTTTGCCTAGCCTATAGCACAGGGGTACACATGAGTCACTCACATTCTAGAATTGTTTGTTACAAGTAATATAAACAAAATATCTGATATCAAAAGGCCACTTGATAGTTATTTGAGTTGGAAGTAACCATTTAGTGGAGGAGTGTTTTTTGGAATATCAAAGCTTCCTGGACAACCAGCCACCCGAGTGGGGACATTTGTATAAAAGCCGACCAACCTATGGAATAATTCAACGAGCGTCCATCAAAGCTCGTTTTTTTCAGGGGGGAGCTACTCTAGCCTCTCCCCACCCTGTGACGCTGTCATGACCAGTCCAGGTCAACAGCAATAAAGTCCATTCGAAAGAAAAGGAATAATTTATTCTACTACCACCTCTCTTATAGTTAAGAACTAGTTATAGTAAATATTGTACTTTATTTAAATAAAGTCGGTCAACTCGCGTGTGTACTGACTAGAGGGTTTGTGAGCTCGATTCCACTCAAGGAAATAAAATATTTAATATTTACGTTTTCTCCAGCGTGAAAATGAAAAAAAAAATCTAATATTATGATGCTGAAGATATTCATTTGTTTGGTGTTAGATATTACATATACTGTATGTTTTTTTTCGTTTTAATGTCAAACGCAAGTTTTAATTATTATAAGCAATTATTATTGCAACAATATATATATATATATAAATAACAAGTAATTATATTTATTAGTCTTGTTATGTTGCAATAATATTTTGTTAAACGTTATATTGACTTATTATATAGCTATAATTTTTTTATTTTTGTATCATTAGTTAAATATTTAATTAGAAGATACTTTTTTTTTATAGTTATTGTAATTTTGAATTTCAATGCAATTCTTTATTTTATTGGTTTTTCCAGTGTCTTTGTACTGATGTATGTAGTGAACTAATTTGTATATGGATTCCTATTGCACTGGGAAAATCACAGTTTAATTACTGTAAGTAATAAGTCATTATGGTCACTTGACCTTGCTGTTGTAAACATAACAACACATCAGGTTTTCAATTTCATAGTTTTATATTATTATTCTTTTGCTCTATACTGAACATGCATAGTGACGAAAATTTCATAGAATTTTTATCCTTTCACAATTTTGTTGTAATTTTTGTGAATATGTTACCGTTTAAAAGCATTCTTTGTTTAGTATATTTGCGTTATAATATGTTAAAAAAGTCAAAAAGTATTAAGTTTTTATGGAATTAACATTATTAGAGAAACTTCTATGGTTGTTTGTGTTATGTTTCATTTATTATTTTAATGTATTTTTCATGTATTATTTGGCCATAACAATTATAGGTACATTCGCATATTAGTGTATATGGTATATAGTATCTTGTAGGTGCCAATTGTCACTTATTAATGATTATTTAAATTATGTTATTTCTTTCTACGTAATATAGATAAATAGTGTTTGCTATCAAAAAAATTGAATAGTTCTTTTTTATACAATAGCATGTATAATATGCCTCCAGAATTCGGCAGAAAGTGGGGAACGGGGTGTCTTAACACTGAGGTGACCTCTGTTTACCTTGCTGTATGCGGGATACAGCGTGAAGCTGAAAAAATTACGTAATTTACGTAATCGATGGCCAATATTCAGAAAATAAAATTACTATAATCAAAAAATAGTTCCCTAAATTACATATCCGATTTATCTATCTATTGGTTGCTAGTAAAAAAAGCCTAATCCTTTCTATTTTTTTACTTAAACATATCAACAAATGAAGTTTGTTCAAAGGAATAATCTAGTATTAGTACGCATTATCGTTAAATCTTATTTGATATTTATTTAGTGGATATTACAACTAAAACATTATGGATTCCATATCTTCAGGTGAACGTCTTTTTAAAAAAATAATAAAATAGTTAATAGAGTAAAAACAAATGAATCCACACTCAATACATTTTCTTCCACAGATTATTAAAGAACGCGTCGAACAAAAACAGCTATAATACCAACAAGAGGAAATCAAGAGCAGTAAACCACAGTAAAACTCACGTTGAAAACACCGAATATGTCTCTGACGGGTAAGTCTATTATAGTACATATTGTAATGTTTCTTTTTATCTTCACATATTATTATTTCGATTTAAGTTTATTTTTTTTTAATTTGGGCACATTTTGTTTTGTTTATTTTTATTTCACATACAACTTTACAGCGAACCCACGAATGACTTCGACAACGACAGGTTACACAACGTCGTCGTGTTACCAGATTCGGGCAAAGAATCAGGTGAGTTCCAACGACGAACGATTCGCGAAAAATATAGGTGTTATATATAAATTAAAGATGGACGCCACGTAGTGGTTGTGGGTTCGGTTCTCATACGAGGGATTACTTCCATATTTAAATTAATAAAATTCACCCGCTCTGGTTGCGATAGCATTTTATCCTTCAGATGTTAAATTTGTATGCACTTAACACATCTAAAATAGTGTCTAAAATAGGCAAGTTAATGTTTAATTAATCAGACAGAGAAAAAGAAAATCGATGTTTAATCGATAATTTTTGTTTGTATCAAAGGATGGAATTGCAAAACCGGCGGTGTCAAGTGTCCGTCTTGCCACCGATTTTTCGCGAATCGATACAACTTGAAAGTGCATATTCGGGACAAGCACGACACTAGGGAGGGTACCTTGAAATGTGACATATGTCAAAAGCGCATGAGAAACCCCTCCTGTCTTCGCGTCCACATGTACCACCACCGCAAGCAAGCTGCCTATCTGGCTCAACTCAGCGCGCAAGGAGATCAAATGAATCATGTGTATGTATTTATTCTGTTACTTATAGGACGGTTGATGAGTCGTGGCTGCTTTGTTAGGATTTGTAAGCTTTTGCGCATTGTTCGTTTGGAATGAAAATAATAAAAGCATATCTGCGCAGCTATCTACAATTGGCTTCGCGGCGGCCACGATTTGTTCATTGTACTTAATGCACTATTCATTTTATAATTTTTTTTTTGCATTTTTTTTGGTTTTTTGATTTAGTTTGAATATATGTATTGGGTGTTTATGGAGTTTATTGTGTTGTATTTTACTACATATATATATTTATAAGGAAAATTAATTTTATTCGCAGTGCTCACAATATGGGGAATCAGTGGCGTAACGAATCAAATGCGGAATTAAGTTTAATTGATAAGTAAGTGTTAAAAACTTTCATTGGTCATTTTTGTTGAGTTTTTTTTTAGATAAAATATTTATGCGAAGTTCTTGTGCTATATAAGTTTACATGACAAATTAAATGCGATGATTGCTGGTTCGATCCCATCTCTGTGAAATAAAAATATTTAAATTAGCTCTGGCAAGACAAACTTGAGACGTTCAATATCCCCAATCAATACGCAATTTAGGCGAGAAGCAGAGCATAGACTGTTGTAACACTAGGGTTATCCCTACCTCAATTACCTTTCTATCTAGAAAATAACAAACGAAACTATTTATAAATATTTATGTAAGGTTGCCTCACTGCTATTTCAGCAAGATTTTAGCTTTAGCGAATGTTGATATAAAGTTGATAAAATCTTTGTTACTTAATTTGGGCAAAGGCAAAATAAAGTATCCAAAAATAGCGTATTTCTGTTTATCCCCGCATTATTAGTACTTAATATAATGCTTAGGGTCAGTGAGATAATAAGAAAATATTATATTTTATTAAGTGGTAAAGATTGAGGACGGGCGCAGGGGCACAAAGGCGACAGGTCGTGGGTTTGACTCCCACACGAGGAAAGGAAATATTCGATATTCCCTTTTTTTTTGCTCTGGTGTAGAGGCAAATCGCGGCGTTAAGCTCGTTCGGTGGAAAATGGAGAACGGAGTTAACGCTATGTTCACTCTGCCTCTCCTACTGTGTGAAGGACATAGCGTGATGCTAAAAAAAAGTAAAGATTTAGCGTACTTAAATAACAACCCACACGCGGCTTCGTCTCTAAATTATTGTAACATTATAGTCTTAATTTTCACATGAATTTTATTTGTAAGTCAAACCCACTCGCAATCGGAGACTTGTTTGTTAAAACTAATACAAACAAAGTGTCCGATATTAAAAGGCGGCTTGACAGTTATTAGAGTTGGAAGTAATTTGAGATATTTTTGCTTGTGTATGAGTTATTCTGATACGTCAGTTATTACTCTAAAGTTTCATCTAAATATGTTCAGTAGTTTATGCGTGAAAATATAACAAATATCTGTCTTCACACACTTTCACATTTATTAAGTAGTGGGACAAAATTGAAATTCTTATGAGGCTGAATGATTCTATCGCGTTGACACCGTTGTTATTTTAAATAACAATACGTGGCGAGTAGGGATGTGATTATTTAAACTGCCGAAACTGTCGGTATGTTTATAAATTACGTTAATATCAATTTTCCATGTTCCTATGTTCAATTTATAGCTGACAGCGAATTTTTTTTCTTTAATTTTTTAAAGAATCTCTCGGTCTATACGACATTTGCTCTTTTGATGTTGCCTATGCGATTTTTTTCTGCTTCGCCCTCCCATACAAATATGTTATGCCCGGAGAATAATTATGTAAAGGGGATGGCGGGGCGGATTTGGTTTTACTTGTCGAGCCATTGCATGTACTGTTAATGTAATAATACATCGATCCGCGCGGTTTGCGCCACACAGCTTCCAGACGGTCTAGCTTTGAATTAGGGGTGGGTTTTTCTGGACCGTATATATATACAAGGGATAGTCGACCCTCGACTAGAATCAATAAAGGTCACTTTGGCGAATGTCACTTTCATCATATCACCTTTACATGTCGCCTCATCTCGTCTCGTTAGATGCAATTATCGATCCGCGCGGATCAAATGCGCCAATCAGAAAGGGTAGAGGGTCCTTTGCTTTTAATTACTGGGTACACTTTGCCGTGGTCGCCCCCCAGCGATACAGTCATCAGTCAGTTTTAGTTTATTAACAATATTGTGATATTTAAAATGCTCTGTGACGGTCTCGACGCTAAACTTGTCTATGCGTAAGATTATTTTTTTGCGGTTTTTTCGTATTGTTTTACTTTTGTGTACTTTTTTTCTTGTTTTTATTCGATCTATTGTTAATGTGGCGGGTGGACGTGCGAATAATTCGAACAGTATGAAGTATAGTATGAAATTTTTCTTTTATCGCGAGTGTCGTTGTAGAGACTTGTGCGAATTCAATGTTTTTGAAACAAAGAGGTGTTGTTGTTCAATACAAAGTTTTACAATGACCGAGTTAGCGGATTCGATAACGATTTATGGTTAACATTAATACATTTATTTTTATTAAGCATTATATTGGGTTAAGCATAAATTTCATACTATATAACAATACTTTTGTTGTTAATATAATCATTAATTTCATACAATTAAAGATATTAATACACATTCTTATAAATCAATACGTTATTCCAGTTTACCGGCGCCCACACCAGGCGAGGCCGAGGCCGAGGCCTCAGTCCAAGAGGCCACCATCCCCAATCTTGGGCCCAACGAGGCCGTATGATTAGCACCGAACCCTACGGACGATGACTTTATAGACCCTATAACCTTGGCTGATATCTTCACTCAACAGTTCCGCTGGAAATCATTGATATTTGGACGAGTGGAGCCCAACGACAGGAAAATGTAATTTGAATGTTATCTTATATAATCTTTTATAAGTTATTTTAACTCGTATATGTTGACGTGTGGGCCAGTAAAGTTGGAACTAACGCTCGGTGCAGCTAAGTTCTTATTTCATACAATTATTTTCAATATTTGATACGAGGTGGCTGTTTAGACTCGAAATTTTAACATTTTTTAACAATTATTATTATTAATTAACAATTATTATTATTAATCTATATTTTTTACATAATAATAATAATCGATGATAGTATTTTATAATATATTATTTTGTATAACCGTAACTTTATACTTCGTATGGTGGTTACAGGACTGCCATACTCTACTTGTAGCCGCTTATAAAGTTCTTGCATTAAAAAAAACTAAGAATGAAATTAATAAAACTTTGATTCTAATGGAAATTTGTGAAGACATGTGACATACATGTAAAGAATACTCAGCTTATTAAGCAACCATCAAAAGAAACTTGAAATAAAGAATAACGCAAGAACTTCATAAACGAATACATATAATTAATAGTTATATTGTCTTATATTTCATTATAATAATCATATATCTTAAATATTAGTATATTAAACTCGAATCACGTATATATTTGTATCCAGTGTATACTGTTGAGACGAGTGTTGTATATTTCTACATTCCACCACATAAGTTCCAAAGACTGAATCAAAAACATAGCAAAAGTTGCAACGGTATATTATTAATGTATATACAGGGTGTGTTGCAAACATTTATAGTTGTGTAATCAATATACGTAGCTAATGATAATAATATTATTGTCTGTATATCGTCGGTGTTGTATTTTAGGGTAATCATTCGATTTTTCGACATTTTTTTTGTTTTTTTTTTTATTGGAGCGGACAAGGCAAACGAGCGTTCGGGTCACCTGATGGTAAGTGATCTAAGGCGACGTGACTCTACCACACGTACTTTAGTCGCCTCTTACGACACCGTACGACCAGTACCACGGTGATCCTATTCTAAGCCGGGACCACACGGCTAAACATTTTTCGACATTCATCTGAATTTCTTAACAAAATGATAGGAGACAAGTAAAATACATATATATTAATTTCATAAATAAAATTTCAAATATTAAGCAACATATATAATCGATGATACTGTATAAATATAATAGAATATCAATCAATAAATAATCATATGAATAAACACATCCTGTATAATAAATAGGTTAAGTAAAGGTCTGTGCCGCCTCGATCGATGATATTTCAAGCTTTATGTAATAGTGTAGCTAGAATCTCGAGTCATCCATAGTTTTTTTTTTACAAAAAAAGCGGTTGCGTTTTTTCGGGTTGGGTTAAATACTTAGGGTTACGAGGTTATGAGGTGCGTTATAGTCACGGTATTTTTTTTATATTAATATATTATAATTTGTTTTGAAACGACCACGGAGGTAGTGTGTAGGCAGCTTTTTCGGTTAGTTCTAAATATATGTAATGTTGCCATTCCAACAAATGTACAAACAAAATGTGTATTTTATTTTTTTCACGATGTTGAAATTTTTTTTTCGTCTGCATTCAGTATAATACAAGGACAAGATTTTTAAATAACCTTACAGTACAAAATACCTTATTGTATATATTATTCATTTTATAAAGTATATGCTTTACTTAGTTATTGTAAGTTTTTTTTTGTTTATTTTAAGATTTCCATATTCATAGTTTCGATGGAACAGTGTTTTCTCTATATATATTCCAAGGAGATTATGATGTATTTTTTTACAAAAAGTACGCATCATATTTTGTTTGGTAGCTGTATTAATATTTTTTTAATTCATTATTTTATAAATACAAGGGTTGTCGGTCTAGATAAGTGAAATTTTGCATGTACCTCAAATTTGAAAGGACTGTGTTGTAGTAATTGTCGCGCTATGACAGTTTTGGCGTAAAATAGACGCGGCGAGATTTAGGCCAGATCGATTTAGATGGACTAAAAGAATATTCTCAATGCCAGCCTTTTTCTACCATTTATCAAATTTCTGTAGTTAATTAATATTTATACTATAATATTATTTTTATCTCTGCTGTGCAGGCGTTGTATGAAGCTTTAATTTATCGATTCGTCCCATCGGTTTGAAGTCGGTAATCAGAAAAGTTAGTCATTAGCTCTCTCGTTAAATGTTTATACGTACAAAGGAATAGAAGCGAGTTGGGCGTCGGTTTAAGTTGCATTAGGTTTTATTTCTTTTTCGGATTTACATATTATATTGCGTTATGCCGTCCCTATTTAAAACAAACTAGTTGTTTCAAGCTCCGGTTAAAATTAAATCCAATTTGATATATGTTTATCTCAAGATAAACACATATAACTTATTTATCCTTGCAAGTTGAAATACGCTACTACAGTAGTAGTCAAGTTAACACGTTAATAGATATCGAATGTTTTTTATGAATTATGAATTAATAGATAAGAACGGAACAGGGTGAAAGTACACAACCAGCAAAATATTTAAGCTTGAAACCACAAACCGAAAAGCTCAATTGATATGTTGTGATTGCGTACTGTACCTCTATATAGAATATAAATACTAATATTAACGTTCATATCTAGTTTTAAAACGGCGAATATCGATAATTGAGAACGTAAATCGATAACGTCTCGATATTAATATTTCATATTAAATTGAAATTATATTATTATGGTTTGGGTAAATCTATGTGTAACCGTAACATTAAGGGGTATAACTAACTAACACAGTTTTCTATAGGGTTTTCTATGTTTACATTCCATTAGTTTGTAACTATTATATTATTGTGTTAAAAAATAAACAAATACTTTATACCTTATCAACCTGATAAGGTAAAGTATTTGTATTTTAACACAATAAATTTATATTTTAAGTACTCCTAGAGTAAGCTCTATATATATTCCAAGGAGATTATGATGTTTTTTTTTACGAAATGCACGTTCCATATTTTGTTTGGTAGCTGTATTATTATTTTTACGTTTATAGCGATATTTTTTACCAAATTTTTTTAATACCAATGCTCTTTATATTATGTGTCGGTGTAGGGAGGCGCTTAATACGTTAGATTAAGGCCGAGCCTATACAGGTTTTATTAGCCGAGTTGTTTAGGGTTAATTTAGGTTCTTTTATTTTGATTAAATACTCATTTTACAACATGTCACAGGATATCTTTATCGATATTTCTGTAATTCCAAGATTTGTCGTCTTACTGCAGTCCATTTTGTTGTTGTACTCAAAATATGATTTGAGGACGTTTGAAAATCATATCGATAATTATGTTTTATTTTATTTTCTGTAGCATTCCATTATTGTACATTCCAATAAATATTATATTAATATTTTTAACCCATTAGCTGTCTAGTACGAGTATACTCGTCTTTGGTTTTCTGCTTCTAAATGATTATGCATGATAATATATGTGCTCTTTACCAAGAAATAACAGGGTTTTGGTAAACAATAGCACTCAAAATATAAATGGCAACAGGAATGAGTTCACATAATTTACGCTTGGCAGCGAATGGGTTGAAAACGTGTTTTAATTTGAGCTAGTCGGCGTTCTTCTAATCATATGACACGCTTTGGACTGTGGAAATGTTGTACACTCGACGAAATATCTTTATTATTGTTCGTATTAAAATCTTATAAATTTATCTATGTAGAAGTAAATACTTCTGTGTTTTAACTTAGTTTATTATACTAATATTATATACTCAGAATTCACCTGTTTACCTTCTTTGGGTTATTTTGTACAATGAAGTTGTACGATAAGTGCTCAAATATTTATTTTACAGGACTTTTTCATGACAAATTAAATGTATATAGTTTGTAAGTCATAAGATATGATTGTTAGATACATGTCGGTTATAACTCGATTCCGTGTCAATCGATTTCTGTCTATTTAACTTTATTGTACACAAACAGTAATGATCTTGTAATAATATTAAGATCACCGTATATATTCAGTATCGTCAATTTGTCGTCTCTCGCCATATAATTATTCGTAATAGGTGTCTATTAGTATTTTTTATAACCTCTATTTTAACATTTTCACATAGTATTAAGTCCTAATGATATCGTACTATCCTTTTACTTTATCAATATCAGGGTATATAATAAAAAAACGAAAATGAGCTTCACGTCAGAATTATCGAATTCAGTAATGGTGGTATAAAAGCATCGATTGTCATTTTATAATTAAATTTTAAAACGGCAGTATGTATAATAACTTCTATCGTGTAAAATGTATTTTTTATTCAATATCGATAATTATGTTTGCTCTCAGTTGAATTTGAATCAATTTTTCTGAATCGATTCTATCCCACAAAATAATCATATATTCAGTTTTATTTGACACATTAGTGTTATAATGTGGTATTAAACATATAAAGGAATTTTGTGAAATTGGCCAGTAATTGTGAGGGTCGGTGTATAAATATACTTGGCGAGGTATGCGCGCATTTTGCAGTGATATATTTCGTCCTTTAAGAGATGGAATCTCTCGTAATCGAAAGGCTGCTTCTGTGCCAAATGTGATAGTCACGATATTGGCGTAGAATTGTACGAGAATGTAAAACGTTTTTTGAGATTTTTAAAATTTTATACTGTCAAACAAAAAAACAAGACATCGACTTTATTAATCAACAGTTAGCGAAAGTGAAAATTAAATATGAGAAATATTATCTTTTGAGATTTATCATGACAATTTTTGGCGAAATTAATTAATTATATTCTTTATTCCACTATAAATAAAATAAACAAAGAATGAAATTTAAAAAGGTGAACTTGCAGTGAAATAATTACACTTTTTTTATCTTATATGTAATAACAATGATGCTCTCAATAAGTTTTGGTCACCGTTTAATTATTTCACTGTAATCGAAGACTTTAAAAATATATACAATACATTTAAATAATTTTAACTGTTTCTTTTCAAATATTTTTGGTTGGAATTTTTTTTTTTGTAATATAATGAAGTCCACATGTTTTAAATTTATAGACATGCTTTTACAATGAACTGTGTTCTATGATCATTATGATTTATCAAAAGTATATTCTGATTCGATGTCTTAGTGTTGGTGAAATAACGCGAGTGAGGCCAAAGGCCAGAAATAGTTAGCATTGAAAACGTATCGATATTTTATTATCGATATTTCTTATTCTAACAATGTTATATAATGCGTTGTAAACGATTGAAAAGCGAAAGTTATAATGTAGATTGTATACTTGTAGTTTACACTCATTGCATTCCATTTTTATTATTTTTTATAAGTTTTTTTATAAACAAATAATTGACAGCATTCCCATTAAGCAAAGTTTGTGTTTGCGCATTGTGTGCATTTTGTCTTTTTTATATATTAAAATTTTTGAATTTATCTACGGTCATATAATATTATATATTTATTCTTTATTTTTATTTTATTTCACTTCGAATGTATAGCCATGAACAAATGCGGATGCTCTCTAATGGTGTGATCGATTTATTTTTATATTTTTACATTTAGATGAATACTATTTCGTTTTTGTACATTTACTGTGATTTTTGCCGATCTGTATTTATGATATTTTTAGTCTGCTAGAGATCATTTTGGACTTTTGATTTATTATTTTATTTTTATGTTGAAGACGTTAATATTAACGTGTTTTTTTTAAATATTGAAATTGTGTAATTGAATGTAATATTGCACAAAGCAATAATTTGTATCTGGATAGCCTTTGTATGGAAAGCTCCATGGAAAGCTCCATACAAAGGCTATCCAGTAGGAAGGTAATCGGATATCAAACGTAAAAAAACAAAGGCACCTTCGTTCGTACTTTCTCCCACGCAGGCCTATAGGGCCATATGAGACTGCGAAAACAAAATATAAATTGATAACACAATGTACAATAATTGATAACAATATGTAAAATATTTATTTTGTAAATATTAATCTAACAATATTCACATATTCATGTAATTTACAGTAATATTTAATTTTCTTTATCTTTGGAATTATTTTTTATCTTTATTTATTTTTATCTTCTTTTCTAAGAAACTTATCACTAATTGACTCATATGGCCATTGAAGTTAACTAAAATGAAGTCGAACTTTAAAGCTTTAGAAATATAAAACGTCCCAGAATATTTTGTATTTAATTATACTTATAAGAATCTGTTTAGATATTGGTCTTAAATTATATATATTATTATTTGTTTATAATTTAGCTGTTTGCTAATTTATTATTGCAAAAGATTTAAATAGCAATTTTATTTTATTAACTGGAAAATAAAATAATAATAAAATATATTTTATTTAAATATGTAATACAATCGAATGTTACTCGATCGGCAGTCACATCACATTCCAATGTTTCGGCGAATGTTTTTATATCTTGAATATGTTGGAACTATACTCGTTTATACTCATCATTTTTTTTTATATTTTTACTGTAGCTCTTTTCGAAGTAATAAATTATAATTTTATATGTTCGTCATTTTATTTTACCTTTTCCATACTTTTTATCATTTAAGTTGGCGGAAAGTGGGAAACCGAATTGTCTGAATAGGTAGCTAATAAATAAATAAATAATTATTGTCTAATCTTACAGATTTAGGCCATTGTGGAGTAGTAGAACAGAGTATGACTAAATCCGATGGATATCGATTCGATCCCCACTTCGAGAATTAAGTTATTTTCATTTTTTTGTAAGTAGTAAGTCTGGAAGACATTGAGTGCTGAAGTTCCGTGCTTGGATATTTTTTTCAATAATTGAAAAACCGACTGATTTTAAATATTAAATAGGTATAAAAGTATCAATAGTTAATTTATTATTTTTCAATTTTCTTTACTAGTAAGTAATTAAAATATTATTCACAATTAAGTTTTTGTTTAAGTTTGTTCATATACTTAAGTATAGCTTTAATGTCAGTTAATAATAAATTTTTACTAAAGTTAATAATAATAAAAGAACCAGAAATGCAAATTCTTCAATATAATATATCTACATATATATATATATATATATATATATATATATATATTGAAGTTGGTCACAACTTACAGTTATTGATATTACTATGTAGTCACGAAGTCACTCGAATTTTGGTAGAAAAAAGAGAACGGAGTAAAAGGAATATATTTGTCTCAATATAATTCCCTCTTGCTACCATTTATACAGCTTGCGATACTAGCTCCATTTTTCAGTTAAAACAAACTTAGATTTTCAGTCAGCAGAACTTGTAACATTGGACGGTAGATGGCGCTAGGATGAAGAGTATAGATTTGATAATGATTAACTTGGTAAAGAATTACGGTCTTAACTTCATAGCTGTACACTATTCACGAAGGCACGAGATAAAAAGTAAATAAATAGAAAAATATTATTTTATAGGTCAAGATTGATGGAGCTTAATATAAAATATTAAATAAAAGAAATATCTAAGGATTTATGGATATTATTGAACGATGTCTATGAAACTTAGTATTTAATATTATTTAATTTGTTGGAAAGGTTTTGGCTGTGCAATTGTGGACGAAGTTATCAAGATACGGAACTATGTTAGCAGAAACATATATAGATGGCACTATCGACATCTGTATGACAATCTCGTGAAGGTCTAAAAAGAATAAAAAAACTTTTAAATATTTGGGACACATGAGATATGTCAATGTTACTATCATTATGCCAATAGTGATTTCAGCCAGCGAAAAAGCCTCGACTAACATCTTAAAAGGATGTCAGGCACTTGTATATGAGACGCATCGCAGCGACGGCCAGATTCTTCAGCGCCATCCTGCGCCTGAGCTATTTCCCCCAGGCGTGGAAGAAGGGTCTGGTAATGATTCATAACTTTGTTTTCAGATTATTTTGTTTATTGATTTTTTTATATTTTAAAACATGAACAGTGTAAACATGGAGCAAAATAAATAGAAATTAAAAAGTAAGATAAATGATTTAGAAAGTGTTTCTTTGTTTTCATTTGGTCTCATGCCAAAACGAATAAAGTATAGACATTGATTTAGTTTCCTAAATGTAATAAAAGAAAAATTTATGACTACTATATATGTTACATTTGTATAAAACATATATTTTAAGCAAATCATATTCTTAGCCAATACATGTAGCTCCTGATTCTTGGATAAGGTAGTAACGCCTCAGTTGCTCCTATGCCTACTACTACTGGACATCTATCATAAATGTATTTGTCACAGACATTTTTAAATTGTTTGGCTGTTATTTGATCTATAGCGTCCAATTTTTCCAGAAAGTGAGGATGGTAGCCGGTACGAAGAATATTTTGGCCAAGTTCAAGACAAGTTCCTACGGTACTATTGTAATTCATTATTATCTTTGATTTCAACTCGTTTTTTGCTCTGGCTAGTTCTCCATCAGTCATCATGTGACATAGGCGCATCCACTCGCCTTGAATTGTTAAAACCATATCATCGACTTCCTCTTTCGGTGATACGAATTCTACTCCCCACAATCCTGTATCCTCATAGTAATAGCTAAATGTTCTGTAATATTCACACAATTTCCCCGAAGACGCGATATATGCAACGTGAGTGCCATGGTTTGTTCCACCTGGTTGAGAGCCATCCCAGCCGCCGATAACTAATGACGCTAAATCAATACAAAGTTTATCTTCATCACGAAAAGAAGGCCCTTCTACGGCAATACCTATATATCCTACATTCAACGAATCATCTCTATATACTAATTGTGAGCCTGTATAACGGGCAGGTCCCAAAGTAGCACATTGTAAACACGCATCGGTTTTTCTTATATTTTGTTCTACTAAATTTAGTATCACGTCATGTTTGACTCCACCAACTGATGCTAATACCATTTTTGTTGGAACAAATATTTTGCTCATATAATCACGGACGGCATTAGAATTAAAATTACAAAGATTTGAACTCAAACCCATTATAGTTTGACTCAGCGGTGTGCCTTGAAATGCTGTTGAATGTAAATAATCATGCAAAACTTTTGACGGACATTGATCGTGCTCTACCATTTCTTGATAAATTAAATCCTTTTGAATTTCTATTTCAGAACTGGCGTATGCATTGTTGAAAATACAATTAAATAATATATCTAGCGCACGCGTTGAAACGCTTGCAAGACATTCTACATAAAAAGAAGTCATATCACGAGTTGTATAACATTTGAATTTCGCTCCTATATTAGTCATTTCACGTTCCAGATCAGTTTTCGTCTGTTTCTGTATTCCCTTATAGGCAAGATGTTGAAAAAAATATGTTATACCATTCAATGTCGTGTCTTCGTGACGTGATCCTCCGTTGACAAAGAGTCCTAAACAGGCATTTCCACATTTTCTTTCTTGTGTGGCAACCGTTAGTCCACTGGTTGTCTCGAAAATTTGTATTTTAGGTGTATCTTTTAAAATGTGCTTATATACTGTTGAGGTGATCTTGTATCGCACGCAACTCTTGTACAGCGCAGCAGCATTCTGAAAGATATGCCAACGAACTAGCATTTCTGCCTGAAAAGAAAATAATATGAAGGAATAACTGCTTGGGTTCGCAATTACAAATTAAATTGTTGTGTTTGCCCGAATACTAATTTCTACTACTATTTCTATGTTAGGACTTACGACGTTGTCAAAGTGCAACTAGACAAAGATACAATACGCATGTCCCATCTTCAATGAGGTTACATATAAGATATGTCATTATCTAAAAAGATCAAACGAATATTTGTCTTCAATAGATACGGTAGAGTAAGTAACCTTCAAAACTATATAATCCAGTTTGGTATTAAAACGATTACTGAGAATATTTTAAAATTATTATATTGAAAAAGTATTCGGTACTGTACTCCAGCTTACAGAGGCACAAATAAATTTTACTGACTTAAATACTTTTGTATGTATAGTCTGTTAACCGATGACGTTAATAAGACTAAGTATATTATTTGTTTCAAATAATTGCTCTTCATTCATTTCGTCTTATTCTAACGAAGGCACGATAATCTACAATGTTCAGTTTATTAACAAAGAAAATCAAAATAAAACATTACTTTTTATTCGCCCATAAGCTGATGTCAACTACAGGATTAAACATTAAGATTATGTCAAACGGCCTAAAAGTTGCTACTAAAGCAATGGATTCTCCTCTATTTTGTGCATCGATTTTCATTAAATGTGGATCACGGTATGAAAATACTTGTAACAATGGTATTACACATTTTGTCGAGCACTTGGCCGTATCGAATAAAGATATACAGGAAATTGTTTACAATAATTGTATGAAACTTACATCGGTTACCACTAGAGAATATCAAATGTTCTCAGCTGTAAGTCCAGTGGAAAGTACCTCTGATTGTGTGGAGATACTTTTTAAAATAATTTCTAAAGTTGATGATTATGACGACACTGATTTAAATTTGAACAAGCAGAATATTTGTGCCGAGGCAAGTGACTATGATGACAATTCTAAGACAGTGGCGTTTGATTATTTACACCAAACGGCATTTCAAGGAACTCCTTTAGAGCAGAGTGTGACAGGTCCAACTAAAAATATTTTAAGCTTCGATAAAGCTGTACTATCACGTTTTATCAAAGAAACTTATCAACCACAAAAAATATTTGTAGCATTATGTGGGAATGTAACACACACAGCCTTAATGGATGAAGTTAATACTAATCTACACTGTTTGAGATACAAGAATTGTAATCCAATAGAAACAGGCACTCAACGTTTTACAGGATCACAAATTATTTACAGAGACGATTCCATGCCTTACGCTCACACTATTATCGCCGTAGAAGCCCCAGGACGTAACTCTCCTGAATATTTAACGTGTTTGGTTGCAAGTTACCTGACAGGGTCGTGGGACAGGACACAGGGAGGATCTTTTGCAAACGGATCGCCGCTAGCGCGCGCTGCCTCAACTTCTTTATTATGTGAGAGATTTGAATCTTTTTATATTGCATATGAAGATATAGGATTGTGGGGAATCTATTTTGTAGGCGATCGCCCTTGCTTAGACGACATGGTGTCGAACATACAGGACCACTGGATGCACATCTGCACTACTACTGTAAAATCTGATGTAGAACGGGCAGTTAATTCAGTCAAACAAAAATTGCTCAAACGAATGACCGGCGTTATAAGTAGCTGTCGCGATATAGGATCTCAGCTGTTATCAGGCCCAGAAATTAAAACTTCGTTAGAACTTTACAACGAATTGTCCAATGTAACAGATAAAATGATTAAGGAGGCTGCCTTTCAATATATTTATGATAAGTGTCCTGCTGTAGCAGCTGTCGGACCTACTGAGGCGTTGCCGAATTACACTAGAATTAGATCTGGAATGTATTGGTTGAGGTGGTAAAATAATTATAAAATGAAAAATATTTTTTTGGTCGTGTATTCATAATTTACTGTATAATCCAGAAATATAAATTTGAATAAATAATGATACTAATTGGACGTTTGTTTGGGACTTTTTTGGGATGGTGATGTCCACAGCAAAAACCACGTTTATCGTGCGGGAAAAGCCGCGTGGGGGCCGCTACTATTACATAACTATATGAATAGATTATTCAAAATGTGTCTAGTTCTACAAAATGGGTAACGTGACTAGAATATCTTATTTTTCAAGATGTAAAATGATACCACATTATAATATTATATTTTTTGTTATTTTTATCAACTACAAAAATCATCGTATAGTACTATTCAAATCAAATCAGCATCGCGCTATATCCCGCATACTGTAGAATAGGCAAATAGATATTTTGGCAAGATATTTTGTTGCACACTCTCCGCCGAATTTTTTGAGGCATTGCGTGTTGAGTAGCGGAACTCAACGCTTTGCCTGAGCAAAGAAATGAAAATATTAATAAATAATAATTCATTCTCCCCAGATCTCCCCATTCCAGAGTGAGGATCGAACCCACAACCGTCGCGTTACAGTCACACCCTTGTGCTCCTGGGCCACGACGGTGTCTAATATATTGTTAAGTGTATATAAGACCTATCGCATTAGATGTTATATTACGAAAATGTATTAATTCCACCTCTGTATTCAGATTTACACGCACGTAATATTAAACTACAAATGGCGTACGTGACTTCCGTTAATACGGAAACGAATGTTACGTTTTAGGTATTCGTTTCACAATAAAATAACCTTTACATATATATTGTCATCAGTTTTCATAATATAAAATATGGCGTCTTTTTATGATCTAATGTTTAGAACAGGTATTACCCACATAAATATTCTTTTGTGTATGGATTGCTGTGTGCCGACGACACCGTCGCGCTGGCGGGGAAGCGATACACTTAATTAAAATTTAATATCTAACCACGCCAACATCAAAATTGAATAGCAGCTCGCAAGCTTGCTAGAGCTTAATCTGCCTTCACATTGAACAGCAACAAAGCTTACGGTACTTGTTAAACGAAGTGTTATTTGTAACAATATATAACTAGCGACCAGAACGTGGTAATTCCTGTTTAAAATAATTGTTATGATATATTCGAATTATACAAAATCTTTACATAAATTATAGCCACGGAACTGCGGAATGGCCAACCTGCGGCCGATACGACATGGGTACCTTCAAAAAGCACGTCTATCGCCACCTTGGCGGCCGGCAACGCACCTGTAGCTCCTCTGGTGTTGCACGGGGTCGTGGCCGGCGGTGATTACTTACCCGAACGCTCGTTTGCCTTATCCTTTTCCATAAAAAATATATATAAATGTTAGGCGCCCCGTTCTCTCTGTTTCCAAGTTTGATCTAAATTGGTGTAGTAGTTTTTGCGTGAAAATTAACAAACATGTATGCTAACAATCTTTTACATTCATATATAATGGTTTAGTAGATAAAGGTCAATTATTATCAGAATATGGATGAAGTAGACAGGAGGCGTCTCACATGACATCCTGTAATTGCAAAATGAGATTTTTGACATGCGTTATATATAATGTATGAAGGCCAAACGCCTGTTATAATTTAATTGCACTGTTGCACAATTGAATATGTGATATTATAATTTTATTTATCCTTTAGTCTTAAGATTACCCTCTCGTAGCATTATATAATCCTTGTCTGGTGCAACTTGAGAATTACACGTGTCCACTCTTGAATTTGCTGTTTTAATTCTTACACCAATAAGTCAACCTAATAGAGGGAGAATTCCATGACAATATTTGTATCAAAATATTAAAGACAATATTTATATCAAAATATTCATAAAAATCTGATAATACGCTCCACCAAATTGAACTCGGTTGAATATTTGAATCGTATTTTATTTCTTATTGAAACGAGAATAATATACGTATCACAGTTCCCGTTCCCTAAAAAGTACCAAAAATGTTCCCCGCAGAGCCACCAGGCCCGCGAACTGCTACTGTCATATTTCAGGCTTAGATAGTGTAGACTAGGTAGGTGTAAGATTTAAAAAATAAAAAATTGCAACGCCAGCCAAGTGCGAGCAAATTGCAGGATGGTCAGAAGGAACCTGGAAACCTAGAGTTAGGGCTCTCCGTTTTCAATTAATCACTTACGTTCCCCACTTTCTGGTGAATTCTGCTGATTCAGTCGTTTATGTTCATTACTCAGTTTTGAGTGGCGCAGTTCAACTAACGACAACAATTACTCCGGTTAATCGAGTTTCTACTGTAATTGCAAATTCTTATATTAAGGTAAAAAGGTAGGTACATACTTATCTTTGTTACAAGAATCATCACCGATATAATTTTTTTTACTTATACTTGATAAGGCTCACATTGTATCCCGCGCACAGTGAGTTGCCCCACTTCCCACCGAATTCTGGCGGCATTGCGTGTTGAGTGGGAGCTTGGCTCGACGCCAGAGCGAAGCAAATAGAAATATCAATTTAAATAAACATTTTCTGCTAAATTGCTAAAAAATAAATGCTTAATTGAATAATCTGAAATTTTACTATTCAATAAAATATAATAATCTGTATATGTTGCTTTTAAAATGATATTTTTATTATTAGAAAACGAAAAGAAATGCAAATGAATAAATGAATAATTATGTTGTTCAAAAGGGCGAAGCCGCGAGCCGGTCGCTAGTTTGTAATAATTATTAATGGAGTATATTTTGAATACTGCCATACAAAGATAAGAGAGATATGTCGTTTCCGACGAGGCGTATGATTTCTGTGGAATTACAACTAGCCGTCATGTACATCTATCTATAGCTACATACATACCGTACCAACCGTCCGTTATTTCAGGCAGCATGTAAAGCGATTTTGCATGTACTCGTAGTTAAGTTTGAAATTGAATTGGTATTAATTGAATTCTTTTGAGGCTTTCTCGATAATGTTCATTCAATTTTACCACAAATGTAAATTTGACGTCGCGGTGCAATGACACAGCGTCTATCTGTATGAACGATGGTTTCGGGTTCGATCCTCGAACGTGGCAATGTATGGATATGTATGCATATAAATAATTTTTTTAAATCTTTTCTTTTAAGAGTATGTAAAGAACAATCACTGTTGGTGTTTAAAACGATATGATTCTACAAAGCATACAAGAATAGTAATATTTTATATATATAATATATATATAATTTTTTTTTTTATTGTATTTATAATATTTTTTTAAAATAAATGTGTCAAATATAAAAAAGAATTGATCAATTTCATATTTCTGAAAAAATATGTTTCTTTCTTGCAACTATGGTTGTAATTAGACACACCGTGAGGGAAGAAAAATGACACGTACGTAGTACGTAAAAAATATATATAAATGTAATAATGTACTTTTAATAGACGATAGGAAATAAGAAAACATATCTTTTCAAAGCGGGCACTTAATTTTTTTTAAATTCTTCTATTCTTTATTCTGTATATTCTTCTTATTCTATAATAAAAAATGTTGTAAATTTAAATACAAGTCATTATATTTATAAAAATTCAAAAGCGTTGGTGTTCATAATTATGATCCGCAAAGTGCACACTCGACCTCCATATCCGAAATTTCAGCCATATACAAAATAATTTGGTAGGTCTATAAATTTTAATTGTAATTATTATTATTTATATACAATATTATTATTTTAAGACACACTACATACACTCAGAAAAATAAATATATAAAACAATTTCAAAAAGGTAACAGGTTCTATTAATAAGCCATAAAAAAAGGAACGATTATATATATATATATATAATCGTTCCTTTTTTTATTATATATATATAAGTGTGTATGAGTACACACTTACTTATATAGTGCGGCGTCAAACAACGCTTTTATATGTATATATATGCTGTTTGAAAACAAAGTTGTGGGACCAATGTTGTTCTTCTGTCGTCATTCGTTAAAGGCTTATAGTTTGCATTCGGTTCAAATTAAAATACTCTCCACATAATAATTGGTCTTGTCAAATTAATTATTAATTATAATGTAATTTTAAAATCACCATTACCTACTAGTAATTAGAAGAGGCAACATCGTTCTTTTTTTCATTATTATATGATTCAGTGTCGTGCTGTATTCGTATGTATACATAGATTTGGCCTCATAGCAGGGTAGGCAGAGGGAAACCTAGTGTTAAGAATCTCCGTTCTCCACTTTCCGCCGAATTCTGTAGACGGAACGTTTTGGTATAAGGGTGTGACTATAACGCGGCCCATTGAATTATTATTTAACAATATTTTCATTTCTTCGCTCTGCTACCAAGGTAAAAGGCCGGCGTTGTGTTCCACGCTACGTCTCGAAAAATTCGGCGGAAGTTGGGAACGGAGTGTCTTAACACTTGGTTACCTCTGCCTAACCTGCTATGTGCGGGATAAAGCGTAATAGCTTTACGCTTTATAATACGTCCAATACGAATATTTATATGTATTAAGCAATGATATTTCCGCAACAACAGCAGGTCTATAGCGACGTACCTGACTTCCAAGCGCCACGTCGTGTCGGTGACTTAATTAAGTTAATGTAGAACGAGCTTTTAGGACAGTCGTGCGAGGTGAGCTCCTAGGGAGAATATGTAGTATGTGTAGTAGGTATGTTACGTATTTCATTTCTGTACTAAGCCATTTCGAAATAATTCTAAAGAAAGTAATCTGTAGAATCTAATATGAAACGCGTATTATTTATAAAACGGGCGAAAATAAAATTGGGAGAAGATCGTATTTCCATTTTTTTTAGTTTTTATTCACTCAAGAGACTTAAACAACATCGTCAAAAAAAATTTAAAACACAACTATGTATGTAAAATATATGTAATGTTATATTTTCTAATAACTAGTGAATAAATCTTCTATAGCAACATGAAACCATGAATTTCATTTGCGTATGATGATTTAGGACTTTCAGTTGCCAAATTGTATAAACGTAACATAATGAAGGCATAATACAAACCGTCGCAGCGAATGGTACATATATCATAATTTATTTTTTGATCTTTTTGCCTTACTAATTCCAATTTTTAAAAAAACTTGTTCGATGGCTGTATAAAATAGATTCTACTTTATAAAAAAAAAACCATAAAATATTTCTTAATTAATACAATTACCATAATAAAAAAATAATGTAGAAAATATTATATTTTTTGTTTTGAGATGAGAGAGGCCGTTGAGGTACACGTGTGTGGTGATTGTAATGTATATGTATAATGTAATAAATTATTTTACTCGCTCTCGTAATAATTGAGTGTCACAATATACAAACTTTTGGAAATTGGGCGGAGAGCTTAGAGTGTGTCTGAACACTGTGGTTAGGTAACCACAGTGTTAAGACACTCAGAAAGCCGATATAGGTAGGTAGGTGAAGTATAGATACATCTGCTCACACTGCTATGTGCGGGGTACAGTGTTAAAATAAAAAAATATTTATGAAATCAAAACAAATCAGCTTCTCGCTGTATACGGCACACAGCATTGTAGGCAGAGGGAACCTACACAAGGTTCCCTTTCAACCCTTTAAACCACTACGTTCTCCACTTTCCGCTGAATTCTGGAGACGCTGCGTTATGAGTGGCGGAACTCAACGCCGCGTCTTACCTCGACATTAGAGCGACGAATTTATAAATTTAAATAAAAAATATATTTCATCTCGTCGAGTGGGGATCACCTCCAGTCGATTTTACAGTCACCCTTTGTGCCCCTGCGCCACGACTGGCCTCTAAAAATATTTATATTCTAGTTTTTGCACAATCGTTTTACTATTTTTAATATTATATATTCCTCTTCAATGACATGTCTACTGGAACTATATTCATTATTCGAAACATTAATTTCAATAAACGATCTAGTGAGCTATGCTACATTCTGAATATTTATATATAGTTACAAGATTTGATGCTTTATTGAAGAAATAAATATAATTATGTCTAACGGAGCCACTGTGGGCTTAGTTCTAGATACAGGGTCCTTATCTACTAAAGCTGGATTTGCGGGGGAGTGGTTCCCCAGGTGTGTTATACCAACAACCATAGGACGGTGAGTACTTATAATTTTTGGTTAATATAATATACAAAAATTATATTGAAATATTATAATTTCACTATATATTCGCTTTACTGCTTCTCTAGCTGAAAGCTAAGTATAAAATTATAAGAAGAATTCTGCCTAAATGTGAAAAATATTTTTATGACGTGTCTATGTATGTGTGTATTAGTATGTCTGTCTATGCTCCTGTAGCTCTTAAACGAAAAACCGGTTTTTTCTTAAACAAGTCAATGTCACAAATGATTCATGAAAATATTATTCAAATATTATTTTTAGGATTATCAGCTCTTTTCTAGTTGTTTATTTTTTTTGAGCTTATTGTATCAGGAGTTCTTAATTATCAATTGTTCCTAGTTTTCGACACGATGGTCTAATAGATGGAGTACCAGATTTATGTTTCGGCCACAAAGCTATTGAAAGCAGAGGAACATCGACACTGTCTTGGCCGGTCAGAGAAGGTCTCGTTAACAGCTGGGGTGATATCGAGAAGCTTTGGCACCATATATTCTATAGTGAGCTCCATGTGGCCCCAGAAGAGTCACAAGTCATGGTTTCACTGCATCCACTGACAGAGCGGCGGGATAAGTATACATCTATTGCAAATATCTATAACTATTAAATATGATGGATAGCATATTCTTATGAGCACACTTATTAATAGAAATATAGAAAAGATTAGTTAGTTATATACATATGTATACACACGATATATAGTTATATTAATGTAAGGTAGTTTTTAGTTCTTTAAATAAATATTCTTTCAAAGAAGACTCAAATTACATAATTGATGGGTTTCCTTGGATATATTTGGGAAGATTGTTCCCAAAATGGGGCGTATACGGAATATATTATTATTTACGTACCTTTTGAAATATGTGAATAAGACAAAATTATTGTAACTTGTTTTTACAGAGAAAAAATAGCAGAAATATTATTTGAATCCTTCGACATACATGACTTGTATCTAGCTGTGTCGTCCGCATTGGTGTTGCACGCGAGCGGCAGGACTTCAGGGGTTGCGTGGGAAAATGGACACTCTTGTTCCTATGCTTCTCCGGTGTTCGAAGGGTTCCCTCTAAAACATGCTACGGTCTGTTCTGAAATTACGGGAAATTCTTTAACACATCGCCTCCACAATCTTCTGGCGCAAATCGGTTATTCGTTCACCACTCCTATGGAACTCGACATATTAGATAAGATTAAGGTAAATAAAATAAAAATTAATAACTATAGAGTTATTTTGGCAAAATATTAATTGTTTTTTATATGTATGATATATTATATATATATTTTTTGCTTTACGCCTTATCTGGTATACAGTAGGGTTAGGCAGAGAGAATATAGTGTTAAGACCAGTTGTT
Organism: Heliconius aoede; assembly: GCA_037355905.1. Classification (NCBI taxonomy): domain Eukaryota; kingdom Metazoa; phylum Arthropoda; class Insecta; order Lepidoptera; family Nymphalidae; genus Heliconius; species Heliconius aoede. The sequence goes on along the minus strand of JBAIZZ010000364.1, from coordinate 168,769 downwards.
TCCCATTTTTCGATGATTTATGGAGGCGCGATTGCGTGTTGAGTGACTATTTCACAACATGTCGCTTGTACCCTTATGCCATGGCTGGCCTCAATTAATCATATTTCAATTGATTATATTTTAATTATAGATTAAATTATGCTACGTGGTGACAGACCTTGAAAAAGAATTGAATGAATCAAAGAAAGAAAGCGTGAGTTACGCTCTTCCTGATGGCCAGCACGTGCTGATTGGGGAGGAAAGAATTTTGTGTCCTGAAACACTGTTTCGACCTTTAAAAGACAATGGTGCAAATATTGTAGATGATATCTGTTCTAGTATAAATAAATGTGACGATGAATACAAACATATGTTTTACGAAAACATAGTAATAGCGGGAGGGACAAGTTTATTTAGGGGTTTACCAGAGCGATTGGGCATCGAGATATCGAAACGAGTAATTGGACAGGAGCAGATCGTAGCACGAGTCGACGCCATGCCTTCGAGGCGATATGCTGCTTGGTTAGGTGGATCGATCTTGGCGTCACTCAAGTCGTCTCAAGGTTTCTGGATGACCAACAACGAATACGGAGATAATGGGGCCGAAAGAGTACATTATAATTTTTTTTGATTTAACAATACAATTGTTTTCATTATGATTTTCATTTTCGTAACTCTTGAATGATGTTTGATATATTGTTATTGGAATGCTTATTATATTATTAATATATAATATACTAAGAAACATAATTAGATTTGCAATAATTTCTTATTAAAGCCTTGCAAAACTGGGGGAAAAAGAAGAAAATTTTATTATTGTCATTTTTTTATTTCATTATAGGTAATTAAATATACATTGTTTATAAATATGATGTATCGTGATATTGACTCGTGTTTAGATAATTTATGATGTGCATATACGAGAATATATGTGTATGTCATTTTCACGCCACTTATATGTTGACAACATTGGTCGTATAAATTCAAGCTGCAATTACAGATTTGACTAAATAATAGTATAGTCCGTGGTATAACATTATGCAAATAGATTTCTTTGCAGCTCGTTTGATATGGTAAATTTTTAAAAATGGTAAATTTAAAAGAAATACCAATTCTATATATTTTTTAAAGATTCACAAGATTTTCTGCATGGCAGGGTAGGCACATGGAATCTGGTGTTAAGATACAAAGTTATATTGAGTATTGAGAGGCAGAACTCAACGCCGCACTTTGCCTAACCGAGCAAAGATATATAATCATTTCCCAGAGTGGGAATCGAACATGCAATCATTGCATTTACAGTAAGACGTCGTCTCCTACATAACGACGGCCTTAGTGCACATTGAATTATAATAAACTGAAACAAAGATCTTTATCTTTAAAATTTTCGTGTATGTTTGTATGCACGTTACTATAAAACGCTGAACGATTTTGTCTTAAAACTTAGTATCGATATATCAATGAAAAATTCATTATGGTGATGGTCATAGAATTATTCGATAACAACAACAACAAATGAAAACTACGCTGGCGTGAGAGAAATAAAATATATTCCATTATATAATCACGGTATGCCTATATCTATTAAAAATAAAATTAGTTCTTATAAATTTTCCTCTTGGAAAATATAAATTTTAAATACGTACATAAAGTAATGTATTGACTATTTATAAACAATTTTAAATATATTTTAAAAAGTATTGCAAATCGCATCGCAACTATAAGTTAAGATATGGCGCTAAAAGATTTCAACTAAGGTAAGTCTTAAATATACTAACTACGTCTACGTTGTTTACCATTTATAAAAAAAAAATAATAGTTTTTTATCTGTGCAATAATTAATGGTGCAGCTTGTCAAATACATCTCATTTGAATATTCATAGTAATATACGTTTAATTAAAAGCTAATATTCTTAACAATATATATAATATAATGGCATTCGAAAAGCCAGTGGTCATAATTGATAACGGTAGTTACAATATCAAAGCCGGATTTTCATGCGATAACCATCCCGTTTCCATATTTAGAACGTTAGTAGGAAGACCTAATTATCTGCGTGGTACATACGGACGAGAGTATTATAACGTTTGTATCGGTGATGACACAATAAATGCTGATGATTTGGAACTATCACCGCCGGTAGTGAATAGTAAAATTTCAGACTGGGACAATATGGAAAGGATTTGGCATCATATTTTCTACAAAGAATTAAAAGTTGCTCCAGAAGATCGATCTGTTATTTTGGCTTGTGGACCGGCTGCGACTTTAAAGGAAAAGTAACTTGGCTATTAAGTTTATTAGCTATTATAATATTATTGTAATGTATATTCATTTGTTTAAAATACTTTTATTTTGATTTTACTTTCCTAATACTATTACTTTTCAAGTTTTTTTATGACAGAATGAAGTATTTTAGTTTTTTTTAAATGAAAGTAAACTAAATACAATATATTTTAGAATGGAGTGCTGCGAAATATTTTTTGAAACATTGAACGCTCCGGCGCTTTGCATACAATTTCAAAACGTTTTGGCTATGTACGGATCGGGCTTGACTACGGGCCTGTGCGTCGACTTTGGTTATTCTAATACAAAAATTATGCCTGTCTTTGAAGGAGGTATGGTCAGCTATGCAGAAGTCGATACGGGCTTAGGAGGATTACAAGTATCAGAATATATCAAAAAAAGTTTGCAAGAAAGGGAACTGCTTCAAGCAGCTAAAGTACCAGAGGATATTGAAAACATTAAAAAGGAGTGTTACATTACACAAAACTGTGCTATGCCGAAAATTAAATACCAAGTTAAATATAAAATTACCAATGGAGAAGAAATAGATGTTACAAATGAAGTTTTCATGGCTGCAGAAATGCTTTTTCAACCGCAACTTATTGAAAATGTACTTACAGAATATATTCCTTTACAAGACGCCATAGTGACGGCGGCTCTGAAATGTGATGATGAATTAAGATTAGAATTATATGATAATATTGTGCCTTGTGGAGGATTGTCTTTGATACCTGGTCTTAATGAAAGATTGGAATGCGAAGTGACAAATATGGTAAATCAATCGGTGTCGATTCTTTCTTCACCTGAACCTTACACTGTTACATGGTTAGGTGGTGCTGTATTTGCAGGGCTTTCTGATACACAAAAATTGTTTGTATTAAAGAGTCAATTTGAAGATCAAGGAGAGAAAATTGTGAAAAGTAAATTTATGTAACCTCTCAGATGAAACTCTTTTAGCGGATTAACCTAGTACATTTAGTATACAATTCTTCCAATTTCGGATTCTGACGTTTTGAACTCTTTGCAATAGTCCGTTGCCACGGGTAGACTGAGATGGCATCCGTCTGTCAGTTGACATCCTAATTGCCTCGCTTGCTGCTCTGGATTCTTGTAGCATGAACTCACTGTACACTCGTCTGGTGTGGTGGGCTTGAGATTACAAAATTTCTATGAGTGGGTCCCAGGTGGATGAAGGTCTTCAATTATTATATTAATTATCTTAAAATTAGAATATTTTTTAATAGCCACGCAGATAATGTAGTGAAGATATGGGATTCATCAAGCCTGATGTAATATTTGGGCTTGTCCGTTGTATCCTAAGCTCCTCAGTTATTTTCCGCACAATAGACCTTATAATAAAAAAAAATCTAATTATTATTTTAAAATCGTATTATATTATATATACGTTTGAGTGCGTACGAAGTAGGTATATATTGATATATCTAATATAAGTATTTAAATATTTAGCGGAGCTGTTCCGATAATAACAACGGTCCAAGGTACGAGGTAATCGGGACGAGCCTGTGCCTTAGAGGCCTTTACTTTACTTCAATATTGTGAAATAAGGGTCCTATTGAAAAGGTTCTGTGAAATGGAGGTCACAGGTTGAAAAACACCGTAAAATATAAATGAGATTAAACATTTTAGGCTTAATTGCTTGTTTGTGCATATGTCGTTATTTGAGAATATATATGTCCGACTGTTAGCGCGATGGTTGTGGGATTCTCCTTCTCCTTCCGATTCTCCTTCGGGGGAAAGCTATTTTCATGTCCCTACTTTTGCAATACAAAGCGTGGTAGTAATATTACGCCATTCAAGACCCAATATTTCAAATTCGTTAAGCATATACAGGAAGTCTCAATTTTGTTACATGTACTTATATATTCTCGACGTTTATTTAGCTTGCTTGCGTTGAGTTCCGCTACACGTTCGAGTTCAACACGCAAAAATAACTGAAGAATTTGGTGGTGATTGGGGAACAGCTTAATGTAGATTTTGCGACACACTATAGGCACATAGGAGAGACAAAAATAAAAAAATAGAGAGATAAAAATATTTTAATTAATTGCTATGAAATTATTAGTATTATTTAATGTTTATTAAATAATAAAGACGTATATATGTTGGTATATCATGTAAGTAACTGATAGATTTCTAAACGGATATCTACCCATCACGCAACTATGGGTCATTAATTCTTATTCATTCTATCCTACAACGTTTCACTACTCATGCTCTGCCACAGGCTAACTTCGACTATTCGGATAATTAATTATTATTTTAATTACAAATGTGGTTAAGACCCATTTGTAACTATACTGGGCTGGCGCAGCGAAGGCGAGTGTTAGAATCTGTAAAGGGGCCCCTGAAGCCTACACCAGTGGTCGCAAATCCCAGGCACTACTACTCTGATGTTTGTTTGAAATGACTCTTCTCTTATTATTGGGTCAGGCCATTATTATTTCAGTAATTTATATACGGGCAACAAAGTGATCCTATAAAGATTCCATTTTTATATTTTAAGATACGGAATCCTAAGATAGTTGTATAACAAGAAGCTATTGAACCGATTTTAGATAACAATTTTTAAAGTTAGGTACATTTTTAAATAGGCCGCATTATTGAAAAACATCTGAAAATTCTTACAAAAAAAAATTTGACCCAGATATTTTAAAAAATTGCACATTAAAAATTATTGCAAGTACTCTTCAAACATAGGTTAAAACACGACTGCAATTTAGTGTATTAAATGAATAAACGTACAATTCAAGTGGGCGAATACGTGGGCGGATCGCTAGTAATTTTATAAAAGCTCTATACCATTATCTAAAGCCCAACGTAAGCGGATAAAACGAAACAGTCCCGGGCATGCGAGCATGTATTATAATAATCAGTAAGGATTTATATTGTTTCCCATTTTGCCAAATACATTAATCAAATAAAGCTCATTGGATGGATAAGGGATATAAAGTTTATATAATATATGCCTTGAATATCTTTTTTTTCATGTAATGAAAAAAAATCATTTTTTCAAGTGAGCTCTACAGGGTATGTAGAGCCCCCTTTTCCCGCCCCCTATTTTTCGCAGAATTCTTGAGGCATTACATGTTGGGTGGCGTAACTCCACGCCGCGCTTTGCCTCGTTTCGAATGCGAGGAAATAGTCTTACTTCTTATATATTGAACTTGGCTCTCGTTTTACATGTATGTTTTTGATGATATCAATCTTACTCATACAATAATATTAATAGCTTTATATATACTTTTTGATTTGTAAGCTTACGGATTCACACTGGCAGAGAAGAAATATAATTGTTTCTTGAAATAACTAAGTTATTCAGATTTGAGTTCTTACTTCCTAAATTGGAAGAGGACAATATTTTATAAATGAGTTAAGTTTGAGAGCGACGGAAAAGACGCCACTTTACTATCTTCTCTTACTCAATCATATTTTTCATGAAAGTTTAATTAAAGCAGAAACTCGTTCCAATATTAATGTTTAGTTCAAGTGAGAAAATTAATAAAGTTAGTATGAGTACTTTTTCTTTTTTTTATTTTTTATATTCTTTTAGATTTTATATTCTTAGTAAATAAGTACAAGCTATATCCACTTTATATACCTATATACCAATTTAATATACCTATGTAAAATACAAAGTTGATTACAAATACGCCACAAATTTTAAAACGTTCACTAGCTGATTAAGTGATTGAAGGACTAGGTTTTATTATATATTATACAAATTATACTTATGTATATTTTATAACATTAAAGCTAGGAATATTCTAAAGATACATTTTTGTTTGCTTACAATCCAGCCATACGACGAAACAAAAATAGCTTCACGCTGTACTCCGTAGATAGCAGGGTAGGCAGAGGGGACCTTATGTTAAGAGACTTTCCTCTCTATTTTCCACTACAATTTTTCAAGGCATTGCGTGTTGAGTGGCGGAACTCAATGCCAGGCTTTTGCCTTCTCCTCAGTAGAGTGGAGAAAATGAATATAATGTATATCTTACCAAAATAACACGTTATGTATCAATATAAAGTGTATTATATTTTATTCTAATATGAAAATTAGATACATTTATGAAAATAGCAATGGAAGGATTAAAGTTTCCCGATAATCCGCCGCCATCGAGGCAATTAGCAAAATAGATGAAAGTGCAAACAATTTAGGTATAAATTAACTAGTTTCTGCCAGCGGCTTCACCTGCATATTCTAATGAGAATAACCAATTTACCAATACACCAATAGCTAGTTATAATACCAATAGTTGTTTCATACACATACCTACTCTATTATAAACGATCGCAAATAACGTTACTTAGTAGCAAATTATTTTATAGTAGATAATTCTGTTATATGTCATTTAGATCCTATCCTATTTGTGGGTATGGATATTTGTTCCACTTTCACGCAAAAACCACTGAACTGATTTAGATGAAACTTTTGTCCAAACAGTAATATATCAAAATTGTACAAAGACTAAGTATGGTAAACTATGATAAACTGGCAAAGCCAAAGCGAATGTATGAATGTACAATAAAATATATATATTGCATTTAGAGCGTTAAAAACATTATTCAAATGCACATTAGACTTTCAAGACTAAAAATCGTACGTAAAGTTATTTATCATAAAATTGTGATCCATCTACGGAAAGCGTTGAAAATATTTTATTCTGCGAATATCTGCGAGTATGAAATATGATGTTGCATAAAACATATCTATCGCGTATTATCTCGAATCAAAGTATACCTATCTACATTATTTATAAATTTAATAAAATGATGATATGGACTATATAAAAAAAGTAGCCTTTTCCCATATAGTAGAGCTAACAGAGGGACGTAGTGTTAAGACACTCCGTTTTCACTTTTTTCCAATTTTTGAGTCGTCGCTATATTGAGCGGCGGAATTTATTGCTCAGATTTATCTACCAAAATGTAGACATGGAAATAATTTAAATATAAAATTCCTTCATTCCTCAAAAGTGGTGAATTAATGTTAATTTTATTTTCAGTAATGCACAGACAGACATACAGTGATTCAATAGGAATATTTATGTATGACAAAATGCGAGCATATTCAATTTAAAGTATGATTGAGGATATCGAGGATTTGTATTATGCATTCATAAATATATTTTATCGTTCTTACCGGCCACAATAGGAAATAATATATATATATATAATATAAGTTTTAATGTAGTGCTACAACGTTACAGAAATGTTAAAGCAATTTAGTATTGATTTTGCAAGAGAAGTCGAGCCACGAAATATTCCAGCACAGCACGTAGAGTCCTGTAATGGAAGTTGTATAATAGATTAGGGAGATATGAATGGACAGAATTATTAGACACGTGCATCGCAAATGCCTACCTAACGACTGTATCTAGTATATTAGACGTTTAAAATAGATAAATATTTTCAAATAAAACAAGACAAGATTATCGCGCTCGTTTAAATTTCAAAGTTTTAAATTAGTTTCTAGTTTAAAATGGATCATGCTGTTATGCAAAACATAAATAAAATTTGTTTGATGAATGATGCATCCAACTAGTGCATGTACACATGTTTTCACAGGTTTTTTTAGATGCACACTACAACACCACATATCGCTTATATTATATATAAATATTTATCAGTTACATTTTTTATTTACTGAAAGACTATATGGATATTTTTTTAACTATATACACCAGAACTAAGGAATCATTACTCAATAATTATTGCTTAGTTCTGATTAATAAATACATTTCCAGAATCAAAATTGATAATGATTGATTGATGAAATCGATTACCCTGGCAGGCATCCCGAAATCCTAATAATTCACAAGGGCCTTAAATAAGTAATTGTGTAGTGAAGGTAGAAGCCGCGTCCAACATATAATATCAAATGTAAAAATAAATAAATTAATTAATTATCCAGCTGAGATAAAATTGAATTCACGATTATGAAAAAAAAAATTTTTACTTTGTGACATCTAAAGAAAAAGATATAACAAGATTTTAGTATGCTCAATGTTGCTAACTAAGTTGTAAAGAAGAGGAAAGCCCATAAGCTTGTGTAAGCTATTTATTAAAGCACCTAGTATTACACTTAGATGATACTTAGATGATACATTAATACCATGCAAATCACTTACTATTACACTTAATTCGCGCTTTACGTAGGATGCAGCATGTTTTAAAATTATAATACTTAAGTGATATATCTAATTTCATTTTGTCACATTGTGACTTTTGTAGGGTAAGCAAGAACAATCTGTAAAATGAAAGAAAAATATTTTTTGAAAACGTATAAAATTTTTAACGTTGTGAGACTCGATGCTTCGCCTCTTGAAAGCCATCCAAGGCAAGTTAAACGTAAAATAATAACATTTTTCAATCAAACTTTTAATGCAATGTAATGTGTGAATTTATATATGCTGACAGTCTCAATTATTTAAGAAAATATTTGTCTAAACTAATATTTCCTTTTTCCCTTAGTGGTGTGAGGTTTTATTTTTCATTGAGGGTACAGCAATGTATAAAGGTCATTTAAGAAATAAATTAATATTCTACATAAATAATAATAAGGCTAATTATTGGTACATATTCATTTTCTAGCTTCGGTAAAAACACAAAATAAGGCGATAAGTTCTGCCACTAGCTAGGTAATGTGTCGTTTAATCGTGATTTAAGCGGTGTGTGGGGCAGTGTCTTAACATTAGTTTCTCTCTGCCTAACCTTTTAAATGCGGAATACTGCGTGTAACTAAAGTTAAATGAATATATAATTTTGTACTCGAAAATATATGAAATATTTTAAGTTCATTCAGGAACAGTCGATTTAACGTAGCTGGTCGAGCAAGGTCCTTGTTTTGCTTGCACCTAAGTTACACTCAATTTGCATAATTAACTTCAGGTTTGTCTAGCCTCTGCTTTGACCCAGTTTCAACAAATTGTAAACAGTAGTTTTATAAATAACTATACAGCTTATAGTATTTCCATCTACCCATCCATCAGCCTATTGAAGTGCTGGAACTGCTGGACATAGGCCTCCCCTAATGCTCGCCACTGCGTCCGGTCCTGCGCCATAAAAAATTTCATTGCCTCGAACAGGAATCGAACCGATAACCAGTCGCGTTTTCAGTTACATTCTTGTGCTCCGGCGCCACGACTGGCCGTAGTATATCGATATCATATTGGTTATAATGTTTGATTTTCAAAAATTCTTTTGAAAATCAAATAAAAAAAATTGAATTACATCAACAAACATTATGTCGTACACAATTCAGTACTTTTCATACTTTTTTTAACTTTATTCCAGCGTGTTACCGTAGTGAGCGGTAGTGACTGGAATGTTTCAGTAATAAAAGGCCGTGACCCCACTTTACCTAAATACAAAAGCTCAGCCTCTACCACCTCGTACCCTATTGTAAGGCGAGATTAATTTTTAAAATTTCATCATTACGCGACAGAAATGAAAGAAATGTGTATATTTTATAATTTATATATTTTTTTTTGTTAAATATGTCAACGAAATAAGTTGCTTTGTTAGTGAAAAGTATAAAATACGAGATCAATTTATTAAAATGTTTTATAGCAAAAGTACACATATCCTATTGTGATGAAATGAAGCCACCAAATTCAGAACTAACATAAAACCTTTATTTATTTTCAGCTTCACGCCGTATTCCGCAAATAGAAGGGTAGAGTGAATCTAGTCTACGCCGAATTTTTGAGGCATTGTTGAGTGGCGTAGCTCAACGCCGTGCTTTTGAAAATCTTTATGGGAGCTACAATGTATCGCTCGAGTGGTCGTGTGGTCTCTTTAAATCGGTTCGAGTACAATCTGTGACTATAAATAATACATCAATTCTATTTATTTTTTACAAGGTAAGTACGTTATTACGTTAATTAATACTATTAATATTGAATAAAATAAAAAAATAAAAATGTTGTCATATGTAACGTTATAAAATCTATTAATAAGTAAGTAGAACATTAGAGTCTAGGGAAAGAAGTCTCAAAGATTAGTATAGATATAATATTATTTATCTATCTTTGTTTGGTTTCTATGAACGAAGTGGTCCATTCAAGGCAACCATGGTCCGAAGAAGGTTCAAAAGAAGGTTCAAAAATAGTTTTATCATAATATTGCCAAAATCTGTATATTGAAAGAAATATAGTATCGTATCGTGTCTATATCGAGAAAGGATTATGTTATCTCCCCAATGATACGAAAATTCATAAATATTTTTTTTTTCGAGACTACTGGTCTCTTTAATTAAGTAGACTTCGATCTTGCAAGTTGCAATTGAATAGAACAAAACTACTTGCTGCGATTGTTCTGGCAGTAGCTGCGGTCTGCTATTCAATATTCATACTCCCCTTTGAAATGTTGAAGTAATTAAAATAATGCTCAGGTATTCATTATTAGAGGAAAAATTTCATTTCATGAAAAATTGTCTGAATAGAAAATCTTAATTATTCTCTCGTTGGATTTCCGTGGTTCCCCGCGCGTATCTCTATACCTAAGCACTATGAAATATTTTATTAATAATTTTCGATGTCTTTTTTTTAAAAGTATTCCTAAAAATATGTGTTCATGATGATCAGTACAATATTTTACAACAAAAAAAAAAAAAATATATTTTTCGTTTTAACAACAAGAACTTTATTTAACCAATAAATACCTTTTCATTTTATTAGTATTTTTCCTAAGAAATATCTATACGAAATGTGTATACATATTGTGTAACAGATTTTAATGCGGATTTTTAATCAATAGGTTAAGCCTCTATTATTTGTACTTCATGCTGTATCTTGCATATATCATTTTAGACAGAGGGAACCTGGGTATCTACATAGCTAGCATAGTTAGAGAGGCATTGAGTGTTAAGTAGCGGAATTCAACGCCGCGCTTTGCCTCGTTATCAGGGCGACATGGAAATATTAAATATTTCATTTCCTCAAGTGGACATCGAACCTTACACATTTTCAGTCGTAATTTTATACATCTGGGCCACGACTACCCTCGACGGTCACTTACTTTGCACGCGGCAAAGTAAGTGACCGAAAAACGGAGGAAAGAGTGTTTCGACGTTACATCTTCTCTGCCAACCTTGTTAATTTTTTTTTTCATTTGTGTGAAGCTGAATGGTTATTAATATGTTTACATGCTATGAGTAGTTTTATCAACTATATAACCCTGATTATTCTGTGACCTGATTAGGGGTTAGGTGGAAAATCACTTATCCTGTTTCACCTAGTTTATAAATTCTATTTTAATACACACATGTTCGTGTATAAAAATACAGTAGATATTTTTATATACAGAGTGTTTCTGTCATCACCTCCTTAAATGAAACCACAGTTTTAACTACTCTATGAAAGCGTAATATAATTAAAACAAAAAAGATTTTGCCAAAAGAATTTTTCAAACAAAATAATTATTAAAATTAATAGCCATTTGTTAAGAATGATAGACACAGACAATGTTCTACCAAAGCGAATAAATATATCGCACTCGCTTCATTCACGAAATCGAGTCGTAGGTAATGGCGGTGGAGTTGAACGTTCTTTGGGTTTATTGTAGAAAATAGGTAATTGCGTAATATAGAATGAGAAATCTCTTTCTCGTTCTGGTATGTTTTTTTTGTATGAAGAGTGGCAGATCGGCAACCCTTGATAGTGTAGTAACTGTGTCGCACGTAATAGAGTACTACTCACTATTAATATCACTCAAACGGCATCAAAATAAACTTTAATTATTTTATAACTTGAATCATATTTTTAAGCATAATTTTTATTAGTATATCGTATTAATTTCTGATGAGCTTAACGTTGCTGTGAAATCAAAAGGCTTTAATTTATGATGGCTCTTAACATATTTTTCTTTAGCGCGACCTCGATAGCGCACTGTAAGCTCTCTCTCTAATGTATTTGTACCGAGTGCGTCTGTCTTTTTTCATTTATCATATTACATTGCTATAAATAGATCTGGCACATGAAAATATATTTTCCAATTTCATATATTTCTCTCTAATTTTAGTATGAAGCACGTATACATATATTAAAATGGACCTTTTTCATGAGTAATTATTTTGCCAACTGTTAAACATATAACTAGATATTGTAAATAACAGTGTAATATAATTTTCAAATAAGGAAACGTGACACTTGCAACAGACACGAACTCTGCAAGTGACATTCGATTAGTCCAACGTGTGTATGTCAAGAGTCAGCTTTGAGTTTGACTCAATGAGGAGTGAGAGATCGGAGATTAGGTGAAAGAAATTAACGTGAAATTGCACAAAATCTTTATATAAATTGTAGGTTTTTTGTCATTGTGATGTTAAAAGTAATGTTGCTGTAAAGTTTCATTTAAATCCGTTCGGTAGTTTTTGCGTGACAGTTGAGCAAATATTCACATTTATAATATTAGTAGGATAAGATATGATTAAATTAATTAACCCAGCCTGCGGGGACGCGAAGTACCGTTCAATATTTCGATTTGGGAGAAAAAGGGGGAACGAAATTCAATACATTATAATACTTTCCTTTTACTTTATTCTGTAACACGCACATCGCAATGTAGGCAGAGGGATCTTGTGAACCAAGTTTTAAGAAACCATTAAGACATTTCGTTCAGCACAGTTCTTGAGGCATTGCGTGTTAAGTGGCGGAACTCAACGGCGCCCTTTGCCTCGCTACCAGAGCGAAAAAATGAAAATATTAAATATTCGTTTCATTCGAGTGGGAATCAAACCCACAACCGCCGCGTTTACAATTGCACGATTGTGCGACTCTTTCTGTTGTCTATTTTGCTAACATTTATGGTGCCTAACTTTTGTACTGTATTTGGACGCCAGTACACTCCGTGCTGGATTATAATATACGATAATAGAATGCTCTAGGTATATTCCTAATTTTATCGCTGTGTGGCACATATAATCTATATTGTAGGTACACGACTTTTATTCTTTCTTACTTCTATTATTTGACGATAAAAAAATTTATAAACTGATTGTGATGTTTCAAGATAAAAAGCTTTTGAACTTTCTTTTCGAAAAGGTACACAAAACGTTGATTAGAAAAGATTAAGTGCTTTCCGAGAATTCAATAATACTACTAATGTGAAAAAAGTGTACAAAAAAAAAAGAGTTTATTCTACACTGTAATCTTAAAAATAGGGACGATTCAGAAGCAGCGTTTTTAAAAGTGAAGTCACGTCGCCCAGAATCATTGTAAGAAACTACATGTGCCGTACAGATGGAAATAAACTGTATTGGAAAGTTCTAATAGTATGTTTCTATTTCTATTAAAGTGAATTTAAGAAATATATATTTCGCTATACTAACGAGTATAATATAATTAAGAGTCTAATACATGTTGCTATTTTCAAGAGGAAAAAATTTAAGTTTAAAAACAGGAAGTGAAGAAATATTCTGTTTCTTTTTCTTTAATTTGTTTTAAAATTTAGGAAGCTGTGTTTTCTATTATTTTTCGTCGTAATGATTATTCTTTTCTGTTGACGTTGAAAACCAAAGTTTCAGCCAAATCAATAAAACAGTTATTTTATAGCAATATTGTCGAATAAAATACTTAAAATACATTAAACATTATTATGTATCAATTAATTGAAATTAATATTTTTTGATTAGTACGCACAAACGAATAGACAACCTTATAAAATACTACATAATTATTCGTTGTAAATAGTTGTGAAAAATAAAATATATCTAATATTTAATAATGCCTAGAGAGTACATTAAATTTATAAATAACAAAATATACACTCTACTATGCATTTGATAATATGTACAATATTTTTATATTTATTCGTGTAAAGTGGCGTACACGTTTCTATAGCACCGGGCGTCAAGTTTTCCTCATACAATTCTTATGTACCTACGGATAGCGATCGGTTACATTAGGTTGTAGGTGTAGATAATTTCTCAAATCACCGATATAAAATTTCAAGTATTTTAGATTTTAGATTAGAAAACTTTTAGTAAGTAAAATTGTCGACGGGAAACGCAAAAATAGCTGAATAAAAGACAAACAACAGTACAAAAGGATCCCAACGGTACGTAGAATCAATACACTGGTGTTAGACGAGTATACATTTACTATTTATTGACTGTCGATAAAATGAATTTTGTATCTTTTAATGATTTTATAATTCTTATAAAATTAAATTTTAGTAGCTTAAATTATTAAGTGAAGTTTTTAATCAATTCTTTTTTTCATAATCGTACAGTATATTCCAAATAAGTTTGTACATTTTGCGATTAAGGTTAAAATTATGGCAGAAATAATGATGTCTCTTTAAATATGCTTTAAAATAGTGTTCCTTAAATTCTTGATTTTTTAAAAATATGTAGTATGAGTTTGTTAATATTCCAGACAATGAAGAAATTTGTAGCTCGCCTGAGAAAACGTGAGTACAATTTGCAGACTTACAGTCAGTGATTTTGATAATAGCATCTGTAGAATCTACATATATTTATTAAGCTTAAAGAGAATCATATAGTAATACATATCATATACCTAGATATTCGCATCAGTGAGATAATAGTAGAAGGACGTAATAGCCAATAGCGTTTTACTATAATTGTAGGGACACTTCTCAAAGACCTAAAAACTGTCCTCACATGATAAATAACTAACATTAAACTTCGACTATGTTTTCATATACAAATATGCTCAAATATTATTAATGTATACATATTTTTATATATATATTTTTAACATATATAACATATAGATACAACACAAGAAAACTATATATTTTGATCTAATTTTATTTTAAAGCATACGACGGATATTGCAATTATATATGGTTTACATATTTGTGATGAAACCGTAATCCTCTTCACTCCGCGGACCGCTCGAGGGTGTTTTGAATCTCTATAAAATCCTTCATCAAATTGTGTTTTCATCCCTCGTAATTAAATAATCACCAATGTTTGCTTATAATAAACAAAAAAAGTTTAATATATTTTTGACTTATTATATTCTTTCCCATTCTGGTACAGTTAAAAGATTTTGAGGGTGGTTCCTTGGAAATTAAATTAACTTCTAATATTTCAGTCATTACAATCCAATAATATCTAAAAAAACATGAAAGGTATCAATCAATCCGTAATTAAAGCTTTGTCATTAATATAGCGCAGTTTTCGCTGAAGAATTGTGTGTTGAATGGCGGAACTCAACGCCGCGTCGTGCCTCGTTACCACAGCGAGGAAATGAAATTGTTAAATATTTAAATTTCTTCAAGTGGGAATCGAACCTACCAGCAGCCGCGTTTTCAGTTACACGCTTGTAACCTTGCACCGAGACCGGCTCTTATGGAGTTGAGATAATGTATCGAAAATTACTTTAACAAAGTCGTATATTTTTTATTATAAGTGAAAATAAAATTAATTACACCATAAAGAAAAAAGAATTTGATTAAATTATCAAACAAACTATACAAAAGTAAATAGTTGTGAAAAATAAAATATATCTAATTTTTAATAATGCTAAGAGAGTACGTTAAATTAATAAATAACACATTACACACACTACTACGCATTTGATAATATGTACAACACTTTTTTATATATGCGTGTTAAGTGTTTCTATAGCACCGCGCGTCAACCGAGTCGTTAGTACTATAAGAGATGAATTATAATTGATAAAATCAATTACAAAAATATAAAAAACTGGACAAGTGCGAGTCGGGCTCACCCACTGAGGTTTCGGTACAAAAATTGGAGGTCTTGAGTCTCTTCTGAAATTCGGCTTACAATACCAAGTTCATCTGATACTTCACTGGAACAAGCGATTTTAATACCAAATTTTGCCTCGCTTTTTGGAATAGTTTCCGGAAATAATTTTTTCAGAAAGGGACCGTAGGTAGATCTGTGTATATGGTTTGAATTTCAACTCGATATCTCCAAGCGTTCTTGAGATAAAGGCTCTTGACAGATAAACAGAACATGTACATATGTTAACAATTTTTTTAGTATTTAAAAATGTTCATTATAACTTTGGTACGCTGTCTCTGTCAGTAGTTAGAAGTTGTCAAAAAAAAAAACGAGAATTGCCGTAATCGTATCAACGTTCCGACATAGCTGTTTCGTTCGTTTTTATTTGATGCATATCCATACAATTATTACGACACGATATGTATACATTAAGATAATATATTTTTAAATATAGTATATTGAAAACAATATTTTTCGAAATATGTCTCCGAAAATTGGGCAAAAAGTGAACAACGACCACGAACGTGTCTAAGCTAGTGCTTAAGAATTAAGCCTAGTGGCTTACTTCGATTACCAGACAAAGCGGGAAAAAACCATGAAAACGCTTTTTTTTGAATATACCTGTTGCAAATAGTTTTTTTTACAATATATTTCTTAGTACTGACCTTATTTGAGACATTTTCGATATAGAGACTGCGAACATATTATATCGTGGGAACAGTTTGTTATGATTATGAGGCCACAAAGGCAACAAAAGAAACCTACGGTAACTTATCCCCTCTGAATGGGAGGATAAAATTGGGTCGCAACAGAAATTATATAGCAATCTTTATACACAGTATTGAATATACAACTCTGTATGTAAAAAATAATTATTTAATAGATAATAGAATATAATAAACAATGAACTGCGCTAATATTCGTATTTATATAAAATACTAACACTAGATCAGTACGACAGAAAGTGGGGGACGGAGAGTCTTAGCACTAGGTTCCCTCTAGCTGCGTGCGGGATACAGCGTGAAGCTGATAAGTTCATTTTATTCAATCGTATCATTACTAGAATTTTTCTAAATAATCTTCAAAATAAGAAAATATTACTTAATTTAAACACCGTTTTATGTAAGAAAAATCACACTTTGTATCCCTGGCCACGACTGGTTTCATACGCTAGAAATAAAAAATGGACATAATGTAGCAATTTGGCTTTAAATAAAAAGTACATATTTTCTATACTTAATAGTACAGATTCACAGCTCTTGAATTAATGATGTATGCGCTCATTTGAACATTAGCCAATAGAATATCGCCAACAGTCGAACGAGTATTTAGGTTAACTGACAGTCGCGGGCAATCAGTTAAATTAATTAAATATTTCATTGAAAGAGATTAGATTTTGAAATTTTCATATTTTTGAAATGTGATTGTTTAATTTATGTAGATTTTTGATATGATTTAGTGTTCTGTCACCTCTAGTTTCTTTAACAGTGGTTTTTTTTTCAACGTAAAAAAATTGAGGCCGTCGTGGGGCATAAGCATTAACGTGTGACTGTTAAGCGACGGTTTGGGTTCGATTATTTGGCCCATCCCCATCTCAAGACACCTGCAAGTGTGTCCTGCAGTGCCTGTCCTGGCTGCTGCTGCAGCCGACAATTTTTATGTAAAGGCTATATTATATTTGCAAGTTAGTTTCCTTCTTGGTTGTACTGGATTTGTACGATAAGATTTTTACATTGAATCTGGCTAATATTCCGCATTTATGTTTTTTTTTGCGATTAAAACCCACTCCACTCTCGAAACAGCCGACGTAAAACAAAAGGAAATTGCATTATATTATCTTTATGAAGCCAGATATATTTTATATTGTTGTTTGATATATACATATATTTAATTTTGTATACAAATTATATAGAATGTTTCGACAAATACCAACAAGGCCGTAACTAAATCCTTTCATTCTCAATACAACAGTTGGAATCTATTACGGCATTGCTATCAATATAGAAGGGATACTAAATGTCCGTAACAGATTGGTTAAATAAGTATCGCTTATGCGGGATTATTTGTGAGTGACTACATAAGTTCACTGTGGCCGCATTTCACGTGACATGGTATTACGTAACCGATAAACAATTTGTAACAATTCAACTATATTATGTATGCACGTATGTTGTTTGACTGAATATGACAATAATTCAGTCAGTCCTGGCGCACCGGCTCAGTCCGGCGTATGTAGTCAAATACAACAGGTTCGATTACCACCCGAGAAAATGAAATATTTAATGTTTTCCATTTCGATCTCGATCGGTGTTGAGTTTCGTCACTCAACACGCAACGACTTCACAATTGGGTGGAACGTGGGGAACCTGGTTAATTACATGACAGATTTTGCAGTGTACGCAGAGAGAACAAAATTATTACGTTAGAAGTTGAATAGAGATTCGTTGCATTTTCTTTATAGAAGACACAAATATTTCACCTGACAGATATTGAATCTGCAACTGGAGTGTAATTATTTCAAAAATAAATATACACGTACAACAAAGTTAAAAATAGTAATAATAATTACTTATTTTGCAATTTAAACATTTCAATTTTGTTTTGTAACATCGAACGACACGACGATTGTTCCTGTGAAAATAAATTGAATGAAGCCTTTGAATTGCAAATATGAAACGCAGTAAGTTATTTTAACTATAGCAAGCTGCCGCGTCAGAGGAATTTGCTGCGGTCGAGGATGAGGAGTCTTATTAACTCAGTATTTCTATGATTCTTGGGTATGAACAAGAAATTTCTTGAAAAATATCTGGTAATTTTTGATAATTTATGTATCTTCATTTATCAGAATGATACGACTGTATTCTTTAAGTAAATAAATTTTAATATTGATGCCAGTCGTAGCGTGCGCCTGTAAACGCGAAAGGTTGTGGATTCGATACCTAGTCGAGGAAATTAAAATTTGAATATTTCTTCACTCTATTGTCGAGGCAAAGCGTGGCGTTCAGTTCCACCACTCATTACGGAATGTCTTCAGAATTTGTCGGGATGTGGGTGGCTGTTGTGGCTTGTACATACAGCGGTAAGCGGTATATATTTTTTTGTACTTATTATACTATTAGCTGCGCTTACGCTTTATGTAGACTTATATTTATAATTGTCTTCAGTATATATGGCAGTAGGTCATACTATATAAGCGATCATATCATACATATTTTATCATATTTTTTTTACATATTTTAATTTTTTTTGAGTGAATATATGTATTCGTTATAATGTGTGTAGACAATACTCTTAAGTCAAAAGTAAATAGTATTTTTTTCTATTTTTCTTAGCTTTTCTGCTTGGTAAATGGGATATGGAGATACGTAACGTGAAAACAAACTTATTGTCATGCTAATATTATAATTGTGAAAGTTTCTGGGGGTGTTCCACATTCCCGCACTAGTCTAACAGGTTTCGGTGAAACTTTTCAGTTATATAGCTTTTACATCAGCATAACAGCTACATTAAGTTTATATATAAGCGGGCAAAGCCATGTGTTGGCCACTAGTGTTAAGTGTTTTTACAGGCTACATTAACATCAAGCTAGAACACTAACACTTGTCTTGAGTCAATAAAAAAAATCCTTCTATATTATAACTAATATATAACATTGAAATATACAAACTTAGTCCTCTAAAGGGAAAGCTTTTCTGAATCTACGCCATATAATAGTACCGGCAATGTGGTAACAACAATTTCGCCGTTAACCGTAAGGAATCGCCTCGATTACACCAATCACAAACTACGAATGCCACAAACTAAGGTAATTCAAGTTACTTAGTCTGATGAAACGACCCAACCCCCTGCAGACTAGCCGAAGAACCCTTATATATTAATATGGGTTTATATTGTATTTATGTTTTTACTAGCTTTCACATGGAACATCGTTTCAGCAGTGGTCAAACGGATATAGCTGAAAAAATAAAACATATGACAC
Source organism: Heliconius aoede (assembly GCA_037355905.1). Taxonomy (NCBI): domain Eukaryota; kingdom Metazoa; phylum Arthropoda; class Insecta; order Lepidoptera; family Nymphalidae; genus Heliconius; species Heliconius aoede. The sequence continues at coordinate 148,780 of JBAIZZ010000364.1, read as the reverse complement.
ATGTTACGTGGCCGAGGTAACTTTAACCGGAAGTATATGGTATGGGTATGGTATACCTACTATACAACTACATTCATACACTACTATGAAACCTTTGTCCGTGCTCTTCGTGAGAATCGGTGAATTGGCAACAAAAAGATAAACAAGCCGACGGACAGGGTTACTATTGTTGTTTTAATATAATATTTATATGACTTTTTTTTATTTTACAACAAATAACAACAACGATGAGTACAACAGTATTATATAATATCAAATACTAGATAATGATATATGACACTGTTTATAGAAAATATCAGTGCTTCTCATGGATCCACAGTTATAGAATTTGACACGAAGTGTGAACTTACAATACAAATAAAGGAAAATATCGCAAAAATGAAAAGTTATAGGTTTGTTTCATAAAAAAAAAAAGTTACAAGTTTATATTTGTATTTCACAAAAAGGTATGTCTCCGGAGCGATTCCACTGTTCGTGAATGAATCCACGCATTTCGAGAATTCTCTTTAAATTATTTTATTTTTTAATAAGTTACAAACAATTCCAGAGATCGAATCGAATTTTACAGCTATATTAATCGTTATACATAATGCAGCTAATTTAAAATATATTTAAACAACCCTCGTTTTAATTATAGCCCAAAAAACTAATGCATAAGTAACTACGCACACCGTCTTAACTAGATATATATTAGACTACTAATCTTCAACATTTCAGCTTTGCAAAAATGGAGTAAGCCTCTGACTGACTCTGGGACTGAGATCCCAGGTCGCAGTATATTAGTTTATAGTATTTAAAAAATCATTTTAATGAAACCACTCGCCTTTATTTGCTTTAAAGCAACTTATAAAATATATTTTTTAAGTAAAACATAAAAAGGTTTAAAAATATCTAAATACTGAATAGCATTTATAACATTTTACTTTGTAAATCTGCACTCTGTCGAGGCTTATTAAAACACGCTCTGTTTAACTCTCATCCAGTACTGTATAAAAATAAAAATTGAAATAAAATGATTTATTTAAAATAAATCAAAGGAAAATGACAATTGTATTAAATGTTGTAACCTTTATATTCAAGCGATATACCGTCGTTACTTTGTACTTATTGTAAACGAAGGTTCAGTCCATTCTAATAGCACCAAATTTGAGGTCTGATATAAACTAAATGCACACAAAAAAAACTCATAGTCCGTGAAAGAAAATCTATATTATTTGTTATCAACGTGTGTGTCTATTGTCAACGTATTGCTATCTCAAGTAGATTTTTTTTTCTTTTTTCACTGAAGTTGTAAAGTACTAAATAAAATGATGATGACTAATGATGACTAAAAAATCGAGGAAGCTATTAATGTCTAAACAGGATTTATATATTTTCAGTTTAGTGTAAAAGCAAAAGAAAAATATAAAATATCATAATATATATATAAATAGCAAATCACTAGAAGTTTAATAAGGAGATTAATCTTAATACTAATCTTTAAACCAATTATATTATAGTCGTTTCAACATTAAATATGTTTATACATATATATTACATATGTTTTAATTTAACATTAAATATGTTTCCAATATTGGGAACCGATGGGAATTGGGAATCGAAACTCATCGCGCTTACATGTTTGTACCAATACGCCACACAAGCCTCAAATAACATTTATTTTACATAAAGATAATCATTTATTTTGTTGTTTGTTTATTTCTTTGATTCAGTCATAATTTATCTTTACATGAATTTCTGAAATTAAATTACTTAAAAAGAAAATCAATACAAATTGTAACATGTCCCTCGATAGATGTCGTTACAACGAAGTTGCAGTCTCCTGAGCAGTTATCCCGGTCGTTGGTCACTTAAGCTGGGCTTCTCTCAGTTAACGGACAGTTACTAATATTTAGTACAAAGACGTACCATACGAGTACAATGATGTCAGTATACTTATTATTATTTAACAAAGTAACCAGAGAAATTATAGTGTTACGATACTTCGTTCTGGATTTTCCGCCGAATTCTGAACACATTGCGTATTGAGCGGAACTCAACGCCGTGATTTGCCTCTACATCAGGGCGAAGAGAAAATACCTCATATAATTATTTTTTTTGGGCTTTACCATAAATAAAGTAAGATAAAAGTTCTTTATATCTCTGTACAATTTCGTTAACAGCAACTCAACTGCACAACTTCTAATTAACTCAATATACGTAAGCAATTAGTTCCAAGTACTTTCACTATGATACACGCAAATGTACATAGGTAAAGGCAATTTACCAACTTTTCAACAAAGAAATTTTGTAAGTTCCACTCGATTTTGAACTCGAAATAAATTCAAAACATAAATAATAACAAAGTTATCTGAACTAAGACCATAAAGTTAGAGATTGTGTGGCTCAGGGCCAAAATGAGGCTGCATATTCCCAACGAAAATAAATTCAATTTCTTACGCTATAAGAAATTAAATCTTAATCTTTACCACTGTTACAGAAATAACTGTGCATTTTTTTCTTGAATTAAGCCGCACTGGGGCCTGCCGTTATTATATATAAAATAACTGATACATATAAAGCATAATAATAATGTGTACATATAAAAATGTGTTGCTTATTTTACGATATAAGTTGATTTAAATTCTAAACTGGAAGAAGAAATACTATATTTTAAAAATGTATTATGACCACACACACTATTTATTGTGATTTACTTTTCTAATGCAATTATTATTTTTTACTAAAAATTAAAATACTTTACCAACATTTTACGTACAGCTGTAAGAAAAAATAAGCAAATATCAAAGAATAAATGAAAATAATTGTTAAAAATCACCAGTAGGTATATATCCCTACTATATACGTTACGCTTAGAGACGGCTACAAAGGTACACTTTAGGGTCCGCGTTGTAATAATGTAATAAATCAGACGCACTCAGGCTACCAGGCTACGCAGACCTTTCATTTGTCTTTGTTCTGAAGACGTAGAAAAACATCTAAGACTGGTTAAAGAGATACTTCGCTTGGGAGAATGCTTTCGAAAACGTAGGGAATTTCACACACATTTTTATTAAAAGAGAAAAAGTGTATAAATGATTAATAATTTAGTCAGAGAGTCAATTTTTTACTTTATTTTACTTTTACTCATAGCTTCGCTCCGTGCTCAGAAGGATATAACTAAGAGTCATGTATGACACATATATGACATATTTTAAGTGCCCGAGGTAATTCTGGAAAGTTTTGTGAGTTACATCGAAATGATTTAACCGATCTATATAGCCTATATAATATAGCCTTCCTAAATGAATGGACTACTAAATATATATATTTTTTTGATTCGAAACCGTTGTTTCTAAGATTAGTGCGTTCAACCAAGAATTGTATTATAATATATACATGGATAAAGCTTTGATTTCCACAACTTTTGTTCGAAGTTGGAAAGTATTCAATATTAATTAGAGCCGAGGCTGGCACAACGTACGCGGCTCATTTATATGATGCCAAGTTAGATAATTAATCTTCTCCTGTCTATCAGTTCCCTGTGCCACAACTGAGTGGCTTTACTATTTCAAGACGTACATTGATTTATTGGTTAGTTACCTAACGCTTCATGCTTGTTCATAGATTGTGGAAATGTGTATGATTTGAATAATTTAATTAAAAAAAACAATTAAATCCGCTTCACGCTGTATTCCGCATACAGCAGAGTAGGTAGAGGAAACATAGTGTTAAGACATTCTGTTCTCCACTATCCGCCGAATTTTTCGAGGCATTGCGTGTCGAGTGGCGGAACTCAACGCCGGGTTTTTGATGCCTTGATACCAGAGCGAAGAAATGGAAATTAAAAAAAATATTAACATCACATAAAACATTGATAAATTATAACTAATTATTAAAATGAAATGAGAGAGGTCAAAGATTGATTGATTTTGCTGCTGAAAACAACCTGTCAATACTAAATACTTTATTCAAGATCGATCTCCTGATGTACTTATAAAAACGAAATCGACTTTGTACTCTCAAACCAACCACTAATGTTTCAAAACATAGAGGCTTGCGAGAAATACAGGCTTTTTAAATTTTATTTTATTTATTTTATTAATAAAATGGCGTCCCATTTCATTATTTAAATTCAATATTTATCCCTTGACGACGTCGGGACGCCTCCCGAAACACTGAGTTGAAAGTTATTCACGGACCAAAAGCTTTAATAGATCGGACAATTTCTTACGCGAGTAAATCAATATGAGATTGACTCAATTCCCAAGTATTGGATGTAAAGAGCTTATTCCGACTGAAAACTCATAGATGAAATGGACAATGAATTTTTCATAGCGGATAGAATTGTCATAAACTTTATAGATTTAAAATCTTATTGAATTACTTAAAGTTAAGAGTTTTTTTTGTATAGATTGGTGTTAAATATAATACCTATCTATAATAAAAAATGTGGCCCATATTTTCTTTTTCGTGGATTAAAAAAGTAAAATTGTAAGCGTGACTGGTTTTGGTTTCGATTCCCACTCGAGAAAATGAAATATTTAATATTTTCTCCGCTCTTTCTTTGTTCTGGTGTTGAAGTAAAGCATAGCGTTGTGTCACGCGCACCGCTCAACACGTACGAAAAGAGTGTAGCGTCTTAATACTAGGATCTCTCTACCTACCCTATTGTGTGCAGGGCGCAGAGCATTATTCTAAACCTAAAAGAAAACCGAAAAGAAAATTGTTGTTACGTGTTCGTGCAACTTTCTCCTTGTATTTTCTACGGCATTCTACGGCGCGCAGATTTGACTGAGCAGAGTCGTTGTCCGTCAATAACAATAAATTTTTATATACCCATAATAAATACAGATTATTGAATAAAATCTAAATAAATCTTAAATAAATACAGACATTATAATTACACAACAAGACATACTTGAATAAGATATGTAAAGAATATATATCTTATTCCAATATAAAGAATGAAAAATATAAAGAATGGAATTTCTAATGAAATTAAGGTAGTTATAATAAATGTGAAAGAATATAATTTTTTTAAAGAAATTAAAATAATTATAATAACTATTAGCAAGTAAACAGCAATTACTGACAAAGCCCGTTGCAAGAGCTCGTACAAAAAGAGCAGGAACACGTTAACACAAATTGCATGTATAATTAAAGCTCAACTTAAATTTTTATGTGAAGTGCCTTTTGGTGTTCACCACTTACCCTAGATTAAGTATTTTTCAGCAAATGTCATTGTTATTGTAATGTGTTTATGTCAATTGCACGTTATATCTAGCACATAATAGGATACGCAGAGAAGAAGGCCTGGGAGCCTAGTGCCAAGGCAGTCCGTTCTCCATTAAAAAAATTCCGATTCAATTTCACCAATTTTCACCAAACTTTTGAGGCATTGCGTGTTGAGTGGTGGAAATCAACGCCGCGCTTTGTTTCGTTACCAGAGAGAGGAAATAAAAAATATTAAATATTTCATTCCCCCGGATAAGAGAGGAAAAGAACCCACAATATTCGCATTTACTGACACAGATTTGTGCCCCCAGAAATAGAAATTTTATAAAACCTGTTAAGAAATATTTTATTTATATTTTACAAGGATTTTAATGTGAATAATTGGGTCATATACACACAGCAGGAAGGCAGACCGTGACAATATATACCGAGACTTATACCAGTAGGAAGAGGACACACAAAAATTATATTAAAAAGCTATAAATTCGAATCAGAATCATGTAAAAGCCAATTTAACAACATAAATTAATTTTTATGAAGAAATAATATAATTCTCAGGTATAATATAGTTATACAAAACAAAATTATGGTAATTGTATCATCTGGATATCGAAATACTATAAAATGTTCATATAATTTTCCTACTGGCTGTGGGTTAGATTCCCACTCGAGGAGAAATATTTATATAAATTTATATTTCCATTTCTTCACTCTCGTGTCGAGGAAAAATGCACCGTTCAGTTCTGCCACTCAACACGCAATGCCAAATTCGACAGAAAGTGGGCAACGGAGTGTGTTGACACAAGATTCCTCTTCTGCTGTGTACGGGATACAGCGTTAAGCTGATTTTTATATAAATTTAATTTCGCACTAGGGTTAACGAATTATTTACATTTCCTCACTCACTCTAGAAAAAAGAAAGGGTTCGGTTTTAGTTTCGCTACACATCACGCAATGTCTCGAAAATTAAGTGCAAATTAGGTAACGGAGAGTCTTACATTAGGGTGTTAAGACTCTCTGTAAGGATATAATGCAAGTCAATTATTATTATACTAGCGTGTACTCTCCCATGGTTGGACAAAGGCCTCTCTCCATTATTTTTACTCCTGTCCATTTCATTTCATTTCATTTTGGTATTCTACATCTGTCAGGCCTGTAATGGCCAAAAATCCTCTCCCCGTCTCCATTTTGCCATTTCTCCAGTTTATTTCCTTTTATTCTTGTGAAGTAATTAAGAAATAATATTTACATACTAGAACAAAAACTTTAAGCACACAATGTTCCACACAGAGATATGAGATAAAAAATTAAGTCATTCGGAAACCGGGATCGTTTCCAAGGAGACTTGCCAAATCTGCCGCCAAATTATTCATATGTCGGCGTCTGTACGACTCAGCCCCTACTCGATGGCCTTACTTCCGTAAGCTCAGCAGTGAAAATATCGACTATGTCGACGACTAATATGGACTAGATTATCTATTATAATATGTTCTATTATAAGATTTTATAATTTATATTGCTATGCTATATAAATTATTAATTATATAATTTATTCAATATTCATGTTAAAGTGTTTTTCTTTCTGAATGTCAATAAAAAACGTTAAAAAAGACAACGAAGAAAGTAGTCACCCAAAATCTCACTTTGCCTATAAATGAATCGAAAGATTTAAATGTAATATAAAAAAAACATATTAAAACCTGCATATAATATGCATATTATACTGTTGTACAAACGTGATGAAATACTTAAGGCTTATCCGCCTTACAAGATACGTCAAAATAATGTACTTTGAAAATGCATATCTTTTAAGTTTATTTGTTAAATATGTTACAAAAATTTTTTGTGAAAAAATCCATATATAAATTATATATATGGATTTATTACAAGCGATGAAATTTTATTCCTTATTCAATAGAATACCTGCGTGTATAGATATTTGGGAAAATATTTCAGATATAACATGCAAGAGCGGAGAAATCAAGAGAAGAAAGAGGGAAATAGAGGGAATGAATGGGGATTGAACCTACAACCATCGTGTTTACAATCAGAGGTCTTTTACTATTGGTATACTAAAGTAATATATGAATTTTAAGGTTGTATAAAGAAAAGGCTTTCATATATAAATATTTTTGTGGCACAACTTTTAACTAAACGTTGGTGTAAATGTTTTATTTCCCAATTTGCTGTTATCATCTAAAATAGAAGCTACTCCATTTTTAAATGCAGCAAAAACTGACAAAACGGCTGAAATTGGAAACGGATTTATCGTAAAATTCAAAAATGGTTTGGATATTTGAATATTCAACCTGAATTGCGACCTAATATTTTATTACATTTTCATGAAATATATTGGATATATATATTTATCTTAGAAATATAAAGTCATAGAGGTTACTACAAAAAAATGTAGAATTAATTATACACTTCATATATATTCAAATATTTTAAATTATTTTGGCTTTTTTATAATTTTGAATACAAATTTATATTGAAAAAGACCGTCGTGGCGCAGGAGCACAAGGGTGTGACTGTAACGTGACGGTTGCGAGTTAGATCCCCACATGAGGGAATTAATTATATTTATCAATATTTTTATTTCTTGGCTCTGGCACAATGGCAAAAGCTCGGCGGCATTGAGTTCCACCTTATTACACGCTATGCTTCGAAAAATTCAGCGGAAACCGGGGAACGGAGTGACTTGACAATACGTTCCCTCTGACTAGCGCAATTCTGTGGTTACTTTTTCTTAAATCACCTCCTATCTATTAAAAATATTAAAACCTTCCTAAACTCTGAATAGAGCGTGAAGATAAAAAAAAATCAGGAGTGACATTGAAAAAAGGTAGTAGGAAAGTCGCTTATTATTGAATAATTCAACATAAATTACATAAAAAAATACACTAAGCCCATCCATGCAAAAAGCACATTTAATAAAGAAATAATATAAAGTAAAGCATTAAAGCTTAAAAGTTTAAAATTTATGTTCTTATTCTTTATGACTTATGAATTCGGAACAAGAGGTTGGTAGCCTCCGTGTTCTGGCATGTCGGCGCCTCCCCACGCGCCCCTATCTTATTTTACTATGGTATTCAGGTGTGAGAATTTTATGTCTATAACAACAAATGTAACCAAAAATATTTAATTAGTGACAGAATTTTAAATTAGTTATTTTGTTTAATTAAGAATACCATCAAAGTAAGTTAATATATTAAATAACTTTAACGGGAACGTCGGTGCGGCGTTCACGGCAATTCTACTAAATACCAAAGACAAAAGTCAGCTACCAGCTACGAGGTGGATATCTATGGAATTTCATTCTGTCGCTGATTGTCTGTCGTTGATTGAATATATCCAGTTCGTGTTTGTTGACATTGTTTTTTTTTTGTAGTTTCATACCCTGTGTACCCTGTGCCTACCCTGTGCCTACTCTGCTATATATCGGGTACAACGTGAAACTGAAATGAGTTTAATTTAAAGAAAAGTATACGGTTTGACACTCTGGCTGATATTTCATTCAAAACTTCAAATTTTATATAATTCTTCAATCTATGTATGTATAATTCATTTTAAGTATACGAAACACCATTTTCGCAAACAAGTACATCCACCGAGGGTGAGAGAGTGACTGGGTTGAGTACACGCAAACAGAGCTACGTGAGCAGCATCGAGAGCCCGTAACCTTAGTACACCCCTGGAAAGGGATAGGGTTGGGCTGGAACTGATTTTAACAAATATTTAGTATTTCTTATCTTATTTATGAAATTTTAAGGTATATATTGATTTATTTTGTGCGAAGATTTTCTTGAGCCGAGAAGATTCGAGTTTGATCGAACAAAGCAGTATACAGTTTCTGAGAGATGAATGATACTATTTATCTATATAACTCCTAAGAGTATTTTTTTCTGTTCTCAAAGATACTAAACAGATTTTTTTTCAATAAATTTTAATACAACCCCATGGCTTAAAGCAATGAAAAAGGGGCAATAAATTTCAACCGACGTTCTTTAGTTCTAACATTTTATTGTTTGTAACAGAAATAAGGCATACCTTTCCTTTCCTTTTAGATCTCTAAGTGTCTTGAAGAAAATTTATATATGCAAAATATCAATAAAATTTAACGAAAATGGTTTTTAAGTGGAATTTTGTTGCATTAAATTGTAAGTTACCATTAAAATATGTAGGATAATGCCACCACTAGTCGATAATTTAAGAAACTAGCATATTTATATTACAAATATAAAATATATAAAAGTGCATAAAAATTAAAAACAATAATTGCAAAAATTAATTGTAATTTAATAAATTTTAAGTTACAGAATATTTTTTTTTTCAAATTGTCAATACGTGGTGATTTTCTCCTAATAATTTTTTTACATTTATATTAGTCAAAAGTTTAGAATATATCCAGTTATAGACATAGAAAAAAATTTTTAAAGAACTAAAAAAGTATAATTTCTATTAAACATACATTAGAATCATATCAACAAGCTTATTTGTATGACTAGTCATATAACATTACTCTCGTCGATAATTAACAACAATCTTGTAAGGATTTATAACGCTTAAGAGTAATTTAGTTTGATTTATTGACAGTATACTGTATATATTAGACTTGCATACAGATTGTGAAATATGTGTCTTCGTTAGCATTTCCGATATACGTTTTTTAACGATAGTTATATATATATATAAATAAATATATATAACTTGTAATGTATACACATACGGAAATTTCTTACAGATCAAATATAAACCCTAATTTCTTTGGTTGCCATCAAAGTGTTTTATATGTATAAAATTTATGAAACATTATACTTTTACACAAAAGCCTTGCCTTATCTATCTAATATCTGGCTAGTTATAAAAGCTTAAATGTAGATTAAAAGGCTTAAAACGGATTAAATAAAGCCGATGTGGCGCAGTGGCACGGCCTTTGCCTTATAGTTGTGGCTTCGATTCCCCCTCGGAAGTATGAAAGTATTATAATTTCCTCCCCCCGGTAACAAAACAAAATGTTCCGTCTACCGACACGTAAATACAAAAAAAAATTGAACAGAAAATAGAAAATTGATTTACTTAATTATAGCTTCCTTCAGTCTACCCGGTTATATGAATTTTGCAACGCAGGACTAAAAAAATAAATTAAATACAGATATAAAAAATAGACCAAATTTTACTGCTTAAGTGAAAAGATTCACATGAATGTGCGAACATCGATACAGCAAGCTTTCGATCACACTATAAGGTCACACTATAAAATATTTTTGCAAGATCTTAGAATTGAAATTTCGTGCAGTGTCTCTATCAAACTTTTCAATTACATTTCAGAACTTCTATTCAAGTTAGGTCACATATGCAAAACTTGTTTTATGTTGTGGTAGTTTATGCTTCGTCTATCTTCAATACAAAATGGAACTTATATTTCCATATATAACCGACTGTAACATTTATTCAGGAATAAAACAAGACAATTTTAATAGTGTCACTACACGTTTATCAATTAGAGATTTTTTTTAATTATTAAGCAATATATGGCAAGTTTATATATTCTTATATTCATTTTTCAGCTTCACACTTAGGTAGAGTGACGCTCAGCTTTCCTCAGCTTTCCTGCCGATCTAAAGATATCGTTTGTTGAATGGCGTAACTCAACACTGCGCTGTCTACGCCCACAGTACAGAAATTAAAATAATTAATTCCGGCAATCTTATCTAAAACCAACGTGTTTCAGGCACACTCTGTTCTTGTATACTACATTTAGAAATTTTCAATTATTTTTCATGCTCAAAACGGCGTTTAACTTAATGCTTCTTTTGTACGAACGTGCCAGAGAAAATTCAAAACAAATTACTGGAGTATAGTGCAAACTTTGATAAACCCAGTCAAGAAGTCTACATTTTAAGTTTTAAACTAGTTATAGAGCTAATAGACTGAGATCCCAGGGCCCCTACACCTACGCCATTTTATCAATGTTGAAATTTTGAGGATTAACAGTCTAATATGTAATTAAGACTACGCATACTCTCTTACTTGCAAGTAAGGTACGTACCATATTTATTATTACCAGACCCTTTACGTCGAGCCTTTACCTCTGCCAGACATCTTAAAGATTGCTTAAAATTGGGGAAAATGACGTTAAACTATCAAGCTTTAATTTGAATTATACTATCTACGGACTATTTCAGGACTCCTAATATGCACCCAGACCAATCCAATGGCTCAATCATCCTCCCAGACAGTATATACCGTACATATATAGCATATGCCATCCGGGCGGTGCTCGATGAGACGAGCTCGATCAGCTCAGCTAGATGAGACTCTCGGTTACTCGAGAGAGGCCCAGCTTAAGCGACCAGATTCCGATTAAAACACTTCCGTTTCCTACATTCGGGTGGGAGTGAAAGTCGAGCCCACGACCGTCGGGTTTACAGTCTCACGCTTATGCAATTGCGTCACTGTGGCCTCCCTTTTATTGTTTATTCTTTTCACAATGATTTGTTGCTTATTTATAGAAATATGGCTCACTTTCTGTGTGTTGAAACCTTAGCGTCAAGTTTATTGTAGTAATAAAACAACTTAAAGTTCAAGATGTCGAATAGAGCAATGTATAATATTAGCAGACTTACATTGAAGTTGATGAAAGTGTCTTTTAAACATATTATACATTTTGACATATACGTGGTAGAGTGCCATCGTGTCGTAGTGGAAATGCATCTGATCGTAAACGCGATAGGTGCGGATTCGATTCGCATTCATGGAATAATTATTTTTATTAAATTATAAATTGCCTTTAAGACAATCCGCGGTGTTAAGTACCGGCACTCAACATACAAAGTCATAGATTTACGTGGAAAGGAATAAATAGAATGTATTGACAGAGTATTCTTTTCGCTTGTCCAGATAGACGTGGAAAACAGAATGGTGATTCAATATAGTAATCAAACAATATTTTTCTTATGTCCAATTATAACGTCATGTTTTTCTCGCATAACAGAGTATGCAGCGGTAAATACAGCCGCCTATTGGTAAACGCGGTGTCGTTCCTCACTTGTCATCTTGAAGTGGCGGAACTCAACGCTGTTCTCTGTCTTGTTACCAGAGCGAAGAAATGAAAACATCCCATTTACACGAGTAGAAATAGAACCTACAACCATCGCGTTGACAAACACCAACATTTTAATTGTCAGAATACAACACACATCACATTTTACGTAAATCCTTAAAGTTTGCGTGTCCGTTAAACTAGCAGGAAGTGACATAGATAGTTAAGGATATTGCTTAAAAGCGCATGAGATGTTTTACGTGTCGCTGGCCTCCCCTTTTGATACGTGAGGCGTGCTCAAATCCTTCATAATACAAATAAAATAAAAATAAAACGTCATTATTTACGTGGTAGAGGCAGACATATTTTATATTATTGTATATATTCAGCGATTGTGTGTGAAGTATTTAAGAATTTGTGATCTTTTTAACAATTTTTTTGAAAATTGGCAAATACTGCCCGACTGTTGGGTCATTTACTCAATACAGTTTTGTAGTAGCCCCTTTTAAACATATAATAATTAAAAACTATCAGTTCGAAAGAAACAAAAATCTTTTTTATATAAGCTAAATTAATCAAAATCTTTCAAGGGCTGAGATGAAATAAAATAAATATTTATAATATACATTTTTTGTACAAAATTTTGCCAAAACAAATGAACACCGTAAACGCGATCGTATATTATCATTGGGTGGAATGAATTATAATTTATGTAGGCCTGACAAATGGAAAAAAGATAAACCATTAGCGAAGTTAAATCCTATAAAACTTGACATATTAACAATAAGCGGATTTTATATTTTAATGCACTGTCACGTGCATCTTGAAATTATACATTTATTATATTATTGTTAATTTTATAGATATTATTATATCATCAGTAAGAATATTATAATATTAAAATAAAATATCTAATATTAAAATAGAATATGTAAAATAAAACGTATAATATATATATTAATTTACTATTAGGATTACTTGAGTAAATTTGTGATGGTGGGAAACTATGTCGATAGATTATGAAATGAATTGCAGTGCTTTGTCAGGGGATTTTTGAGACAGTCTGCCGGACTGAATAGATGTAAGTGCTTGATGATGATGTAAGTTCTATGTATTCTTTTATTATTAACTGATTGATTATGTATTCTTTTATTTAATATTTATGTCAACTAAATATGTAAGAATGTATTTAGTAAATTATTGTTTGAAATATAATAAATTAATTCATGAAATTGGGATATCTTTGTTGTTTTTTTTTTATCCAGATCATACAAAGTACTTATAACAATTCAATCAACTTTGCAGTAATATATTATTACCTCCTTTTACTATATTTTACTTTTACTTATATCCCATATTAATACAATATTTGCGAAATTATTACTGGATAGAATCAGTTCAATAATCGGACGTACGTCAACCTGTGGAACATCCATACACTCAAACAGATTATTAAAAAGCGTTATATAGCGTTCAACGATTACGTAAAAGCATTTGACAGTGTGAGCCACGATTGCAGAGACGAGGCCCTCTTACAACAAGGCATACCAGAAGTATACACAAGAATCATTAAAACCATCTACACCAATAGTAAAGGTAGAATAAAATTAAAAGCCCTAGGGGACGAATTTAGCATAAGTAGAGGAGTGAGGCCGGGAGATTCACTGTTTCCAAAACTGTTTTCGGCACATTAAAACAATTGGTTGCAGTATTATTATACGTCATCGCCCCCAGGACCCGCTAAGAGACCTATTTATCAAGACTCGGAGCGCAAGCGTCGCCACTTATCATCATATGAACACACCTAAGTCTTAAGCCTCAAATATAAATCATGTATGTTATGACTAACGTGACCAGATGTCCCGTTTTTCGCTTATGTGTACCATTGTCCCGAAATATGCCACCACATGATTTTTCGGAGGGCACGTAAATTTGGCCTGTCGAAGCAAGTGTAGTCGAAATAATATAAAAAGTTTTAAAAAATCGATAGTAAAAATTAAATATTTAGAAAAAATGTAGGTAGTAGGGAGACGTAGTATCGAGACACTTGCCTTTCCGTTCGTTAAACATGGAGAACTTGATAGGTGAAGAAATAAATCCCCCAGGCCCTCTGCTTACCTTGATTTAATCATAAATTCTTCAAAAATGAAAATAAAATCGTAACCACAATTCCAACACAACTACAAGAAGCACTTTCAAAGTTCCATTTGTCAACTCCCCACAACGCGTCAGTGACTAGATCATCCAATTAGAGTGTAACCTAAAATCAAAGTGAAGGAAAATGTCGAACACGACATAGTAAAGCAAAAAAGATCAAAGCACGCCACTGGTAGAGTGCCGAGATGTTCCAAAAGACTGTCGAACAATCAGTTTATGAGTTTACCACCCACGCCTCACATTGCTAAAGTACTTCTATTTATTTTGTTGCATCTGGACAAAAATATAGGACGTCGTGGGACAGCGGCACAAGGGTTGTGGGTTCGATCCCCACTCGAGAGATCTCTAGAATTCGGTAGAAAGTGGGGAACGGAGTGTTATTCAGTTAGTAAGTAAGTAATAAGTTATTAATGTCTTGCATTTGTGAGGAAAAAAATTTATAAGAATTTTATTAAACATTTAATATTTAAAATATCTTACATTGTATAATCCATGATTTTTGGAACCGAAAAGATATAACTAGGGACAAATAAAATAATTATTTTATTGTACCTAATAGAAAATAGCATTTTTTTTTTTTAAATATCGAAACTTTCTGGATTGTGGCATACACTGTATTAGTAAGTAAGTAATCGTTTTTGTAACTAATATAATTCTTCGTTCGTTCTATAATTCGTCTTCTAAAACTTCACTTCTTCATAAAAGTGAATTAAATAAAATACGCTCGTAAAAGATTTCGCATAAACCGCTCGTTGGACGACAAGCCTAGCATCAAAGCAAATAACTCGGTCACCTACACCGCAAAACAACTTTAAAGCACCCATGCCTATGAAATATTGTGTTTGGCGAGCGACTTTCACCAATAATTCATTTAGAAGTTTTCAAGTAGCTTATTTCAAATGCATCAAATATTTATTTTATATAAATATGTATATAAAATTAATCTAAAACTATTTATGTTTTACATAAATTTTTATTATATACATAAAAATAGTAATTTTATTTTATATTTAGGCTTAAAGTTTATTTATTTCTTATTTTTTTCTTATTTATTTGATAGTTAGAGGGAACCTAGTTCTGACTGAACTCAGACAGAGCGTTAATCGAACCCACAACCATCACGGATACGCATACATACCTGCCAATTGCGCCGAGTGCGTTTTCTATTTGCATTTTTAATATATACTCTTTCTTGTAATAAAATTTCAAATGAAAATTGACAATTCTAAAATTTAAACTCAAGATGTTGTAAAGGAAACTTAACTACTTGTTCATAAAACTGAGTTATAATTTAGTTAGCTGTTATAATATTTATTATAACGAGAAAGATGTTCTTCAGTACAGATGGTGTTAAAATTTAAGTTAGTTAATAAAATAATAACTTATAATATCAGTATACATTTTGTATGAGGCTGTACTCGCCATACATATGTTTAACAATAAACAATGGTAATTGAAAAAAATAATTTCACATAACAAATGTAATGGTAAGTGATAACCGCCGCCCCCAACCCTGTGCAACATTAGAGGAGTTACAGGTGCGCTGCCGGCCGACAAGGTGGAGATAGATGAGCTTTTTGAAGGTACACATGTAATGTCGACCTGGAAACATCGCCGCGGGTAGGCCTTTCCACAGTTCCGTGGCGCGTAGAAGGAAGTTCCTACGAAACCGCACAATAGTCGCGTGGCACATATTCAGGCGATGTGGATAATATTTTAACCAGTGACGTACTGTCCGGTTAGAATAAATGTATTCGGCGGTAGGTAATAAGTCAAACAGTTCAGAATACTCCCCATGATAAATGCGGTAGAGAACACATAATGTGGACGTATATAATATTTGTATAAAAAATATTAATAATTCCGTTAATTCGAATATGTCAACGGGAAGTATAATTTACAAAAGGAATAGCGACTCGGTTGCGGCTTCGCCCGTTTTAAAATCGAACCAGTAGCTAGCTCCTGACTGACATTCAAATAGACATTGGGTATTGTATTGGCCCAAACCATTTTATTATGTATTTAAAAACAAATACACAATTTATGTTTTTAAACTTCTAAAATAAATTAATTTATAAATTAATTTTTACTATTAAAATAATAAGTTTTATTATTTTACGACGATTATAACGTTATTTAAATTATATGTTGTTAAAATTGTAATGTGCTAACGTGAACTAATTAAATTGACTGGCAATACATGAGGGCTGACACACTGCCAAGATCGTTTTCTGTCTATACGTTTATTACTTTAGGCTTATCCTTAAAATCCCGGGATATGTAAAATTGGATTCCGAAATTTTCGGGACTGAATTACACCCGGGATCAAATTTCATACTCGTCACTCAATTTGTATGTAATAAGTTACAAAATAAAAATATGTGGTTATTATTTTTTTTTCTGTGATATACTTATAAATTACCAATTTTCAGATATTTTAACGTAAACGTTTTTTCAGCTCCACGCTATATCCCGCACTCCGCGGGGTAGGTAGAGGGAACCTAGTGTTAAGATGCTCCGTTCCCCACTTTCCGCCGAATTCTGGAGGCATTTCATGTTGAGTGGCGGAACTCAACGCCGCTCTTTGCCTCGACACCAGACCGATTGACCAGACGAACTGAAAATATAAATGTAAATGAATATTTCATTTTCTCGAGTGGGGATTGAACCCGCAACTGTCGTGTTACTCTTTTGCCGCTGCGCCACGACGGCCCCATTATATTGATAATTTATTTATTTCTGATTTGAAGGAATACTTTTTGAGTATAATAAGTGTAATGAGATTCATTGGTTAGCATCTGCAAGACGGCGCCCTCGCGAGCTAAGTAGACGACCATAAGAGAAGCGCAGATGGGATCCAACAGGCAGGATAGAACTCAAATCACAAAAATATAATAAATTCCAAAATCAGTCAATATAAGGCCAAATGTAACATAAATGGAAATGTTATTATTAATATGACGCGTAACATAAATAAAAAACTAATAACAGATCATAGAATTTACTTTTTCTTCTCTCTTCTTCTAATTAATTTTTTCACACAGATATAATAATTACTAGAATTTGTACTTATGTACAAATACGTATGTATATTTAAAACACATAGGCAATAGATTTTAATGTGGTTTTTACAAATAGACAGACCTATTCAATAATAAGTTTTGAATGTACAATACATGAGACATTCACACACTCGAGGAAAAGCGCAGCGTTGAGTTCCGCCACTCAAACGCAACTCAGGTCAACGGCTCCAGAGGTTAGAAAGTAGGGAACGGAGTATCCTTACGAGATACAGCTTGAAAATGAAAAAAAAAATGTATTTCTTTTTCATAACGATATCCCACAAAAACAATTATTGCTATTGTTTCTTTTATATTAATATATTTTTAAGAATAATGTAACCAAATGTATATAATTAAAATTAATTCATAATATATATATATAATATAAAATTAAATTAAATTAAAATTTACGTGGGCTTTTACTTCCGCCAGACGTCCTAAAGGTTGCTTAAAATTGAGGCTACTTTATATTAGCAAGCCTAAATTTTCCATATATTATTGAAGGTACTATTTCAAGACCCCTTGTCTGGGCGCCCTGCGATCTCAGTGTATAAACAAATATTGAAAACCGATATTGTCCACGAACGAGAATAGAAATCGAGTGAGCTTTCTTCATTAAATATAAATAGATGTTCTTAATAAATTTCGAAGCATGCTTGTACATTTTCCAATATTTGCAAAATGGATTTTTAATTAAATCTGAAGGTGAATGGGGAATGGGGACCGCTATCGTATTTTCTCTAATAAAAAAAACACAATGCTTTGCTATAAAAGCTCGTCTCACAGCGAACAATGTACGAAACAATCGATCAATTTACATCTTGTAGCGAATTTTTTTTTGTATTCCCTGAACAAATAAGATTTCATCTAGGCCAAATCGTTGCCAAAGGTAAATGAAGGAGAGGATTTGCTTACTTTTAATTTTGTTTTCCTATTATACTTTGGATTTCTTTTTTAGCTTGACTACTTTTTATATCCCGAACATAGCAACGTAAGCTTAGGGAACCCCAAGGTTCCCCAAGTTCCTTAATGGAAACGGAGTATCTTAACAAGTTTTGGAACTTAGTGTTAAGATACTCCGTTCCCAGTTCTCCTACTCCTGTCCTGTTCCATAAAAAAAAGGTGTAAGAACATCTTGTAATTTATGTTAATACAATAAGACACTAGAATCAGGATTACATCGTTCAACGTAGACTGCATATAACAGTGTTAAACTTACTCCGGTAGCGTAATCTGCCTTGTGACACATGCAAATGATTTCTAAACTCAATTTCCACTGCATTAGAGTGTCGTTGGCCTCTATTTCCTTGTATTATCTAGTACATGAAACTCACTAGTAAACTAGTGGCTCGCCCGCGGCTTCGCTCTTTTGAACTATAATAAATAATTCACTTAATAAGCAGGAGTTTATATTATTTTAATATCTGTATTTCTATAAGGATTATTGATTGTCTTGATTTCTGTGAGCGAGTCTGACCTGCACTTGGTTGGTATTTTCTTAAATACGCTTAAATAATCATTTGTATATTTCAAAATGCCCGCTAGTAAGTTAATATATTATGTTATTTATCAGATTGTTTTAAATTTCTCGACAAACGTTTACATAGAGCTTGTTGGAACAAGTATTGTCAGATTTCTGATTCATTAAACGTAACGTTTTATTTTTGTCACGGTGCAGAAGAACGGAACAGATTAATTGCTTCCTTCGTTCGTCAACGGATATCTATTTACATTTATTATTTGTAGGAAGGTTCTTAATGAAAAATATTTTGTACTTTACAATTACATATATTTTCCCCCGGGGCCAGTCATGGCGCAGAGGCACTACCGCGTGTCTGTAACCGACACAGGTTGCAGGTTCGATCCCCAATCAAACAAATGAAAAATGTAATATTTCATATCTTTGCTTTGCATTCTTTGCAATGTAAACACGCAATGCTTGGAAAATTTGACGGAAAGTAAAGAGCGGAGTGTCTTAACAGTGAGTTCTCTCTGCCTACCCTGGTACAAACGGGATGCAGCGTGAGGCTGAAATAAAAAGAAAAAAATATATATTTTCCATTTAATTCAAAGTTTGCTTGTATTTTCTTAACAAAATCCTTTAATTACAAAAACATGATATCAAGAAAACTGAGTGCCACAAATAAAATTACAAAACAGCTTAGGAACACAAAACACAATTCATTTAGGTTTAATATTAAAAGTAAATAAGGAAAAATTATGGTTTTCTAGCTTAATTGGCCAGGAATACGCCGGGAAAAAAGAAATTAAGCTTCATTCCATGTAATCAAGATAGGAATTTAGAAAGCTATTTTTGTTTTATATCTTAGAAGAAACCGAGAAAATGTTATGCTTCAATTGGATTAAATATTTTAAACTATTAAAATATATTCATTTTAGATCCAAGATATTTTTTTTATGAAATGATTCTATTGTATTATTGACATATATACAAATCTATTATATCTGTTAGTTTATTCATGAATCGCGTAAAATATTGGAAAAAATTTAATATAAATGCAGTTATAACCATATTTTTATTTACGAGTAGGCGATTTAGTATTTGAGGCTGGTCGTGGCGCAGTGGTACAAATTGTGCTGCAAAATCGACTGGTTGCGGGTTCGATTCCCACTCGAGGAAAGAAAATATTTATTTATGTTTTCATTTCTTCGCTCTGGTTAAGTCAGCCGTGTGGTCCCGGCTTAGAATAGGATCACCCTGGTACTGTTGGTGTCGTAAGAGGCGACTAAAGTACGTGTGGTAGAGTCACGTCGCCAGTAATGGTAACACGCATGGGCAGACTCGACCGGATTTAATACCACCCCCGGCATTTAAAACCGGCGTGAAGTAGTGGCCCTTGCCACTGCGTTTCGCATTAGGTAATGCCGGGCCCCGGTGCCCTTCATCTACACCTTAAAGGCTGGCAACGCACCTGTGGCTCCTCTGGTGTTGCATGGGGTCGTGGGCGGCGGTGATCACTTACCATCAGGTGACCCGAACGCTCGTTTGCCTTGTCCTCTCCCATAAAAAAAAAAAAAAAAAAAAAAAAAAAAAAAAAAAAAAAAAAAAAAAAGGCCTTTCAGTGAACCTCTTATTTAATTTCAAGAATTTACCAAGTTATGAATTTATTTTTTCTGCATAAAAAGATACAGGTTTCGCTCTTTTCCCACTTAGAAAAGAAGGAAGAAACGATTACGCCACACTAGTGTTAAGACACTCCGTTTAATATTTTCGGCTCAAAATTTTAGAAATTTCGTGTATAGGTGCGAACTTTAACAGTGCACTTTACGTACCGCAGCTAAAAATAACTTATATATAATTAACTTCGAGTGGGACTTAAGCCGATAACGTTAGTTGGCTGCGACGTTGTCCGGAACTGCGTTACCATGGCCACTTCGATCATTAACTAAATAAATAACGTATCAAACATAGTTATCTTTATATCTCTCTATAGTATTTTCTTATTAAATTTTATATTCCACCAAGTGTCCCTCGGGATAAAAGTAAAAAGTAAATTGTGGAATTAATTGTACTTGACACGTTTCCCACTTTTACGTTAACTCTCCACGACCGCGTTTGCTCGCTGTAAGCTCTCAAAGGAATTTTCAACTCTAGACTAATTGAGGTTTAAATTTATCGTCAGCTTTACATCTCAAAGAACACCTGGATGGTAAAATGAATATAATTCGTTGTTTAACACAACAACATCTATCTTTTCTATAAAAATATCTCGTGTTTCGATGTTGCATTCAAAGCGATTTTATTATTAGAACGTAAATAAATAAATTTAATTTAATTTAATATTACCCCAAGTGGGGATTGAAAGCTACAATCTTTATCTAATATATTCAAGAATTATTTTATTGCATGAAACTAATTTTAATATATCATTGTAACATATTTATTTTTTATTCTAAATATCCTTATACTTATAAGAGTAGTTTCGTCAGTAGTTCAGTTCATATTCATATACATATATTTATGTAGGATACAGCATCTCTGATATAGACAGTTTCTATTTCCTTATTCCATAAGGAATAATTATTTTCCCCTTTCTCCTGATCAGAGAGCGGATTTATTTTTCAGTTTTACGCTTCGTCTAATTTCCAAAACATTGCTTCTTTAGTGGTGGATTTTAACACTATGCTTTGTATTACAAGCATCTAAACAAACTGAAAAAAACACATGAAGAACTCTTAATGAATAAGAAAAAATATACAGCTAACATGTTGAACAGAACAAAGTTGCTCACATATAATATATATTACAATGTACATATTATATCAAAAGCATTAAAGCTCACGAGCAAGTCTAATAAAAGGCGGAATATTGTAACTGAAAGAGTAATTATAACTTGTCGTTTAAACTTTACCGGAGCTTTGTTGGCGCTTTATCTGATATTCGACATACATGCATAATTATGTATGTAGCAAAAATATGCGTCTACAATCGAGTACGAGATGTCTTATACCGAACCGAAAAAATTACAAAATACAAATAATAGTATATGAAATGCACAGTATTTAATTTAATTTTAATATTATTTGCTTCGAGCGAGAATTCATTTAAGAACCATCTGGTTTACAGTCAAATGCTTTTCTAAGATGAGATAGAGATAGATAGATCCGATGACACTCTCGTTACCAAATAATAGTAATGAGGCAAAGTGAAGCGATGAGTTGAGCTCAACACGCAATGCCTCCAGAATTTTCCGTAAAGTGGGGAGCGGAAGTGTCTTAATGGGAACACAGTGTCTTAACACTAGGTTGTCAGGTTCCCACTACCTACGATGCTAAGTGCGGGATGCAGCATGAAGCTAGAAAAAAGAAAATATTTTCGTGTTAATATAAAAAGAAAATTTTATATTTACTTATACAATACTTTAATTAAAGCAATACTATCTTTAAATATAATCAAAGAACATAAAGTAAAACAATTTATATTTTGTATATTTTGACTATAAAATCTTGGTAAAAATATATTGAATAAGACAGTTTGAAACAGTCTTTTGAAATTGCGATCCTACTTTAGCCAACGTCGATGTTACTGTATTTATTTTATTAGCTACTTCCTCTACAGAAATTGCATTATTTTTCCAGCTAGGTTAGTTTTTATACATTTATTTTAGTTTCCGCAATAAATAGATATAGAAATAAAGAAAGCATATGAATATTTATAGAATTTTATTTTCATGCCCTGCACAGGTAGACAAAGGCGCGGTGTGAATTGTGCCACATATCATGGAAAGTCTCAAATGGAATCGGCAAGCAGGGAATAAAGCGTCTTAACGCTAGATTTATATATATAGAATATCTCATATTAATTTCAGATCGATACTTCAACGCGATCTCAAGTAATATGGTCTGTACAGACGGACAACAAACTGAACCAATAAGGGTTCTGTTGTTTTATTCTTTTGAGGTACAAATGAGGTAATAAGCGTAAGCGAGCAAACTGGTTACTGAGAAAAAAGCACTAGTCGGAAATAAAGTAAAGTATAAAATAAAAAAAAGTATTGAACATAAGTAGTTTGCGTGTTAAGATTTATTATTTCATTCAGCACCTGTCCAATGTTCCTGAAGGTAATTTAACAGAGGTGTTCCGAGAGATAAATTGATTTGTCCGTCATTCGTTTCATACTACTCGTACATATATATATACATATATATATATATATATATATATATATATATATATATATATATATATGTATATATGTGTCAAAAATATTGTGATTGATGAAATAAATAAAATTCAAATTTCGCTTGAACCATACAATTTTTCATACAAACGAATTCAATTTTGAACAAAAACAAAAGAGCATATATATTAACATTTGTACGATATATTTTTATCACTTTTTCTCCCTTTAGACATATAACGGAAACTATACTGCGCGTCATCTAGCCGAAATTAGACAATAAAAAAACAAGTAAATATCAATTAGAGTCGCACACCGCTATATGTTAATAGGGTTTGTAATATTTACGAACTTAAAGAAAAATAAATAATAAAACTGACTTCTGTAAAGAAATTGACCGATTACTGAGTGTTTACTAGCTGATTACTTTAAAGAAATGAATGTAAATTAATATAATCTATAAGTTTGAATAAACATTTCTATTTTTCCTTTTTGTATTTCTTATAATAATATCTGACGGATTTTTATTAATAAAAAACAAAGAGTATTCAAAAATATTTGATATTCCTTAAAATAACAATTGTGATAATTTTTTGTGATGACCAAATGTTTCAACAGCGTACGGACTCCATAGACAATTTCATAGAATAATCATCGTTACGCACTCGCCAAGGAACGACAGGCAGCAAGGCTACATGCAAACATCACTTAGACACACATTTGTAGGCTTTTGACGTGAAATTCCAATAGAATTTACAAAGGCGGTACATTTAAAATACATTTTCTAATCCCATTTTAAAATAACATCGACCCCGTTTCTAAGGCGTTGTGCGGAAAGCGGGTTGGGAGTAAGCAGAAGACGGTTACGAGAAAAAGGGAAATATTTAAATTTGTATGGTGTCATGCTCAAAAATTTGGTTATCAAATGGCTGACGGGCCCAGGGTTCATTAAGGAAAGTGCTTGTAACGTTTTTTTCCAGTTTTATCTTGAGTATAATTATATTGTGTATAGCGTTTCATAGAACCTCGTTCAATTTACTGATATCGGCATCGTTCATTGATTTTATATGTGACTTAGTTTTTGATAGAGTAAAGAAGAAAAAATAATAACAATTCTAAATTGCTATTCTTTATTATTATATTTATAATAATACTTAAATAATGGCTACATCTATTAATTTTATAATATATTTTTTCGTTATGGGTATGAGATCTATGCTCTTTTTTTCGAATTATTTTATTTCTTCGCTGTGATCAGATAAAACGATGAGTTTGGTTAACGATTTGCGTTAAAAGTTGGGGACGAATTGTCTTAATACTAAGTTCCTTCTAATTGTCCTGCTGTAAATAGGACAAAGTTCAATGAAAAACATAGCACTTTTTCGAATTTCTCATAATAGGATAGGCATCCGTATTGAGCTTTTCTTATAAAAGCTGTCTAAAAGACAACATTTTTACTATTCTTCTTTCTTTTTTCATTAATTAATAAAAAATTAATGTTATATTATTTATGTTCCTTAATATAATTTTAGAGTTATTAAATTAATAAAACATATTTAAATAAAATGTTCTAAAGTAAATGAAGCGTCGTAGCATAGGAGTACAAGAGTGTGACTGTAACTCGTCGGTTGTAGGTTTGATCACCACTCGAGGAAATGAAATATATATTTATATTTTCATTTCTTCGCTCTGGTGTCTAGGCAAAGAGCGGCGTTGAGTTCCGTCACACAAAACGCAATGCCTTTAAAATTCGGCGGAAGATTGGGAACGGAGTGTCTTAACATTTGGTTCCCTCTGCCCACATTGCTGTGAGCGGGATACAGCGTGAAGCTGATTTTATTCGAAAGCAAAATACCCAGTTGGCCCGCAAATAGAAAACCTCGTTTTAAAACCTCCCCCCATGTACACGTGTAAGTAATCACGCAAAAAGGCATACAGGTGTAACGTAGAACCAGAGAGCAACAACCATGGTATTCCATGTTATATGATTATATGGGGATACATTAAATAGTGAGTGCGGTAGGGTGTACGAGCTTGATCGCACTTGATATTTTTTTTGTCATTTCATACATATAATTAGTTTGTTTTTAGGAATTAAGATGATCATTTTACTCATACATAAGTACATTTAATTTGTTATCGCTTTCTCTCATATTTATGCTATTAAAACTTTTTAAGATAATGTTCAAAGCCCCTTTTTTTATAAATAATTTTTTTTATAAATAAATTATAAATAAAATAAAAAACACATGTTTTAAAAATTCCCACACTTTTCTTTTCATTTTCTATTATCACATTTAGATCCGTTTCGTTTGCAATCACAGGACGGACTATCACGCCGTCCAAGTGCAAAAAGCTCAAACTGCAGTTTCGGAACTGCTCAACTAGAATTACTCCGAACTGTGTTCTAACTGAAATCTCTACGTATAAGAATTGTCAATGCAATGTCATTTAAGAAATTTTTTTATATAGTTAACATACTCCGTTTCTCATCTGATGATATTTTTATTATGTTTAGTTTTTATAATGGAAATCTATATATTTTTACTAATATTATATAGTGGTTGACTTTGTTTGATTGATCGATCGTGCTAATTTCGGTAACTACTAGTTAGAGGTGAAAAATATTTTTGTGTTTGATTTGACAATTTATCGAGACAGGCTATTGGATATTTTACGTCACTTTAATAGATTAGATATATACTTGCGGTCGATATTGTCTCGGGAACTCAGAATGTATCGTATATTATACACAACTCTTACTTACTTCCACCTTACTACGCGGCGGAGGTCGCTGGTGAAAACTAATATGATATAAAATAAGATATTTGATATTGTTGAATATCTCTTTAGAAAAGTAAAATATAAAAGTAGCCTTTAACTTAAGTATCATGCAAAATATATGTATGTGTGAAGTCTCGTAGCTTTGAATCCAGAGTACCAGCTAAAGCTCAAAGGCTCAAAGGCAAAACAAGTAATGATGAGTTTAAGTGGACATTTCACTCGTGCTATCTACAAATTATGAAGTAATAAACTAAAACTAAATTAATTATATTATTCTTATTTTATTCCCATTGGAATTATATGAAATATATAAGATGAAAGCTTAAAAGTATCCGCGATATTTGTAGGTATATATCATTTCCAAGAGAAAAGTAATATTTTAGTGTAATTAAACCAATGTTGTTAATTATAAAATAACTAAAGGTTTTTAGGTTCTGTTGTTAAAATATTAATCTAAGCACGATTTGTTTTATAATCTGCCATCCAAAGTATTGTCGTTTCTATCTACATTATATAAATATATGTAGATATACACATATGTAAATTTATTCATACAGTTATACAGTTGTATAGTATTTATATAGTTATAGATCCAAACGGTTATTCCAGATATTGTATCATAAAATACATTCAATATTCACGTGAGCCGCCGCTGCAAATGAAAATCGAATTTCCAAATACCAGTCTGCGATCGCTGCCATTGTGCCCGCACTGTGAATGGAAAACGATGTACGCGGAGCAAGCGTTCGTGAAACTGTTGAGGCACTAATGCGTTGGAATGCGAAATGTAATATTGCCGACATGAAGACATGAATATTGGAGTTAAATAAAATATATTTACATGATATATTCTAAAGGAAAGCTATCTATCTTCTATCGTTAAATAAATATTTGACGTCTCATATTCATACTGCAAATCAGTAAAAAAGAAAAGCAAAAAGAAAAAAGCCTTTTAATGACCTACCCTACACGTACATTTACACATCCAATCCAAATCCAAATGGTGCGCAGGTATTACGTAGAACCGACGCGCGCCATTTAACCAACATTGCATAAATAGAAAGCAAATTAGCATTGATTGCAATCACACATAAGTTCACTGCGGCCGCTCTCGTCAAGAGCGAGAGCTGGGGGTATGGAGGTAGATTAGGTTACGCCTGTAGTTCTCTTTGAAACAACCGGACAGCTTAATCTCAGTTGCATTATGTATTTAAGGATGCTTAACCGATAGCGTTAAACATTTATTTAATAATGTCACTCGTAGCGCAGCGACGCTGGCGTGTGACTGTAAACGCGATAGGTTGTGGGTTCGATTTCCACACGAGGAAATGAATTAAAACACGATGTTGTCAGCCGCTTCGTCGTACTTGTTCGTCTTACTGGGAACAAAGCGTCTTAACACTAGGTTCCCAGGTGCCCTTTGCCTGCCTGCTATGTGCGGGATACACAAAAATTGGCTGCCAGGGTTGGTAGAGGGAACCTAGTGTTAAGACACTGCGTTCCCCACATTCTACCAAATTCTGGAGGCATTGTGTGTTGAGTGGCAGAACTCAACGACGCGCTTTGCTTCGGCACGAGAGCGAAGAAATGGAAATAGAAACGTAAATAAACACTTCCTCGAGTGGGGATCAAACCCACAACCGTCACGTTACAGTCACACCCTTGTGCCACTGCGCTGTATCGGAATCCCTCAACTCCGAGCCCTCTTATCTTCGTCCACAAGGGAGTTGCATAGAGTTAAGGAAAATAGAAATAAAATGGTAAAATATTAAAACTACTTAGCCTACATAAAACGTACTTTAATGTAACTGTTACACAGTTTCTATTGTTCTTGCTGCTTGTTTTTGTTTTGTAGTCGGTTGAACGCAAGCAGAAGACCAGCGAACGGCGGTTGGTGGCGGCGGTATTTATATCGGAAGGGATAAATAAAACTAAAGATTAAAAGTATATATTTTTTTCAATTTATATAGCTTGATGCTTATTTTACGCAAAGGGGGGTAATATGTTTTTAGGTTTATTATGTATATACATACATATCGCCATAATCGCCATATTGTCAAAATTAAAATATTGTGGGATATTTCGAATTTGTTATTAGGTTTCCTTCCAGGACTATGAAAGCGGGTTCAAATCCCACACAATATTAACTCTCCAAAGGAAATAATAAGACTATGGAATTTTACGTCTTATCATTTTAATAACGAATCTAACTATTCTAACAAAAAATGTGATATTAAAAAAATATGATGAAACAAAAACCCCGACTGCATAAAACTAAAACCTAAAAACAAGCCCGATATTGCATTAAGATTAACAGTTGAGGCCTTAGGTCAATTAAATCTTCACAGGGAACCCTATAAAATTTAAATGGGTCCCGATTATTAAAATAAAATAAAAAAAAATAATTGCTTTTTTCTTTAGAGTTTTATTAAATATCTATAGAGTTAATTTTACCCATTATCATCTTCATATTATGCCTGATATATAGGCAGAGTCAAATAAATCCAGAGAAATAGCGTTTGGTTTGATTAACGATGGAGGAGTATGTATGTGTGTGTGTGTACATTCGACACGACTGATATCTAGGAGGGTAATTTCTTCATGACCCTCGATTGTCTCACGAAGTTGGGTATAAACAAAGGCCGAAAGTATTATTTTCGCAAAAAATATTTTTATCATCTCTCTTTGTAATGGAAACGAGCGTAAGTACGGTCACCTGATGGAAGGTGATCACTGCAATAATAAAAAAAAGTACAATGCCCATTCTCATATAAATACAAGTAGTTGATGAAACTTGTGGAATTAGTATTTACGGTAGGGGTAAGTCGTAGTGGACATAATTGTGAGGCGTTAATACACAATAACTCAAAACCCACATCAAATGATAAGTCATTTATCATTTTCACTTCGGCCCAATTCTGTAGCGTACTCACGTCAATTCGTAGATAAAAACTATTCTTATTATGAGAGCTTTATACTGTATATCGCACATAGCAAGCAAGGTAGGTGGAGGGAACCTGGAAATGTAGTGTTAAGTTACTCCGTTACCAATGAGGCACTTCCTCTACCCACTTTCGGCCGATTTTTTTTTATGGTAAAGGACACGGCAAACGAGCGTTCGGATCATCTGATGGTAAGTGATCACCGCCGCCCACGATCCCGTGCAACACCAGAGGAGCCACAGGTGCGTCGCCGGCCTTTAGAGTGGAATTCACGCCGGTTTTAAATGCCGGGGGTGGTAATAATCCGGTCGAGTCTGCCCATTCCTGTTGCTGTTACTGGCGACGTGACTCTACCACACGTACTTTAGTCGCCTCTTACGACACCGACAGTACCAGGGTGATCCTATTCTAAGCCGGGACCACACGGCGACAGACTTAGATATTTAATACAATTAAATATTAAAAGTTTACTTCTATATAAAACTCACTAATACTGAGAGGGAACAAATTATGTGTTCCTCGTATAGACGTCGCGCTCGCAGTGTTATTGCTATTATATGCGTAAATATTCAGCAAAGTATCTAAAGGAAGTAGATATATTTATATATATAAAAGAAAAGTTATTTGTGCAAGGAAGCTATAGAAAGAACTTCTGTAAGGATGGTTTCCGCTTAATCGAAGAGAATGACGTCTTAAAGTCAAATCTAAGGAATTTAGTGCGGATTGAGAGCAGTCGGCTGCGTAATGTGTTTGTCCAAATTGAAAAATACCACCCGACCCGATAGATATTAATATATTCTTTTCACAAAATATTGCTTTTAGATAATCTCTAATTGAAGTTTTGGTGATTCGTTTTTACCATTTGCGGTGTGGAAGTCTAAAAAAACAAATAAAATAACCGACAACAAAATTAAATTGTTTTCTTGCTTTTTGTTGTTTTTTTATATATAGCTGTTTATACTAATAAACATCTGTATACATGTAGAGAAAAGTTATTTTGAAATCACAGACAGACTATCTATGTATGTATCCCTTTGAGTGGACAGTGACATATAAAATCCCGTTTTCTCCGGTGTTCATAGGAATTTCGGGATATACGAGTTCATCTTTCTACACTGGATAGTTTCCGTTGTGGGTTGTTTATCAGGACCGGAACCAGATTTATACAATACTAGATGTGCCTGCAACTTCGTCTGCCTAGAAAAGTAAATTGATATATCTTTCTTATTAAAACTGACTGAATTGAACAAACACAAAATGTTAAAAAATTACCAGAATACAATCGTAAAAAATACATTGACATCTGTTAGGTATTTTATAAAATAAGCGTGCTTGGTGTTATTAATTGAAGAAAGTAATTAATTGCGTAAAGTTAATATATAAGTTTACACAATTAAGTTACACTGTTAATATATAAGAATTGGACCCTTAGGCAGCCGCGCTCGTGTGAATTACGTTACAGACTAAATGAGCTCGATCTATCCGGAGTTTAAGTACTAAGAGGAGTGATTCTATAGTTCAGCCATATCCCGTACAGAATTGGTATATAATAGTGCGCTAACTCACAAACAAATAGACACAAAAATTTTGACATTTAAAAAAAACCTTCAATAAATTATTTTCCCATATAACTTCCATTTACAGACATAGATCAGTTCCAATTCCATAATATATATAGATGTATATTAATTTGTGAATTTTTTCATCCGTGTAAGTAATATTTTTTATATTTAGATATAGCTGTATTTAGATATAGTTCCATTGTAATTAATATTAGTTTGTTTACAATCTAGGTACAATCATATATCTTTAAAAGATATATTTTATATTTTCCACAAACTTATGTAAAGCAACAGTTGATTAAAAAGCAGCAAACAAAGGAAGAGCAGCCTTTTTTCATCCATTTGTAATATTCTGATTTTACACAAACGTAACTTTCAAAGGGACTCAAAGAAAACATAATTTACAAAAATTATTTGTATCTTGAATGACTTATGTCACATTACTGAATAGTGATAACATTAGAATTCGACAGTTTATTATTATTCAAATATACTCAACACGCAATGCCTCGAGAATTCGGCAAAAGGTGGGGAGCAGAGTATCTTAATACTAGGTTCCCTCCCTCTGGGGAGGCAGTACTGTGTGTGTGATTTTTTTTTGAAAATATATTTAAGAAAAAGAATTAAAAAAGCTCACCTTAACAGAGAGAGAGCAGTTTTATGAAAGGCGGTAGTCGGTCTTTACCAAGGCATGAGCACTCCAGAGTTCCAGAGAAGAAAGTTTCTAACAAACTGGAAAATTCAATTGAAGCCAGGTTATACAAACCATACTATGACTGTGACTAATGGCTGCGACTTTGATTGTGCATTTGCTGTATTCTGTACTTATGCTCACCTACATTTGAGGTAAAGTGTAGAAAGTTCGCGATGACGGTAAAAAAGGTACAAACTTTGAGAATCGCGTTTGAAAAAAAACTCTGCATGTTTACAATTATCATACAGTAGTTATTAAACATCTATTTATCTTTTTTAGCGGACTGCGATAACGGGTTTGTTTTTTTGTATTATTTCTTTTTCTTTCAATAACATAAATAATATGGAGGCTGTCGTGGCGCAGTGTGTCAAGGGTGTCGCGCGTAAACGCGACGGTTGTGTGTTCGATTCCCACTCGAGGAAGTGAAATATTTATTTACGTTTATATTTCCATTTGTTCGCTCTAGTATCAAGGCAAAGCGCGGCGTTGAGTTTCGCCACTCAACAGAAAAACAAACTGGGGAGCTGCTATACCCAGGGCACAGCGTGAGGTGAGAAGCTTTTGTTTAAGAGCTCTCCAAAACGATATTCCAGCACAATGCACCTTATTAAAATTTAGGATCTGCTTAACCTCTACAGCAGTTGGCGGTTATTCCAGAGGGACATGTTGCTGTACACCTGTGCCTATATAGTATTAATACTGTAAAGTGATGAAATTCTATTATTATTTAGTCAAAATATGTTTTAGGGCAGAGTAACTTCGTTTTGAAATGATCATTTCGTTCATATTTGTTCATATAGTCCAAATATTTTTATATACGACATGACTAATGGGTAAAAATTTAATCGCAGTGAACAATGTTGAGAGAATGAGGGGGTGAGCGGGCCATTGTGTTTACGTGAAACTGACACATTTTGTACAGTAACGAAGCTCCGTTGTGTCGTACATACATACAAGCGCACCGGTATTATGCTTCATTATGATTTATATTGAGGCCAGGCGTGGCGCAGAGATACGAACGTGTGACTGTAAATGTGACAAATTGTGATTTCGATTCCCACTCGAGGAAATAAAAATATATTTAATATTTTCATTTCTTCGCTCTGATGTTAAGGTTTAGTGCGACGTAGAGTTCTGACTCCTGAATTCGGCGGAGAATGGTAACGGAGTGTCTTGACACTAGGTCGCTATTGCGAACGTTGTAGTTGTTTTATGCGGCATAAAAAAAATTGTTGAACATTATTAACTGCCTCGAACTCAATTCGACCTTATTCGATGTATCGTTTCAAAGTAATTTTAAATTAAAGTTAAGTAAATTAAAGTTTCAGAGAGTTGTCAACAACACCATTATCTATAATTGTATGTCTATAAAATGAATATGAATGAGTTCACAATAATTAAATATAATCATTTATAGGGTAAGGGAGGTAGGGAGAGGATGAGGACTCCGACGGGTTGACCTTCGAAAGCACAGTATCAAAGATACTGGAGGAAGGAGACGTAAAAAGCATAAGGACCCCTCGGATGGCTTTATGAAGAGGTCGATGACAGTAGACGAGGCGAAAGAGGTATATAGAGACTGCGTTTGACCGTTCTCTCTGACTACTCCGCAAGGCTTTATCACAGTGTTAACTTTGTGAGAAAAGTCCACCATCTTGTTAGTGATAGAGGCCGAAACGATAACCACTAAGTCTTGTTTATTTTAACAACGAGAAACTTTTAATGTGACAACAAAACTTTACTGCTTCACCATCAGAAACTTTATTCTTGGAGCATTTATTCTTAAGTAAATAAAATATATAACACGGATTTCGGGCAAAAAAGAAATGATGTTATATATATAAGAAGATTGAGAGAAAAACTACTAACTAAAATAATAATTTTTTGTATAAAAAATACTGAGATATATTAATAGTAATTAATATATCTCAGTATTTGCCTGTTTTACCTTAAGCGGAAATAGTAATGTCAATTTTATAACCTCTGTCAAAAAAATTTCAGTATTAGTAGTTTATTAGTAAACTTTTAACGTTGCTTAATATTAACTTTATCGTTAATAGAACTTCTAAAATCGTGACGAATATGTATGTGTACGTGTGATTATTGAGTGTTTTTCTTAAATGTGAAACTATTCTGTGTCAGTATTTGAGTGCACCATCAAAAAACATTTTTTTAAGACTATTAGTTTATAGTAAAAGGAAAATTCAACGACGACGATGTAAAGCTAGTATTAAATTTTCTATGCTAAAAATTTAGAATATATATTATAATATGTGTATTATATATAGATATAATATTATAATACATAAGTATTATAATATATATAATATTTACTTAATTCTATTCATTATTTCGAAATAATTTCATAAAAAAGGAGATATAATAAATTGCCTTAAGTTAGGATTTTATTAATCAAATTTTAATAAGAGCTTTGAACATTGTTTACGTTTAGCATAATAAATAAGTAATTGCGTGAAAAAGAACGCGAGATATCGTTCTTTCTCGTTCGGTTATGTTTTGTATAAACTAAGAATAGAAGATCGGCGACCTGTATATATGTAGTTTACGAATTCGCCTAGCTCTACAATGCAATGACAAAAAAGTTTTCCTAGTACGATTAAAATGTACGACATCCTATCCAAAAGAACCCGTGTCTGTTGGATGCAAGAAAACAAAAAAAAATCTTTTAAAAATTATTTCCTTGAAACTAGATGCTAAAACAAAAGATGGCGGGATTTTTTAGCTTTCGTATTCTCGCCCGTATATACTTATGTAGGACTCGCGTCTTGCGCTCGTAGATTCAAACAAAACTTCAGTACACTCATGTTTCTTTTCAGTAGTACCTACTGGGGATGTTTCTATAGTTGTTTGTTTTTTTTAACATCATCTGTATCCCACTTCAATTTGCAGGCAAGGTATGCAGAGGGAACTTAGTGCTTACACACTCCTTTTTCCACTTTACGTCGAAGCAGAGCTAAAAATTTTAATAAATATTTATTTCTTTTTTAGATTTTCTTGATTTTATACTGACAGCTTTATTTTTATTCAACTATCGATATGTAGTTGTAATTTTTTTATCATCATGACACAATCCGACTTAATCAAATAAAAAAAAAAAGAAAAGTAATCACAGTAAAAAAAATTGTGAGTATATAACTCAATTAATGTAAATATATTAATAATAATTCACTTTGTTGCTTATCGTATTTACTTTCTTTTACTAACATTTAAAATAAAGGGTTTTTCAAGAGATATTGGTACAACAACAGGCACAATGAAGTCCAAAGTATTAAAAAAAATATGGAGCAGCTGTTAATTTAATATAATATATATCATCATATTATGTTTATTTAATAAGTACTAATATTATAATAAAAACTATTTAATTATGTTATCTGTTA
The DNA here is from genome assembly GCA_037355905.1 of Heliconius aoede. Lineage (NCBI taxonomy): Eukaryota > Metazoa > Arthropoda > Insecta > Lepidoptera > Nymphalidae > Heliconius > Heliconius aoede. The sequence continues at coordinate 114,274 of JBAIZZ010000364.1, read as the reverse complement.
TAACGAGTACATATATGACACTCCAAGCTCAAGCGTACTCCATTTTTATTCAGAATGCCCGACGACGTACTTCATTAATTTTATTTAGTTCTTATTATTGGTAGGAACGGTAAGATCAAAATGATACTTTATATCCAATTTGTAGGAAAAAAGAAATGAAGACGGTATAATTTAAAAAGCGTGACTGGTTGTGGCTCAAAACTTGTGGGTCGAACCCACTCCCACTCGGGGAAATTAAATATTTAATATTTTCGTTTCTTCGCTCCGGTGTCGAGGTGTCACTCAATAGCCAATGCCTCCATAATTTGGCTGAAGTGACGGGCAACGAAGTATCTTAACACTAGGTTCCCTCTGCCTGCTGACTGCGAAGATGATTTTGTAAAATTTAATATTCTTCCTGCTCGTTGCAAAAATATAATTGTAAAAAAATACATGTACAATACATTTAAAAATCAAGCATTAAGTATTATTTGATAACGTATTATCTACATAAATTAAAAAATAAAATATAAAAAAATAATATATACACTAAAAACAGCTATATACTTACTTATATAACTTCAAAATATTAGCAATTACGATAGTAATTGTTTATTTTAACGAAAAAAAATATATTTAAGAAAACAAACTTTGCTGCTTATGCAAAGTGAACCTTAACTACATATTTGTACAGAATACAACTATTTATAGCACACCAGCGCACTCGACGGTAGAAATTCCACTTCGAATGCTGGATGCCGAAACAGAACGCCGCGCGTTATTTCATTATACCGGCAGAAGCTGCATATTTAATATAAAAGTGATTTCTGATGGAATTTGAATGTTGTACAATGAAAATTTTCGCCATTTTTTCGCCGTTGTGAAATATTTGACTTCTCATAAAATAGTAAAAGTTCAATTTTCTCTCGGTGGAAAATGTACACTATCTTTGTGTAATCGAAATATATAATATTTTTTGGGTAAAGTATTGCGAGGGCTCGTACAATATGCATAATACAGAAGGTTCTTTAACGTCAAGTTTGACCTTGAGAGATCTTGAAAAATTTGTCCCACTTGCAAAAATGGAATCAAGAAGAAAGTAATTGAATCAAGAAAATGACATGCATACGAAACTTAGAAGTAGTACATAGCTTAGATGGAAAATTTTCGATTGAGTTTGTGATAGCTTTGAGCTTTCAAAATTAGCTCTGTGACATAAACGATTTACTCGTTTCATCCTTCAAATCCAACTAAAATATATCTTATTCTGTGTCACACGTATTTATGTTTCCTCCATGCTCAAACAAAAACAAATAAATTCTCTCATGTGGAATAATCAAAAAAAATATTTTCAAAGAAACTTAAATTATTATAAATCTGTTTATTTTTTCTACATACTCCTTATTTCATCCTTCGCATTCGCATCCTTGATTACAGCATAAAAAATGACACTAACTTTCAAGAGAACTTTATACAAATCCAGCGAAAAAACATAACCATTTAACTTGAACTTTAAAAAATATTTTCATTAAGAAGTTTATTAAATTCATATTATAATAAATAAATGATGAATAATACATTTATATTACTAAAAGCTTTTCATTTTCCAAATTTAATAAATCACAGCTAAAAATTACAATAATATCAACATAAATATTCGGCTCGCAGTAATATTTCTCGTGACTCGCCATGAAATAATAATTTCCTTCGATGCTAACGTTGTTAACGTGGACGTAATTTTTGAATTTTACTGCTTATTATGCGTAAATCGTAGATAATCACTTTGGAGCAAAATATTTTGCGAAATTTCCGCCGCGTCCCGGACCTCCTCCGGGCGGGATTCAATTAAGCGTCGGTAAATGGTGACATTTCTCATAATCACTAAGTGGTTTTTTTACTAGAGGCACAATAAAGGTTTGGGTTACGGTTAGTTGGCAATATTTGTTATTATTTAATTTTTGTGAAAATCAACGTCATTATTTCTTATTTGACCTAAGAAATATAATATTACAAGAAAGCAGATTTATGGTTTTTCCCATTTTGTAGGGAGAGTAGAGTCTTAAAATCGTCCCGAAGCTCATAGACGAAAAAGTAGACAAAACATTATTTTAATGCCATGTTAAACGCACCCTATGATACATTTATCTTAACCATTAATAATGTAATATTAAAAAAAAATATTATACGTATAGATTTTGAAATAACATCCCACAATAATAAAAATCTTGTAGTCGTAACTGACTGCAAGGACACGAAAGAAAATTAAACAAGCGACTCAATTTGGAGCGAGCCAACTGAGCGCCGCGCGCCATGCAATGTCACGTACGAACTCTGCCTACCCTGATTTGTGCGGGATACAGCGTTAAGCTGCTTAATGTAATTTTTTTATTTATATTAAAAGAGGAAGACTTGCCTAATGATGTACAGTTCTTACTATCGGAAGATGACAGTCTTTAGTATTTTCATGCTTAGGGGCCTTCAGGGGTTAAATTGGGACTTTTCAATAATCTAGTATTCAGACTTTTGAATAATCTAGTAGAAAGGTACGCGATGCCGTAACTTTAACATAACCACTCGAGTCTATTAGTCGTATCTTAGTTAGTCATAAGGCGGTAGAAACTGGAGAACCAAGCTATGAACTTCAAAAAAAAAATATAAGAATGAACAATTGCTATTTTAAGCAAGAAACGTTGCAAAATCCGATACGGATATCAAATATGTCATACGCCGGCCTGCTGGCAGTGTTCAAAAACGACCTGCAACAACTAAAAACTGCTAAAAAATGTCTTAATTTTACCTTTGGTTATGATTGCTATTTTTTTTTCTAATTAAAACTGTTATTAGTAAGGAGTTAAGCGTTAAATAATAAAGTTAAAAAAAAAGATATGTCGTAGTCTTAGTTACTATTGTGGTCCCAATAAATAATTTTCCATGGATATTAATATAGTGTTTTTTATTATCTTTATTTTATATTGAATATGCTTTATCAAACAAAAAATAATATTCACCAATATTCTACTTTTACGAAACATTTATGTAATACAAACGTAAATTAGTGTCAGTGCCACGAAATTATACGTCAGTGGTTAAAGATTAACTATCGAAAAGTCTAATTTTAGAAATATTATAAGTTAACATTTTATTTAAAAATGCAGGCGCATTTCTAGCGTCACGTAAAATAATATATTGTGAGTTCAGTTTTAAAATTGTTTGCTCAGCCCTCCTTTGTGAGTTTGCCAAGAGAAACGGATATTCGAAACCGGAATTTCAAACTGAATAAAAAGTTTGTCTTCTAATTTATTAAACTGGTTGATTTAAAATAAATTCATACGTATAAAAATCAAATGAAAACATGTTGTTTTCTATTAAAATTATTTCTTTATTTCTACCTTGAAGAAGTTATTTTTACAGTACGCTAGTCTACATACATTCCTTTTCGGAGGGGCATTTACTTAATTTATTTATAAAAAAAATAATTTTATAATCCGTAACTTAGTTTGAAAAGTCTACATGTACCAATAAGAATCTATGTTTTACACTACTTTAAATTTAATATAACGCTTCACGCTGGATCCCGCACACAGCAGGGTAGGAAGAGAACTTAATGTTAAGACAGGTTCCCCATTTGATGATGATGATTTGATGCAAAGCGCGGCATTGCGTTCCGAAAATCAAAAAGCCACCAGAACTAGACGGAAAGTGTGTCATGAAGAATAGGATCTACAATAGCATCCAGTTGCCTTCCCTACATGCGGGCTACGACGTGATCCTAAAGAAGTAAGTATATGTAATGCAAAGTAGCTATCATAATTTTAAGAACACTCAAGCGAAAATGCATTTTAAAAGAAAATGGAGACTTTGAATTTCATAAACTACACCAATATTGGCCAGTTGGCTCACAGCCAAGTTACACGGTGAGAATTTGACTTCGAAGAAAGTTGAAACTAACAGTTCATAAGATAATATAACCTTGTCTTTTATGGAAAAATATTTGAGGAAACTTTTCTCCATTAGCATGAAGAATGTCTCCACTAAGATGAAATTCAGTTCATTAATCATACAAAATTATGTTCTTAAAAGCGTATAACACTTTTAAGTGTTCATTTTATACATTTTCGAAGTAGTTACATAATTTTGTTTTAAAATAGCGCCCCGCCCGCGGCTTCGCCCGCTTGACCACATTATTGTAATTTCTATAAGGATTTTTGATTGTTTTAGAACTTTAAGATTAATTTAAAAATACGACTAATGTTGGTATTTGATATTTATAATAATATACTTTAAGCATGGATACATATAGGTAATTTATTATATTATATTATTTTATATATTTATTATAATATACTTTACATTCTCTTCTTTTTTTTATGGTAAAGGACATGGCAAACGAGCGTTCGGGTCACCTGATGGTAAGTGATCACCGTCGCTCACGACCCCATGCAATACCAGAGGAGCTACAGGTGCGTTGCCGGCCTGTTTAAGGTGGAGGATGGTGGAGGAAAGCCACTACTTCACGCCGGTTTTAAATGCCGGGGGTGGTATTAATCCGGTCGAAACTGCCCGTGCGTGTTGCCATTACTGGCGACGTGACTCTACCACACGTACTTTAGTTTTACTTACGAAACCGACAGTACCAGGGTCCTATTCTATGCCGGGTTCACAAGGCATATATAACTATAGCTATAGTTGCGTATCTGTTTCCACTTTCTCAATGTAAATACATAATAAACAAACAAAAGAATGAATTATGAAACATAGTTACACAAAGAAGTCTTTTTGAATCATAAAGAGTTAGTTATTTTAGCTTTTTAAAAGGATAAGCAAAACTAAATATTTTAAATTCTTTTATAGCAAAACTCTTTACTACAAAGTGTTGTTAAAACATTTTTTTTTATTTTTAACCTTTTCGGCATATAGCAGAAGAAAGGTTTTTAATATTTAAATTATGTTTCCATTATTATTATTTGTATTCCTTATAGCGGTGTAAAGGCAGCGGGAAAATAGTGTTAGGACTCTCCTTTTCCCATGTACCGCCTAATTTTCCAGACATCGCGTATTAAGTTTCGGAAATAAACGCCGTTATTGTCTAGGTACCAGAATAAAATAAATAACTGCATCTAGCAGTAGAAATCGAGTCCTGACACTGTCCTGAAATGTAGAATGTACATTACAGCATGTTATATGCGTGTTATTTTTTAACATAAAAGTTTACTATAAAAGTGATCTGATAATATAAGAATATGAGCCATTTTGTACATAATTCGTGGAAGGCATGCGATACTTCAATTAGCAGTACGCACAAAACTCAACCATGCTTACTTGTTTCGATTATATCTCGCCTATACATATAAGAAACCCATACATTTATTTACCATATTTTAGCAGCGGAGTAGGCAGGCGGACCCTAGTGTTAACACACTTTGTTCTTCATTTTCAGCCGAACTTTGGAAGCGGCGTTGAGTTCCATTACTCAACACGCAATGCCTCAAGAATTCAGTAGAAATTGAGAAAGGCAAATGTCTCTTATTTCCATACAGCTTACGAAGATCGTTCACTTATAAGTTTATTATAAGCTGAACTGAATATGAGACCAATCGTAGCGCGGGGGCACAAACATGTGACTGTATGAGACCGGTTGTCAGTTTGAATCCCACGTGGATACAGTTACCACACTTGTCATGAAGCAAAACGTGACGTTGAGTCCCTCCACTCAACACACAATGTCTCCTGAATTCGGACGAAAATAGGGAACGGAAGTATTTTAGTGGGAACGGTGTATCTTAACACTAGGTTCCCTTTGCCTACACTACCGCGTTCGGGATGTGGGCTTAAGCTAAAAAATCTACTTCTACTAAATATGATACTGAACTAAAACATACAAACACGTTCCACTCAAAATATGCGCAACATTTGATTGCGCACATCCCACCAATTCTTTTAGACCCTTACTCTTTATAACGCTCAGTTTTCCAGTATGAGTCGCGTAGGGCCAAAGGGAGACAGTAAGGATTTTGAGGTTGGGATCGCGTTACTTAGGACACGTGCCGGGTGAGGTAACCTGCGCACAACTCGCTGAATCAATCAACGTAGAGTCTACCGCCGGGAGGCAAACGGTCGAGTGCCCTTTGCGCATGCGGCATCGGTTAGGGATGAGAGACACGGTTCTAAGAAAGCTTCTAAGCCTCTCAAAACATAAGAATATTGAAAACGACGTTTTAATAATTAATTAAGGAAGAAATATTGCTCTTTTCGTTCCATCCTATCTATTATATAATATTTACTCTAAGAAGATAAGGAATTATTAAAAAGGATATTGACAATTTTATATTCTTTATATTACGACAACACGAAGTAATATAAGTTAAATATAATAATAACATATTAATAATATTCTAATATCGAATAAAGTTTCATTATTATCGCTGTATAAGTAATAAACAACGTACAATTATTTGCTTTTGATAAATAAACAATACTAACAAATCGAATGTACAATCAGTTAAACGTTATACAAAGTAGTGATAATTTATCGACATTTGGGTCAGATGTCAGGGTCCTTTTCGCGGGACATCACTAGCCGCTCTAGAGAGAATCCCGCCGAAAGCCACCGTTTCAGTAGGCAGTATACGCGCGCAACCAGTGTGTGCAGCACGTAGCCTCATGTCGCTCGCGCCACCCAACGTTCGAAAACTCGACCCAGGCAAGTGCAAAACTTATTTATTAAAATAATATAATTTGTAAAATAATAATAAATATTTGATAATATAAGTGCTTGATGTTTTTTGCTACAATTTTTCCTTCTAATACCAAATTTTCCCCGAATGTTTGTGTCGAACGCGCGGTATTTACGTTACAGGGCGACGTGATAATATCCACAAATTGGTTAATTTTGTAATTTCGAGCTTTCGAGCTTTTGTAACGTAGCGTTTGTGTTTTGTCAGTTATTCACTTTTTTTTTTTTTATTCGTCGTAAGTTTGTGTAATATATAGTTAGTAGTAGTAGTTAAATAGTTAAAATAGATGCGCAAATCAACAAAACGTCTCTGATAGCAGCAGCTAAAGTTTTAAAACATGCTATGATTATTGCATATGAATTTTCCATTGAAAGTACATTACAATAGGCTATTGTTCGTGCTGTGACCGACGTGTGTGACATTTGCAAAATACTAGTGAACTCTGAAGATAGCTTAAGTGAATAAGCAAATGAAGATAAACACAGTCTCACAATAGTGTTGTAATTATTTTTGAGAGATGTTTTTTTTTTCTAGAATGTGGTAATCGTAAAAAACTATAGTTTTTTGTTAATAATGATCTAATTACGTATATTAAATAATAGTGTGACAGCGAGATTTACATAAATACTTGTATTTTTGGCTTTTAAATTATATTATTTTTACTTAACATTAGATTTTATATTATTATTGGTAATGCAACTGAATAACAACCTGTAAAATCGACATGGATTTCACGTACAATGAGTTCTATTGGCTTAAATAATTAGTAAATATGTTTCTATACATTGTTCATTCTAATTTAATATTTTATAATTTTTTATGAGTGTTTGTCATTTATTAATAGCAAGTTGTTGACAATACGCTATAAAAGACACGACGCTACGAGCGGCGGTGATATTTCTATCAGTCCATTTACATTAAAATTGGATATATTTTTATTAGTTGGTTTTGGTTGGTCAAAATGACGAGTGCTTGGTACAATGTGGTAACTCGTTTATTTGCCTAACTGAGCTCAACACGTGGGTTAAAATACGGACGGGGTTTATTAGTCTTCATTTAAATCAACTAAGGCTTACGAACTAAATATAAGTCCTGTCTTGTTGAGATTATCTATTTTTGATTAACTTTGTTCCTTTTATTTATTTGTAATTAGCTGCATTGTACCACAAACAAAAATATCCTACGGCATTCTTAATTAAATCAAATCAAATCAGCTTCCCGCTGTATCCCGCACACAGCAGGGTAGGCAGAGGTAACCTCGGTGTTAAGACACTCTGTTCCCCACTTTCTGCCGAATTCTGAAGGCATTGCGTGTTGAGTGGCAGAACTCAACGTCGCGCTTTGCCCCGACACCAGAGCAAAAAAAAGGTGAAATATCAATGCCTCATTTTGTTTTAGTAGACTAGAGGAAAAAATTGTCCTTCCTTGTATTGTATTCCTTCACGTGGACATCTAACCCTAAACTATCGCCACATGTAAAAATTATTCATATATGACCCACAACTTTTATGATATCTACCTATTTATACGAGTTTTCAGTTTACTTCGTATGAATAAAATTAACGAGCTCGCTTTCAATGGCCACCAGCAAAATTATCATAAAATTTTCAGTAAATATTTTAGTAATATAAAATAATATTTGCTTGGCTCGCAATAGGCACTCGACAAACTTGAAACTCATGTTTGTAGAATCTGATTTAATTTTTTATTTTTATGTTGTGCTTTCATAAATTTTATATATATATACGTATACTTTATGTTAATTTGTTTGTCGTTGTGATGTTTATACTCCTTGTTGCGGATTTCCGATGTTGATCAATAAACTAGGCAAGAAGATTTATTAGCATTCCCATACCCGTAGTAGGAATAGAACCTACTAGTGTCATGTTGACCGTAATGAAAAGCCCTAATATTAGACAACTTTTCTGAATCACAAATAAATTATTATTTAATTTATTATTTTAAATTTAAATTATTATTTTAATAGTAGTGTATAATAATAGGTATTTTTACAGATATTAAAGTAATAATTTCACGAATAATAATTATAACATAGCGTACAATTCGAAGAAGAAAAATAAAGTGTCGCCAGTATATATCACCGAATATATAATCTTCAACGATTCATCCAATCTGGTAGTATTTAACTAGTACAGCTCGATCAATCTTTTAAAATTCAAGTCATAGTTTTCGCAAATTACCATGAACCCCGTGGGAAGTATTCGCTTTCCTGGGATAAAATGTAGCCTAGTATATGTATCTATCTATGGAATTTAATTTACTTTTCCTTGAGTAGATAAAGTAAAATATGTACCTACTACTTTTCTTTCTTTATAACGTAAAAAATTACTGTAAAAACAGCAAATCCTTTTTAAAACTGGCAGTTTATATCCGATATCGGCTTTAGAAGGCTGTAGTAGTTTCCATAACCTCATTTCCTTGTAACATATTTTTTAAATTATATAACTACATTTTGTTTTTCATTTAAAATATTACATTTATTTATTATTTCTCTAATTTTTCACGACATTAAATATACGGTATAAATATTGTATCAACCAGGTATCGAATCTTAAACTTAGAAGTAACAAATAGTCAAAAGCTGTTTCCCACTCTAGTCCCCTTAGACTCATGAATAATAAACATATGTATTGACCCATGAATCATACGCTGAACCTGACTAGGAACAAACAGTATTTGCTTGGTATTGGGAATAGTTTCGGATTCGATTTGCTATATCATGCATAAATAAAATGTTATACTATTTGAATATATAACATAGGTGTTTATTATATCTATATTACTGGTATAAATATGAAGTCTTTATTTGGTTGAACGCGGTAATCTCAGGAAATACTGATTCGAATTGTAAGAACCAATTTGTGCAAAAAATAAACTATATAATATCAATATATTTTTTTATTACTTTTTAAAAATACAAGGACAAAATTCATAAATAATTTATATACCAACTCCCTTTACATAAAACTCTGAACAAATTATACGCTTTTCTGATATATTCAAATTTTTTCCTCAACAATAACTCGGTTTTCAGCAATCAGATTGTCTGTATTCGTTTCTATGATATAATATATATGTATTTATTTATCTATATATATAATAAAAAGACGAGAGGCGACGAGACGAGAGAGTAAAAATGGCGCGTCTGTACATTGAACATATTTATAAAATAATAATTGATGGGTGTCCAGGAATAGTAGTAAAGATCAAATCTATAAAAGAATTGTATATTTGTCTGTTTATTTGTACATTTTTTTTAATATTTTAAACATTTCGCGAATGTTATAAAATAAATTATTAATATATTGACATTTGCATCTCAATACATTTTTGAAAATGTGTTAAAAAACCATTAATGATATTACTAAAGTTGGTGATGTTCACAATATTAATACCAGAAATAGAGTTAAGCTTTGTGCACTTTTAGAATAGAATCCCAGAGAAGATCAGAGAATTTTCTTTATCACGGTTTAAAATAATTGTGAATAGACGTTTGTGTGTTATTACCAAATTAATGATTTTCTAAATGATAACACGCCTTGAGAATGAAATGCTCGCTCCCGTCTGTTTCAAAGGTTTCACTGTCACAAATAACTAAATATGTATTTGTATAAAATTGATTAAAAATAAAAGCCCTCCTGAGTTTCTTGTGCCGGTTCTTCTGTAACTTTTTATTTTGAATAAAATTCTTTGACTTTATGGGAGTAACGACCCTTAACTTTAAAGTTTATTTAAGTGGCTACTATTAATAGCCTTAGCTTATTATTATATATTCTTATCAGAATTTTTGGGAAGTTCAAAATTGGGAAAAAAATTAAATTATATAATCTATTAAATTCTTCTTATATTATATATATATATATTACTATTTTAAAATAGCAATACTTTGTTCTTTACCAATATAATTGCGTGTAACATCCTACAAAGTAAAGTAGTACCTACTTGCAATTGCCTTATTCCATAACGTAAGGAATATTTTTATCATGTTTATGCGATTTATTGTATAAATATTTAAAGTCGTTTACTATTGTAGCAAGCCGAAATAAATAATCGTAATATAACAACAAAAACTTATCAATAATTGACTAACGAAATAATTCCAATACAAAACAATCATAATATTATACCTAAATTATTACTAATGTAACAAATTACGATATCGTAGTATATATTTATATTAATATACGATATCGAATTTCTAGTAATTTGTTACATTTTTCCTCAAAGTGTATTTTCCTTATCTCCGCTTGTATTATCCAGAAGAAGCAAAAAGTTTAATTACGTCTCGTTCTAGGTAAACCAACCCACTCTTTTTCTTAACCAAATACTAGTAAGTGTCTAGCGGATCGGATAATATTCATTAAGCTTTATATTCTTATTCTTTTGAGGCTGGTCATGGCGCAGTGGTACAAATTGTGCTGCACAATCGACTGGTTGCGGGTTCGATTCCCACTCGAGGAAAGAAAATATTTATTTATGTTTTCATTTCTTCGCTCTGGTAAAGTCAGCCGTGTGGTCCCGGCTTAGAATAGGATCACCCTGGTACTGTCGGTGTCGTAAGAGGCGACTAAAGTACGTGTGGAAGAGTCCCGTCGCCAGTAATGGCAACACGCATGGGCAGACTCGACCGGATTTAATACCACCCCCGGCATCTTAAACCGGCGTGAAGTAGTGGCCCTTGCCACTGCGTTTTGCATTAGGTAATGCCGGGCCCCGGTGCCCTTCATCTCCACCTTAAAGGCTGGCAACACACCTGTGGCTCCTCTGGTGTTGCATGGGGTCGTGGGCGGCGGTGAGCACTTACCATCAGGTGACCCGAACGCTCGTTTGCCTTGTCCTCTCCCATAAAAAAAAAAAAAAAGCAAGTGGAGATAAATCGAAATAGATCCTCATTTCTATGTTGATTTATATACAATTTTGTATTAAAAATTATGAACACTCTAACAATGTCTTGTGATACCAATGTAAGACACCCTCGAAGCGCCCTGCCTGTAGTAACTGAACTGAACCACTTACGTAATATTATGTGTAAATTATTTTATTTTTATAAAAATATGTTTTGTAGAAAATATTTTAAAAAAGACACACACAATTTCACACGACCATTTTGTACATGAAATTATTTAGCTTTAATGAGAGCAAAGTGAGTGTTGTAGGTAGCGTGTACCACGTGACTTTTGACTAAAATCCCCCGACGCGACCCGACGCCGCGTCGCTCAGCACCGCTTAGACCGGAGCGCTCTACATCTGCAACATTACTTGAATAATAATGACTCAGCTAAACTTTTTCAATGCAGTTTTAGAAATTATTTTATGTTATTTCCTTTTGTTTTACTTCACTGTTGTTCTACTTTATATTTCGCGATCCCGCTGCCGCTGTCTTCGGACCACTCGAACAAAAAGTAGGTAATGAATGTCCACGTTAATTAGGCTTAAATCAAAACCTTTTTCTCCACGGCTTACAAATTGCCAAAGCAACCAAAACTTCCTTTAAAATATCTGATCTTTTAATACTTGCGAAATACAAAGGGTCGAGCAAAGTGAGGAGTGAATTGTTTCGAGGTCCCGCAGGAAAGAACCAGACAGATATTTTTGGTTACGTCATATCCTCTTATTGTGCCTTAAAAAGGATTACTTAAATAAATGGCTGATATTCTCCCAAAGTGGGACGCTATCGGAAAATAATTCTACCTACTGACTTTATTACAATACAAGTTTCGCTCTATCCTCTTAGATGGCGAAAGTTTCCACGTTTTTAGAGTCTCGAGCCACGTATGGGACATTAACGCGGGGGACAATAAAATGCTTATCGCATTTATTCAGATAATAATGACCGTCGCAGTTTTTTAATAATTTTAAATTGGGATCTTACTTCATTTTGTCCGTATAAAATGTCGTATGAAAAAAAAATCATATCTATCTAGGTAGGCGGCAGGTATGCACGAGAAATGCGGTTTAAGCTGCGGAAATCCTGCGCGGATTCCGGGAATATAATTGTTCAAAAGCCTGGAAGTGTCCATGGTAGAAGTGGTCATCACGACGCCATCCATCCCCACGGGTTACTGCCAACCTCTTCTGTACCGGCCACAGAGCTGGACCTGTAATATCTGGCCACCCAGTGACGCCACCAACCAACGTGAGGTTCCTCCCATGCATTGGAGCTGCTTAGCAGAATACATATATATATGATATATTCAGACTTCATATTTTCACTCTGAACTTCTTTTATATTGATTTTGTCACAGCTACATCAAGCCTGGCATCAAGCTACATTCACTGTTACGTGGAACTGAAGCGTCATCAGATTCATACATCTCCTTGTAAAACTCCGCCCATCGATGCACGTATGGTTGTTCTGCTAAAATTTCACCGTCTTTCGAAAGCACCCCTTTCATGAAATACACGGCGTTGAGTTCCACCACCTAACAGGCAATATCTCTAGAATTCGGGGATCGGAATAGGACTAGGATTCCTCTGCATATTCTGCTATATGTGGCTTATAGTATTAGGAGAAATTCCCTTAGCATTTAGTGTTTATTTGGTTTCAAACGGTTCATAAGTTAAATGTTATACAAGTTTACATGCACCAGACTTATACAGACAGACACAGACAGATGCAAGAAATTTAATTAATATAGGTCCTTCAATGTACTAAGGTATCCTCGGTCAAATGGATCCTCGATCAGACACAGTTTGAATAGAAAAAGTAACCTCTACTTCAACCCAGCAACATCAATAATTCATCCCTTAAAGCAATTACATTCAAGTCCAATAAAACATTTATAGTAACGAAATGAAACCATTTTAAATGTCAAATATTTGAGTCTATTGTAATTAATTACGTCTAAAGATATAATTTATTATCCTATCCGCTTAGACGTTTCGCTGCTTACTTTGATAAGAATATTCAAAGTTACCGAGCAATTTAATATAATTTGCTATAGAAAACCTGAAAATGCTTAACCGTTTCAAGAAACTATTGTGGTTTTATAAATTCTAAGCATTTATGTTGTACTAACTTACTGTTATATGTACTATAGCCATCTCACCCTGCGTCTATTGGATATCGGTTAAAATTCCGCTACGTTCAAATTTTATACGTTTCTCAAAAAAATATATTTTGTGTGAAAACCAACATCTATCCTCATAAACTATTATATTTATAATATTAGTAGGAAATCAACAACAAGCCCGTCGAGGAACAGTGCTACAGCGTCTGACTGTAAACGTGACGGTGGTGGACTTCATTCTCATTCGGGGAATGATTTTTTGTCATTTATTTGCTCTGGTGACAAGACGCGCTGTGTTGAGTGATGAGTACCCACCACTCAACACGTAAAACAAAATGAACGTGGAATTACGACTCAGAGCAAATTAAATTCAAACAAAATTAAATGACTTGCGGTCTCGAATCCCACTTTTCACATGTTTATTAGACGGAGGTGTAGGCAAGAATCATTTTTCTTTTCTGGTTCGTATAAATATATCCAGTATACGCCGACACAGCTAATTCCAATCGGCGGAGTGCTTCCAGGAATAGAAGTTAATTCTTCGGTTCAGGTTCGCTAATTCAAAACAGTCAATCACGGTAAGTGGGTAAAAGCTAAATGGAATTGAAAATCTATCGTGCAAACGCGCAATCTTAGCTACCGTTGATTATTCATTTTGTTTCTTGCTATCGACTCGACTGTAGCTTCGCCATTGCCATTATATACTCAATACGTACATATTTAGAGAAATTCTAAAGTTAGTCATTTAAGTATGATTATCGACACTGCTGTACATTAAATAAATTATAATTTATATCTTTTACGATGTTATTTGGTCCTGCTTAGGTCACTGAGTAACCCCTCTATAAAAATTGTCGTATTTAATAGGAACGTGATGAGTGAGTGAGTGAGTGAGTGAGCTTTCAGTTTCAGTGTGATAATCTAAACTTCTCCACGTTGAACTAGCAATGATAAGCTGTGTACTTGTATTTCCACGGGCGAGGCGAAGTATTTACTCTCAAGTAAATATCTCTTATCATTTTTATTCTCTTATCTATTGTATTTTAAACAATAAACTTTCCGCTTAACTATTACCCGCTCATTTCTCTTTCGCGGTGGAAGACGGGGCTAAATGTGTGAAAATATAACAGACAAACAGATCAATTTACTCTCATGTTGTAATATTAGTGTGGAAACAGTAGGCTATAAAAAAATATGCAAAATTTTATTTTAAAGTGTTCTGTTAACACAATTCAGTTTTGACGCTGAACTCGCAATACTGGCCCAAGAGCCATTGAGAGTTCCACAAATGGAATAATTGTACGGAACTTATATAAAAGGCGGAGAGGTTTTTCACACGAACGATTGTAGATCTAGTGAGCACTCGACATCTGGAGGCTGTACAAAAAAACTTGGCATAAAATAAGTTTTGTTTTTTATGTATATTTGTTTATTGTATATATAGAGGCCTTGTGGCGACATGGCGCAATCGTGAGACTTTTAAACGTGGTTCTGGAAATTCGACTTAGAGGATCGATTTATTTATTCTTTTCATCTCTTTTCTCGACTAGTAACATATAACATACAATATTTAAAAAATAGCGATAAAGTGGGCACGGAGTGTCACCACAGCCCCTCACCCTACTTTATACGCGATAAAGTGTGAAGGTAAAAAAACCAGATCTGTTTATAAAACTCCTAAGAAGTAAAAACTTTTTCAATTAGCGACATTTTTTCGCAATTAGCGAGTTCGAAGACCAACTTGTGGGACAAAATGTGATAAATAATGTACTTAATTATTTGAAATAAATATTTCACATAATCCTGCCTTAGTAAATATCTAAAGTAGCCGTAAGTCAAGCTTTTCAAAAAATATACATATGTATTAGATATATAGTATAAAAGTATGATCTTTCTAGAGTTAAATAATAAATATTTTTGAAACGTTTTAAGTGTTATTCCATACTTAGGTAGGAGAACATTTAGAAACTTGCTTATGGCTTAGTGGTCAGAGCACTTGGACGGTTTCCGAGAGACGAGACTTCAAATCTCGCAACGGTGAAATCTTAAACGTTTTCTAAAAATC
The DNA here is from genome assembly GCA_037355905.1 of Heliconius aoede. NCBI lineage: Eukaryota > Metazoa > Arthropoda > Insecta > Lepidoptera > Nymphalidae > Heliconius > Heliconius aoede. The sequence continues at coordinate 98,465 of JBAIZZ010000364.1, read as the reverse complement.
AAATAATATTATAGTTTATATTAATTGATCGAATAATTTTAAAACATTTACAATGTTTCGATAGTATATATATATATTCTTTTTTTTTCCTTTTAGATGATCGATCAAACAATTTCATTATGACGCTCTATACGCTTGTATTTCTAGCAAAAAATCCTAACCTGCTGTACTCGTATACAATTGAATCTTTTCTCGACCTAAGAGCCGGATATTCCGATATACATATTGAATCTACGAACCGTTATCGCCCAATCACATTTCGTTCACGTGTTTTAACTATTGCCAAAGATAACATTTCTCTAAAGTCTAAAGTCAAAGTAATTATATATTCTCCTATAATAGAATATAAAAAATCTAGAAGGTTTTTTTGGTTGAACGCGCTCATCTCAGAAATTACTGGTCGGATTTGATAAATTTTATTTTTGTGTTGTATGTCTGTACAACCGTATTATATTGTTTTACGCTAAAATTGTTCAAACGATTATGATGGAACTTTGTACACTTAAGAGTTTTTTTGCTAGAGGTAATAGAAAGGACATATGGTACTCTTTAGTACCATATGTCAGTAAGAAATAAAAAAGTATTCTCTGTCTACAATATAAAAATAAGTTAAAACGAGGAAAGTCGCGTTCGACGTAAGCTATAACCGACTGTAATTCCTGTTAGAATTACCTCGGGCACTTAGAACGTACCATGTGTCCATACTCAATTGATTCCATCTGACCACGCGGGTGAAGCCTAAAACTTAATTTTATATGACTTAGGAGCGTATAAGATTTACATACCATATACAATGAATGGCTAACTAACCTAGTAGTGCCTGATGAATAATTCTATTAGTGCTTCCTCTGAAGTCCGCTGTAAAAGTAGAGTGTTGATAGTTCTAGACAGCCGGTTTCTTTATTAACGTTATAACACTCGTCTCTATATTCTTTCTTTAGCTCTCATTAAATTGTACTTCCATGTAAATATTTATATATATATATATATAGTTTTTCTAGAATATAAAATCAACAGACAAAGTTCTAAAATCTTATTCTAATTCTACAATAGTAGCGTCGATTGCGAACTCATTACCATTTTATCTGCATTATGGTCAATAGACGTCAATAGGACGGTATTTTCACTTACAGCTAGTACTGCTATAAAGCAAAATATTAGAATGTTCAATCAAATATTTTGTGATACGTATTATAACATAAGCACTGTATAAATTATGAGATTATTGAAAAATATAGCATGAAACGACCATTCTATAGGACAGTCATATTAAATATGGGATTTAAATTCTTTTCAAAATATTATACTTATTTTCTATTCTAATTACATATTTTCCGCCGAATTCTAGTGGCAATTCGTGTTGAGTAACGGAACGCAACGGCTCGCTTCGCCTCGACACCATAGCGAAGATCAAAATAAAAAATATATTATATTATGATTAAATATTCAATTTCGTCGAGTGGATTTGAATCCAACAATCTGTCGCAACATGCTTTTATATGCCACTTGCATGCATGCCACTTGGAAATTAATATTGTCTAAATTTATAATAAAATCGTAACGGTTCTGTGTCTGGACATGAAAAACATATTAGAAAGAATTATATTGAAAGCCTTTATTTATTATATATTAACTTCTGTACTATATTAAATATGTTGATATTTTATTTCTTTTATATTTTATACATTTTATTTCTTGTTTGTTTGTCTATTATTCTTTTTGATTTGTAATTTTTTTAGTCACAATATTTTGTCTGTACATTTAGCATTTTTTCAGTCAAAAATACTGATTGTACAGACAAAATATTGTGATTTTATTATATATATAAAATTTAAGTTATTTAAATTTTTCTAAGGTTTAAATTATTTAAGTGTAGTTATGCTACTATGTCGGCACTAGACAATTGTTTTATATTATATTATTTTATAGTCATATTTTTATTATGAGACCATTGATTGAAATGAAAAAAACTTAATCTAAATCTTAAAAAAAAATATTTAATCAAGTCAAAAATAAATAATTTTATTCAAAATAAGAAGTTACATTCTTCACTTTTTGGCCGTCAAATAATTTACCGGCGCAAGAAACTCGGCGGGTGTTTTTTTTAAGTCAATTATACAAAAATACATTTAAACATTTCTGACAATGATACCTTTGAAACAGACTGGAGTGAGAATTTCGTTCTCAAAGCGAGCTATCATTTATAAAATCATTAATTTGGTAATAATCACACACAAACGTCTTTCAAAATTCTTTAAATTATGCATTGCCCCGTAAAATAATTATTCAAGGTTCAAGATTTCTCAACTGCTCAGACGTAGGATTATTATTTTTGTGTCATGATTTGTATCCATACTGTCACATAAGTGGGGAATACAGCGTGAATCTGATATTATCCATACTGTGAAGCAATTGCTAATAGATGAGATAGAGAACCATTAACATAAAAACCTATCACTTCAAAAAATATTACTAAATGTTGCCGATCTGCCACATTCATCCTTAAAAAACATACCAGAACGAAAAATAGATATGTCGGTCTATTTTACGCAATTACCTATTTTCTACAATAAACCTAAAAAACGTTCAAACGTAAAACAAAAACGTAAATGTGGTAAATATAAAAGCACTCTGTATATGAGTAACAGAACTGTTTGTTTCATATATAAATAAATCAATATATAATTTTATTTAATTTTACTATAATTATAATTATTCAGTTGGAGCTCATGCTTGAATAACTCATTGAGGTAAAAGTAAAAAATACCTTCTTTTTCCTTGCAGGTCATAATACCACACGAAGAATTATTAAGTTACCCAACTTTATTGCAAGAGGTGAGTTAACTATGAAATTGTTCAGAAACTCTTGTTCGTAACAAAGAACTTAACGTTATACATTAAATTTAGAAAATATTTAAGATCAAAAGGACAATTTCATAAAGCACAATTTTATAAAAGTGCTGGAATTTAAGGAAAAAAAAATTGAAATTAAACTTTAAGACTCATTTAGTTAGTTATTGTAAAAGATATTTTAACGATTTTATAGATAACATAGTTAGTCCTTTGGTATTACCTACCTGTCCTTGTACCTTGAACGATATGCAGTGAGATTAGTTCCCCCCTATGTTGCCTTATTGTACGCACGCATAACACTCTCATTCAATTAATGAGACCATCTCATGCGAGGCACTTTACCACCGGTAGCGGGAACCTTGTTGAGAATCTGCAAAACTTCTAGCTCCACGCCCTCCGATGGTGCGATGTCAGCACCCTTCGGTTGAGTAATATTTCCAAGAAATAAATAAATTATTTTAAAAACTACAGTGTAAACTAATTTGTTATTTTAACTTAAATCAATCTTCCCATTTCTATTATGCATTATTATTGCAACATGTTTTTCCCGCTGAATCCCGCTTCAGCTCAATACCATTTAACACCAGAGTACTTGTCAAGACAAACCAAACGTGTCCAAACATGACTTGTTTATCTTCCTTATTTTAGAAGTCCTTATACTCCCCTTCCAGCTCCATGTTCAGTTTCTTGATATTATTTAGTCAGAGAGTAATCTCCAAGAAAAACAAACGAGTCCCAATACGACGTGTCTACATTTATTTAGTTCAGAAGTTCTTTTGGCTATGAGGTCAGCAGCGCAGGAGCGCGAGCGTGAGACTCGGACGACTGGTTGTGGGTTCAGCTTCTCGCTGTATCCCGCACTCAGCAGGGTAGGCAGAGGGAATCTCGGTGTTAAGACGCTCCGTTCCTCAATTTCTGCCGAATTCTGGAGGCATTGTGTGTTGAGTGGCAGAACTCAACGCCGCGCTTTGCCTCGACCCCAGAGCGAAGAAAAATGGAAATATAAACGTAAATAAATATTTCACTTCCTCGAGTGGGAATCGAACCCACAACCGCCGCGTTTACGCGCGACACCCTTGTGCCACTGCGCCACGACAATCTCGACGGTTGTGAGTTCGATTCTCGGTAAAGCGCGGCGTTGTATTCCGTCACTCAACACGCCTCAGGAATTCGCCGGTGGAGAATGGGGGTGACTTACCACTAAGTTCCCTCTGCCTACACTGTTATCAAGAAAGAACATGAAGCTACTTATCATATAATTATGTATCACGTTTATAATTTAATATTATGTGTGGCAATCCGATAATAATTACCCTATGACAGTGACCTTTGTTTTATTACAGCTAATTGGTACAATTATATATATACATTTACTATGATATGAGTATTTGAATAGTACGTATGAAAATTGCATAATATTTGGAGAACCATTACAAATTCATGACTTTATATTTTAATAAGTTTAATGTATAAATGAAATAAATTAACTATATTTTATACAGAGTGGAAGCGTCAGCGCTCCTTTTAAGGGAAAGCATATAGGCAAACCCATACCTAAAGTATAAACGTTTTTTAGCGTGACGTCTGTATCCAGCACACAGTAGGGTAGGACGGAAGCTAGTGCAAAGACACTCCGTTCCCTATTTTCTGCCGATTTTTAGAGGTATTCGAGGCGAGTTGATTGGCAGAACTTAAAGCCTGGTTTTTTGCTTTTGTGCCAGAGCGATCAAATGAAAATATTAATATATAATAATTCATATGGTACACATATTATGAATAATATTAAAACGAAATTATGTACCTTTACAAGTATAAACTAGCAAAATTATATAATACTCTCAAAAAATATGTGTGTTTACACAAGAGTGTAACTTTAAAGGTGAGAACACAAGAAAGTAGAATGATTGACTGATTGAGTAGAATGATGAACGATTAATTAATTTGTAGAATATTTTCATTAGTCTTCAACTAAAATAGATAAAATATTTATTTTAGTAAGTAAATAAACCTTATAACAGAATGAAAAATATTTTTTTTTAATTATTAATATTTTAGCAGTGAGAATGATCAACCGCAACGAGGGGCGGGCGGTAGTCTGCGTGCTTCTAGCGGTCATGGCAGTGGTGGCCGCCGCGTCTTACGACCGGGAGCGGCTTGAGATAGCCAAGCAAATATTAGAAGAGGTCCCTCTCACTGACGGGTAAGTTATTGAAGTAAAATTTATTTTACCTACTTAATATAGTTATAGGTACTTATGAACATGGTTATTTAAATGTTTTGATTATTTTTTTTTATTTTTGGTAGCATACTCGTATACGTGTATTACGTGTTTCAGAGATCAGCCCGTACAAACACAAAGACAAACAGATAAAAAAATTAAAATTGTTTGTTTGTGTTTTAGTATCGTATAGACAACATTAAGTATATGCAGTTTACTATCAAAAACATGGTCAATTTAAAATCACAGACAATTATTATTTTTTTAATATATATATGTTACAGATAATTATCAAAACTTTAATTAACGAGGTACAAAGTATGATTGTAAACGCGACTGGTTGTGGGTTCGATCTAGAGTGAGGAGGAAATATTTATTTAAATGTATATTTTCATTTTTTCGCTTCTGGTGTCGAGGCAAAGTGAGGTGTTCAGTTAAGTTACTCAGCCCGCAATGCCTCAAGAACGGAGTGTCTTAACACTAGGTTCCCTCTGCCTACCCTGATGTGTACGGGATACAGCGTGAAGCTGATTTTATTCAACCAATCTAAGCAATTTTCTTATAACTAACGTTTACAATTTAATGATGTTCACTGTAATATTTCTTCTTTATAATAGATAGATACTTGTGAAGCTATATATCTCACTCTATAAAGTAGTTTCAAATATCAAATCTTTAAAAATTTGAAGCAAGAAAACAGATTTTAAAAGTTTACATTCTTCACACGATATTTCTAATTCATGTAATGAAAGGATTTTAAATGGGATTAAATAAAGATATCGTTTTTTTGTCAGCTTCACACTGTATCACAGCAGAGTAGGCAGAGGGAATATAGGGTAAACATCGAATTCGGCCAAATTCTGAAGGCATTGCGTGTTGAGTGACGCAACTCAACGCAGCGCTTAAAAATAAATATTATAAATATATAACAAATAAATAATATAAATAGAAAGATATACGAATATTGTTGATTGCATTGTAGAGATCCAAACTTATAAAACTTTTTGCTTGCAAGATTTGATTCCTATAGCTGCCATATAGTTAGACATTATGTGTTATGCACCGGAACCCAACGCCGCGCATTTAACACGAAAAATGAGAATTATTTCAATACTTATTTATTTATTATACTATTTTACCCTTTCTAATGGTTTTCTTAACATATATATTTTATTCTTGTACATTTCTTTAAATAAACAAACTTTGGTACGTTAGTATAAACTAGTTCTGTAGCCGCCTCCATTGTGTTATGTATAAGTTTATTTGTAGAGCGTGCAGATCTTTCTACAGCTTTATTTAGTTCAACCTACTCGGTAAGAGTTTTAGTACTTAAGTATATTACTATATAATTACATTACATAAATACTTCGAAATATTTAGAGTTTGCTACCAAAGTGATGTAATTCAAATAATTATTTTATTGGAGTGGAAGTTAAACCCACTACCATTGCATTTACACTTGGACACCCCGCCGCCGCACAGTGGGATCCGTCCCACTGTGTGACGAGCTTCGTATCAAAAATCCATAACACATGTATTAGAATATATTTGCTATCAATCACATGAAATAGATAATAATAAAAGCCATGAGTTATTTAATTTTAAAAAAAATTAAGTTATAAGTCGTCATGAATAACTGCTATACACTTATTTAAAAAATATTATTATTTTTAAATAATTAAAAGTAAATTAAGTATTTTAGTATACTCCAGGGCTTTTAAACAAAAAAGTTATATATTATATGTAACATAAAAGCATTTTTAATAATAATAGTGACGTAACAAAGAATTTTGTCTGTGACTTGCAGAAATTCTTTAGCTTCGTCAAACAGTTCGTTATATATAGTACTTGCTGTGCTGAAGTTTAAAATGTACGGGTAAGAGGTATACAGTAAAATGTGAAAATAATCTTCATTCATAGCTGATCGGGAATATTTTCTGGCGTGATGCAACCTGTACCTTTCGTAATCCTTATTCCCTGCTTCTTGAGCATCCTCAGAAAGTTCTCCAATAGGAAGAATTGCATAGAACTGTAAACTGTCTTAAATAGTTTTCTATTTCAGAAATACTTCTCCTTTCACTCATGAAAGTGCATAAGTGACGTCCACTGCAAACGGATTCACTCATTTTGCACAAAATATATCTTTTAATGAGGTAAAAAGTCCAGTTACTCTAATGAATAACAATAGAGTCTTTTCATACTTTTCGAGAAAAGTGTTTTGTGTAAAACCAGAATGAACTTACTATATTAAATATTTAATTTCATGTTAATGACAGTATTTCATCCGTGAGCCGTACAGTGTATTAATTAACCAATAGATGATTTTCTCATGTTCGCGGTTGCAATGACCGCAATAAATTTTACATTTCAATACCATAATGCTCTTTCAAAAAGAAAACATTATTAATTTGCATGTTAAAATAAATATTCTGATATACTTTTTTTCTTAATTTAAAGAACAAAAAGATCTAAATAGTATGCCAATTATTTAAAATAAAAGCAATATTCATGAAATATATAGAAATTTACATTTTACTACGTCTTGGCTTTTCTTCCCTAAATAAACTCTAAAGAAAGTTTTATTCTTTCTCCTAAATCTTGAATAGTTCTAGTATACAATGCTATAGCTTTCTTGGCATCGGCAGCCAGCGACAACAGTGAAAACTCCAAATGAATATATATAATTGTATTTTCATAAAGAAGAGATAATGATTATTATAAAAATGTACAATATAAATTTATTTAGCGATTAACGCTTAAATATCGTCATATGCTGGATGGAAAATAGGGAAATATCGAAGTATACTGTTTGAAAGTCATTTTGGATACTTTAAACTGCTATCAAAAATAAAAATATTATTGTATTGATAACGTAGTCCGTTCTAGTATATAGAACAATAAACAGGACTTTGAAATTATTACTTTTATTTCGACCATTTTTGGGATGATCTTGTATGAGAGTGTCCCATAGTGCGCCGTGCACATCGGCCTCAAATTTTCTTTGGTGACTTCTTTATTATGAAAAGCATGAAGGAATTTCAAAGGACATAAACAAAATATCGTAGTGACATTTGAAACAGCACCTCTTGAAAACCGTATATTTATAAAAAGTCTCGAGTGTGGAATAATTTTAAAAATGTTAAATATATTTAATATAATATATTAGTAAAGATATTTATATTTTCGTTAGACACAACGATCTACCTTGGAACATCAGGAAATTCCTTCGCAATCAGATCAACGAATTTGAACTGGATACTGACCTCACACAAGTGCAGCCGTGGTCCATCTCTAAGTATTCCCACACTGATCTACCTCGACTCAGAGAAGGCATGGTCGGAGCTCAAGTACGTATATAATCAATCAATAATGTATATAATATATTATAATTTTTATAAAAATTTAAAATTTCGAATATTTTTATTTTTTTTATTTAATTTTTAAATAATATATTACATACACTTATCTATTTTGTGATGATTGCCACTCGAGGAAATGGAATATTTGATATTTACATTTTCTCGCTCTCGTAACAAGCAAGCATATTGTGCCGTGTAGTCCCGGCCTAGAATAGGATCACCATGGTACTGTCGTAGAGTAACGTGTGGTAGAGTCACGTCGCCAGTAATGGCAACACGCATGGGCAGACTCGACCGGATTAATACCATCACCGGCACCCAACCGGTGACCCGAACGCTCGTTTGCCGTGTCCTTCACCATAAAAAAAAAACAAACAAGCAAAGCAAGGCGTTGAGTTTCGCCACCCAACACACACTGCCTCAACAATTAGGCGGAAAGTGGGGACCGGAAGTGTTAATATAGAAAAGAGTAGTCTAAACACTAAGTGAACTGGTTCCCTCCGCCTACCCTGCTATATGCAGGATAAGGTGTAAAATAAAAAAAATAAAAATAGATATCAATGTAGACCTTCTTACTTTCATTGAAGTTTAATATAAAAGATATAAAGCCCAGCAACCGAATACAAACAAGGCTTGCTCTGCTCTGACTATTGATAGAATATTAAATTTCCATCAAAAGAAGCTTAGAAAACGGTCGATTGAAATACGACCCGAGTATATGTAAATGACATTTTATTTTATCTCGTCAAGTTACTTTTACTTTGATATAAAATATGTTTGATTTATATATTTTATTTGTTTTTTAATTTCATTTGACTGTTAACATGATAGTGGTGAGTTCGATTCCCAGTAAAAAGTAAGAAACGGAAATGTCTTAACTAGGTTCCTAGGTTCCCCCTCCCTACTCTGCTATATGCGGGATACAACGGAAGTTCAAAAATATGGATAGTATTATCTATCGTAATGTTATGTAAATTGGACGGAGATTTGGAAACAGAATAAGACATTCATCACTAAATTCACTTTGCTTACGTCGTCGGAGTGATAAAACATTGTATCAAACCGTGTATCACTAATTTAATTCCACTTCCTTTCATATTAATTTTGCGCAGCAGAGTTTAGAAAGAAGCGTGTAACTAAAAAGATAAGAAAGTTAAATCACCAAATCATTTTATAAAGAAAAAAGCCTCTGTTACCACAATATGGAATATTTTCTAATGCTGTTAATTATCTTCTTTTCTTTGCCGTAATAATTAAAATGTTCCCTTGGTATATTCAACGAGACCGCCCAATTCAAACATTACATCTAAAGAGATTAAATTACAAATATACGTTATAAAGATTAAATTATGAATAATTTTTGTTGTAATTAAATAAAATGCATTATAATATTGTATATGATTTGTTAGTATACAAAGTATACTGTCGCTCATAGGTCATCACCATCGCCATCTAGTTGATTTTTTATATAGTTTTTGAAAATTGATATTTTTTAATTCTTTTTTAAATATTTGTTTATATACTTTAATAAACTGTTAACTTCGTACTTCCAGTGGAATGGAAGCAAAAAAAAAATTTTATAATATTATAACCAGCAGATTACTTAAATAGGATATATGTATATTAATAGTAGAATCTCACACACTACGTACAGTTGTGTATAATTGGATAATGTATGTAAACGCTTAATAAATGCGTGAAGACGAAAGTTCATCGGTCGGGGCTTTAGAAACTAGACAATTTAAATAATCACTTCTCCTTAAAATATTTTCCTTTCCTTCCATCAAAATAAGCTCAAACAAAAACTCAGTAACTTCACTTTCCATCTAACCCTCGTCATCACGTTACAATATTCGTATTATCTGAGGTTTTAATTAAAACGACGTCCATTTAAAAAATACGTTCACAAAGTACCCTCTATTATTATAAACTTATTACTGTTGAGTCTGTTATGACATAAGATATGTATATGAAATAAGATATCTCCTTAACATATTTAACTGCTATATCATTCATAGCTCTCTAATTATTTTGGCCAGTCGTGGCGCAAACAGATTGTGGGTTCAATTCCCACTCGAGAAAATGAAATATTTAAAGTTTTCATTTGCTCATTCTGGTAACGGGACAATTCACGCCGTTGAGTTCCACCACTCAACGTGCAATGCTTCCAGAATTCGGCTTAGAGTGGGTAAATTATAGGTAGGTGAGTATATAGTATAATAGCTATTTACGGACTTATTAAATAAACGAAAATCCCTAAAAAATTGTAATATATTTGGACAGTTCTGGTCCGCGTTCGTGCCCTGCGCCACGCAGAACAAGGACGCGGTACAACTAACGTTGGAACAGATCGACGTCATCCGTCGCCTCGTCGAAAAGTATCCTCAACATCTGCAGCTCGCTACGTCAGTCACTGGTAAATCCTCTGATTTCTTTTGATTTTTTTTTGCTACGTTTTAGTTTTCTTTAATTGTATGCTTTCACTTCTACTATTTAAATTGTGTATATATATATATATATATATATATATATCTAGCCTATAATTCTTTTATTGGTTTATTTATAAGCCCCCGAAGGAAGCAACAGGGTGTTATAAGCTTAACAGGTGTGTGTACATGTGTATGTGAGTATGTGTGTGTGAGTGTGTATCTGTCTATAAGTCTGTGACATCGTAGATCCCAAACTATTTTGATTTAGTTTTTTTTTATTCGAAAGGTGATTTTTTTTCTTTCCTTTTTTTGTCGGAGGTTTTTAATTATCAATTATTTGATCACAAAAAACCTGTAAAAGGGAGAAAAATCTTTCTCATTGTTCCAAGAATTTTGGTATTATGTTATCGTTTTTGAAATACATGTTATTAAATATACGAGCCAACATTAATTTTCTCTCTGTAATGACACTGATAATCTTGTTATTTATGTAGCTTTCAAATATAAAAAAACATATAATATATTATATATTTCAAAACAGGAATTCTCGAGGCCCACAGCGCTAGGCCACGGAAGATAGCATCTCTCATCGGTATCGAAGGTGGCCATTCTATCGGCAATTCCCTCGGAATTCTCAGGAGCTACTATCAGCTCGGCGTCCGCTACATGACCTTGACTCATACTTGCAATACACCTTGGTAAGTCACTTTTCAATTTCAATAAAATATGAAATACTGTCAAATACACGCAATTTTTTTATCGTTTTAACATTATTGATTTGACGCTAGCGAATTTAATATTGCAATTAAAAGCTTGCAATGCGAAAAAATTGAAGCGATGCAGTTACCCCTTTACATACGCCTATGTTATTTGTCGCAAAATTTATTTGTATTGTTATTTCGTAGGGCCGATTCAGCCAACGAGCCTCCCGCTGCAAATGGTCTAACGGAATTCGGAGAGGTAAGCAAGTTGTAAGTTGTGCGATGAGGCCAGTCGTAGCGCAGGGGCACGTGCGTGCGACTGTAAACGCGACAGTTTGTGGATTCGAATTGGGCGGCATAGAACTCTACCTTTCAATTCGCGGCGTTAAGATCTGCCATTCTACAAGAAATGGCAGATTTTAACGTATATAGGAGTTTATAGGTAACACTTTACCTATAAACTCAATGTTTATAGGTAGAGTGACATGTCTGGATTCAATTTAGAGAGAGTGAGAAATGTAATTAGTTAAATTTAAGGCAATGTATTTTGACACTTTAGTAGTTTTGGAATCTTATCAAAGGCCTTGTCACTTGTAGTCATGAACAAACTAATTTATAGGAGTGAATATGAAAATATGTAAATGTACTTTCAATTCAGTTATTGAAATTATATTCTGTCATTACTGATCTTCGTTTTTAGTAATTTGTTGACTAAATATGTTTAAAATAATTATAAGTAGTAATGAGACCGTCGTGGCGCAATGGCACAAGTATGCCGCCCGCAAACGCGACGGTTGCGGGTTCGATTCCCACTCGAGGAAGTGAAATATTTCTTTACGTTTATATTTCCATTTTTCTTCGCTCTGGTGTCGGGGTAAAGCGCGGCGTTGAGTTCTGCCACTCAACACGCTATGTCTCCAGAATTCGGCAGAAAGTGGGGAACGGAGTGTCTTAACACCGATGTTCCCACTGCCTACCCTGGCGTGTGCGGGATACAGCGTGAAGCTGAAAAATAAATAAAAAAATACTGTTAACTTTTACCATACTATCCACCACCAATCGGAGTCTATTCACGTCTCCCGCAAATTAACGATTCGTTTGTTGCACGCTAATAAAGCCGAGTGTCTCTTTATGAGTCGAATAGAACATTTAACCGTTTATTGTTATTTTAATGTGGCAATCGTTTTGTAATTCATTGTGAAAATTCTAATTTCTAGATAACAATATTGGATTATATGTCTTTGTGCAAACTATTATATGTCTTTAAGCCTTATTAGTCTTTTATAATTAATGTATACTGACCATTGAATATTAAATAGATATTTTGAGAAATATAATAATAATTGAGAAATAATATATTCTTCAAGCTGCAACTTGCGTAAAATTGTTATAAATTTAAAGATTTTTGTAAAATTGACGAATATTATATTATAATATCGAATAAAATACTTTAAATTTAATACTTTTTATGTATACGATTAAAATGAGAAACATTAACAATTAGAAACCAGACATTATTAAAAGGTTAATTGACCAAAACGCCAGGCCTCTTCTGAATTGAGCGTACAACCAAACATAAAATTATATTATATATAAATTGTTTTAAATCAATGAACAAGTTTCAAAGTTACATAAGCTCGACAGAAAATACAGAAACACGACAACTATCACGACGACAATGCAATTAATTATATTGTTTTTGTCAACAGAAAGTAGTTCGCGAGATGAATCGTCTCGGCATGCTGATCGATCTGTCCCACGTTGGGGAGAATACGACGCGGGCCGCTATCAGATTGTCAAAGGCCCCGGTTATCTTCAGCCACTCCTCCGTATACAGCCTCTGTCCTCACAAACGCAACGTCCCGGACGATATCATCCAATCCATAGTAAGTTATATATATATATATATATATATATATATATATTACTCTGTTTGTAGCGTATACGAGATTTACTAGAGCAGCGTGGATCAGATGGGGTCTATATTAAATTGTAATATTATATCGGAAATTGGGAAATATAGATTTGTGTTCATTTAGTTAAGATTAAAAGCCGTTTTAAGTTAATTGTTCTATATATTACTGAGGTAAATAAATTGAATCATTATAAAGACGTAGATTTATTATGTTCCGTTCTAGAGATATAATATATTTTATGTGAATTATTCAATCAATGTAATGTACATATTAATTTTATTTTTTATCTGTATCGTTAAAACGAGGCTACAGCTCAGACAAAAATATCAGCTTTTATTCAACTTGCCATGTTAGTTAGTGTATGTGAAATCTTGCAGTGTCTGCTCCGAAATTATTATTAATATAAATATTTTTTGCACAACCAACCTAATGTGAGTATCAAAATTATTAAAAAAGTCACCTAAAGATCAGGAGGTGAAGCCAGAAAGTGGCCGGAGGAATTTCTGAACTAAGAATAATAGACAGATCTAGTTTAGACTCTTTTAAATTGATAAATTGTGCTAAATTGATAACTAAATAAATTACCTGCGAGAGCCCCAATATGAAGCTGGTGAGTGGCTAAAGGGACTTCTAAACTATGGAAGTACTAATGTTGTAATAGAAATGAGAGGATCAAAAGAAAACTAAAATATTGATCAAAATATTAGTTACAAAATTTTATAAAATTATTATGTTCATTTCAGTATATCAGATTTTTGAATAAGGCTAAGATTTTTTTCTTAATATTTTATTTTATTTAGGGTCTTTTTTATCATTATATACCTAGCCAGATGATATTTTCAGAGAATAATCGGTTAACGTGTTCACCGAACTACCAAAAATAATCGTTCATAAATTCGTCTCCATACAGTTCTATTATTATCGTATATTTATCATAGGAAAGATACATATTTTTTTCCTGGACCTTCATCAGAATATCTTAATACAGCACAAAGATATAATAAAATACAATACTTCCAATTTACTCGAAGTACGTAAGATTCTAGAGCGAGTCTAGAGCGAGTGCCGCGTATTCATTGTACTTTATGCTAATAGATTCTACATTCATCTCAAAATTCTTTAAATTATTATATGCCTCATTTGAATATATCATTTCACTACAATCGAATAATATGATTGACAAAGTTTAATATTTAATGTATTATTTTATTATATTTATATAATATATCTTTTTTTTTTCTAATAGCTTGATTGTATAATGAATGAAATTTTGAATTATCAACAGAAAGAGAACAGTGGTCTAATCATGGTGAACTTCTTCCCGGACTTCGTGAAATGTGCTCCGAACGCTACCTTATCTGATGTCGCAGGTAATTTTACTAGATATTTATCCATTGGAACTTTACCTAGGTATATATTGATATCCATATTAAGTTGTTGAAAAAATTATTCAACATAATTCAACTTTATTACATTGAATCATTTTGAGTTTAGTGTGGCTATCAGTGTTTGACTGTAATGCCGATGGCTGTAGATTCGATTCGAGGATTCGATAAAGTGGAAATAAAAAATGAAAATAAAAATTCGATAAAGTGGAAAAGTATTTATTTCGATGACTATTAAATAAACATTTTACACCTATATCTTAACTTATTCTTATACGTCATACTAATATAGATGTGTTTATAGATTTGTTTATGTGACCGTATGCCAGTTTAATTTTATTTTATAACTAGCACTCGCTGGTCGCGGCTTCGCCCGCTTAAATTTATGAATTATTTGTGTGTATAAGTACAGGGAATTACATTCCTGCTTTAATAAATAATGTACGCTTTCAGCGCACTTAAGATTTCTAAATTGAAAATTATTAAAAGTATAGAGTGGCATTTTTAGTTTTTTTTTTAGTAAAAATGTTATTAGGGGTATTTAAAAAAGTAACAGAACCAGAAACAATCATTTAAAAAAATAATAGAAATAAGAAGACAAGTCCTTCAATTTTTATGTTGTTTGTGTTGAAAAATGTTTTTTTTTTCAGAACATTTCCATTACCTTAAGAGGATGATTGGTGCTGATTACGTCGGTATCGGTGGAGATTTTGATGGAGTTAACAGGTGAATATTATAAAGAAAGTGGTTTTGAAGTGTCAAAATTTAGTCTTCATTAAACGCTATAGCTTTTATTAAAGCGCGAAGCCATTTAGACTTAATTATATTCATAGGAGATGTTCCTACTGACTGAGGTAAGACGCACGCACAGCCACACATAGTATTCATTTTTATAATCTGAACACCCACTAAGAAAGGATTTTGAAAAATTTTAACCATAAAGGGATGAAATAGGGGTTGGAAGTTTGTATTGAAATATCTTTAAATCACCTCCGATTTTTCTAAAAATATAAATAAAGACTTTTAAAAATATTTAATTCAACATGTGACTTCACCACCTAAACTGAAAATAATTTCATAAATACTGCTATAGCTCAAGCGAGCGAAGCTGCCCAGGTCGGCTAGTCTTATATAACAAAAGAGAACAACTAAAAAAGAAAAAAGAAAGAAAAATGGCCCTTGGACTACTAGCATTGCAAAACAAAATATAAGTAAACAGTACGTGGCATGCTGGCACGCAAATACTCACAAAAAATTCTCGCTCACTGTACAGTATTTACCTAAACCCAATCAAGCCTTTTCGACTTCGTCTATCTCCAGCCATTTGAACATCTTCTTTAACAACTGGTAAAATCTTTATTGAAATATTAATATTATAAAGCCGAAGAATTAGTTTTTTAAACTCAGGAAGAGTCTAATCTCAGGAACTACTGGTTCGAATCGACTGCAATGTTTTGTGTTGGATATTTTATTTTGAGTTCTTATATATATTACATGATTTCGATATTTTGAATAAACTTCAATATATATGTACAATATATTATTAAGAAGAGATGTAAAGCTTTAGTTAAGAGAGGAGAAACACAAGGACGTTTGAACTAATTATGTCGATTGTAGAGTTCCCCGTGGCTTGGAGGATGTCTCTAAATACCCTGAACTATTTGCTGAACTATTGCGGAGCGGACAATGGAGCGTGCAGGAACTGAAAAACCTAGCTGGACTAAACATGCTGCGAGTCATGCGACAAGTTGAAAAGGTAAAACATGACAGAATATAATAGTTTTAAAGTGTACCTAATTGATAGAAAGTATATGTCCTTGCAAGTTTAAGTCTTTGCATTTTGAGAAATTAAATAATAAATTTTACTTTAAAATCAGCAAAAAAAAAAAATTAATATGACGGTCTATTCAATATAATAGGTAATTCGTAAGAGATGGTTACTGCGGCAACCTAACTTTCATTTGTGCATTTGTAGAATAATATTAACAAATAATTACAACAGGTGAGAGATGATTTACGGACCAACGGAGCTGAGCCTGAAGAACATCCCGATTCACCTAACGATAACGGAAACTGCACGAGCAACGCCTTCTATAACGACGTTGTCTAAGCGAACACCACACCTAATTATATAGACATCGGGTTATATCACTAAACAATTTCTAAATTCAACAATAATTTTTCTAGAAAATCTTGTAGACGAAATAAAAAGTGTATTGAAATTTTACCTTGCGCCTAACCCGACATCTTATTCTAATCATTATATTTGTCAAATAATTAAAGTAGCAAAATTGAGAAACATCTATCTATATGCAATTATGCTGTGAAACAATTATTTAACAGATATAATGAATGATATAATTAAAAATCCATTGATGTTTTATCCAAATGTCTGTCTGTAGCTTAAATTTTGAAAAAGATTTGTCATCGGGAGAGACTTAACAAACTCATTAAAGAGCGTCTCGGGTGAGGACAGTTTAGGGGGCGATAAAAAGTATCTCATTCTTTAACTTTTCCACATTTAATCTACCCTACATTACCTTAAAACATTTTTGTTGGGTTTTTGTTTTCTTTCGGTCTTACGTATCAGGCTGTTATCGTATAAAAATATAATTTAAATTTTAATTTTGATTAAGTTTAAAAGAAAGTTATAGAATGAGACAACTAATACTTACTTTAATCGCATGTAACCGTTAGAATCTGAAATAAATGTATATCAGTGTAGTAGACGCATGATAGATGTTCACTGTCGTAAAGCACTGTTTTCTTCAACTTCTATGTAATTACTCTCAGTGTCAACGTCTTAACTCTATCATCATCCAAAAATGGCTCCACTGTGAATGAATGTGTAAATTGTATTGAATTTAATAAAACCGAATTAGATTACTTATATTTCACTTATGGAACTGAAGTGTTTCTTTTTAATTGTTTAAATATTAACTTTATCAAATTGGACAAACTGATGGATGGCATTAATTAAATTAAAATTAATAAATAAGGAATCAAAGAAGGAAATATAATTTTATTCATACATTTGATTAAATCTAATGTTTAGGAACGTAGTTAGCAAATAAATAAATTTTTAAATATGTTAACAAATATATCGACGACAAGCAAAAGGAAGGTTGTAAAGGAATTGAGTGCCATACGGACGCTATTATACAGTGTGATCTGTTCTTCTCCCTTATTTCCGTGCTTGTGTCAACAATAGGTGGTTTTATTATTATTATTAGAGGCCACATAATAATTTGCATCGTATTCTAGTTTTTAGTATATTACACTCAATTATTATCATATTATCTAATATTATTTTGATAGCTATGATTTGTAGCCAGGGCTATTTAGCCGTCAGTAATTAAATACCATACCGTACAATATTGTTTTATATATATAACAGCTTTATAGTAATGGCCTCTATTAATACACTCGTATATGTGAGTAGATTATATTGCTGTGTAGATTTCAGTACTAGCAACTGTGCATAACGTCTTCTGATCATATGTATCATTCTGGTCTTCTTTTTATTTATTTATGTAAATTAAAAAAAATTGCGCTGCCAAAGAAACATTGTGATGAATTAGATGTGCCAAATAAATTAATATAAAATTGAATCTTTCAATACAACATTGAGTACGAAGGTTTACGTTTTTAACAAATATGTCGACCTGTTTATGATGCTGCTGACACATTAAGTAAAATTTTAAAACTGAATGGTTTTTTTTTTGGTTATTTTTTTATTACAATTACAGGTTTAAATCACTGTGATCTATTATATATAACACCAACCAAACCAAATTTAAATTTTTAATTTCAGTTAAGATTGGCAATTCCAATTGTAAGAGCATCGACATATTTCCGTCGTCATAAAATATATCTATATGGACTAAAAGCCATCTGTCCGCATTTGCCTCAACTCGGCTCTAAACATTAGAAGAACCGAATGTATCGCTTTATTTATTCCACAACTCTACAATATTAACATAGCAGCTTTAAAGTTGTAATGTTGTCCTATGGTATTCGTAAATGACCTACTTGTGATTACCTGAAGTCCTTGTGATTAAAGACAGATGGTTCTAAAGAAACGACCTTTGTATATTTTCGTACTTTCATTGAATTTTGATATATTCATATATGTCTATACGACAATAAATCATTTTGTAATGGTCGAAACTCCGCTTATTTCATCGTCGTCGCCATTTTTTTTTTTGACCTGTGCGTTAAAATTAAATATTTCTTGTTAAATAAGCTATATATTTCTTGTTAAATAAGTTGTTGTATGACATTATTAATTATTATTTTTGAGGAATAAGCGGAAATTTATCTCGATCTCGTTGAGCTGTGACTCCTAAACCTCCATATTATAAATAGAGAAATCGGGATAACATCGACTATTTCTTAGATGTTACGACTGAAAATTTTCGAACCTTTATTATAGCATTACTGTCGTGTCTAAAGTCTGGCTGTTATTTTGTAATTGATTTTGAAAAGTATTTTATTAAAATGTCTTTTTGCACGAGAGCACAGCTGTTACATGTATTCAATTTAATAAATTAAAATAAAGTCTTACTGAATGTATTTAAATATTGTTTTATTTTTCCTGCACACCGTAGGGTACGCATAGGAAGACTAGTGTTAAGACACTCCGACCATTTCCCGACGAATACTGGAAATATTGCGTGTCAACACCGCCACCAGAATTATACCAGCTAATAAAATATAAATGTATAATATTTCACTACCTCGTCTGGGAATCGAATCCACAAGCAATCACGATTAGTGCCATTGCGCCACAACTGGCCTTGTTTCTGCGTTTAAAAAAGATATTGCCGTTTGTACCTCAAAAATGCATATTAAGGCGCTATGATTATGAAGATTATGAAGTTTGGCAGCTAGCATCTATAGTTAGTACTAGTTCAGGAAAATCCTAAAGTAATAGCCTTATAGGGCTTAAGCCTGAATTTCATATAAAGCCCAAGACCTCCAATTTTTGTATAGAATTCTCGGTTTTTTTCTTTTTAGTTTTGTACAGCAGTGATTTTTGTTTTTAAGAATATTTTTTGTTAGGATTCGTGATATCAAAATGTCCTTAGATTGTTTATGATGGTATTCTAAGCATTTTAATTTTTTTTTAGAATATATGTGTACTGTGCTACGACGGTAAGCAGAAGGAATCTGGGAACCTAGAGTTAAGATTCTCCGTTCACATTAACTCACTTCAAGATTCATTGTGTTTAATAACTTAACCGTGTTTAACGACGGAACTCAATGCCGCGCTTCTTTCTTTACCAAGACAAGGTAATGAGAATATGAAATATTTAATTTTCTCGAGTGTCACCACCTGTCACGATTACAGGCACACGCCTGCGCCACGACTGGTCTCAACTTTTTAATGTCCAGCAATAAAGCTCAGACACATTAGAAATTGTTTCATAAAGTACATTTTCTGAAATAACGAGTTGTAGGTTGTGTTAATAGAAGATAAATTAAATATTATATAAGATTAGAAATAATAAGATAAATAAAAACCTATATTTAAAAAGAAGAAAGATATTCTGTTGGTAATAAAATATCTCTTAGATGATAAAGATGAAAATTTATTATTAGCAGAACAAATAAATAATCTACATAGATTACTTATTTTGTTCTGGTAATAATAATTTTGATTAAGAAGCGACATCGCGTACTTGAGACAAAACAATAACCTATTACAAAAGTATAATAATGTATGTCATAATAGGTACGTAGCGTCACTCACAATATTTTATAATCTTCGTAAATCATATTTTTTATTTCTTATAAAGTTTAAATTATGACAAGAAGAACCAAATAAAAAATTAACATATTAAAAGCTTATTCTGCTTAAACATAATATTTTTTTCAAGATTAAATTTAAATTGAATTTTCTTAGTTAGATAACTTTGAGCTTAGATCGATTTGTATAGAACGATTGGAGATCTGATACATATATATTTAACTGCCTAGAATTCAAAAAAATGTGCATTATTTTATAAAAAATTAAATATAAAACGACGCCTAAATAAATCTCATGTAGCTGTATCTATCGGTTTTAGCCAGTAAATGCGATTTCCATGCTGAGCTGAATATCTCGTTTCTAACATTTATAAATTGAATTTTAGAAATCCTTTCACTATAAATGGATCCGTAACAATAACCACATACACGCTTTTCATTTCTATTTATCGTTTCAGAAATATACCGAATATATTCAGTAAACTTACGTCTACTGCATTTATCTTTCTTTTTGTTTGGTATTGGTATAGTGTGGTATTTTGACAGATTATATTCTATTTATTAACAATTCTTTCTTATTATTGGAAACTAGAAATTAGTAATAAATGAAACCCATTCATTATACTTATATATATTGTTATGTTATGGTACTTATCTTTTTTTTTTGCTTCATGCTATATCCCAAGAATCCCATATACAAAGGAGGGTAAGCAGAGGAGGCACGGGTGTGCCAGTTCCCCACTGTTCTCATGTTTAGTGGCAAAATTCAAACTATAACTTTACGCCTCGCTTCGCCCTGTTACCAGAGCGAACAGCGAAATATTAAACATTTCATTTCCTCAAGTGAGAATTGAACACACAACCGTCGTGTTAACAGTCGCACGTTTATTGCCTCTACGCTACTACTGCCTAAATACTTGGACAATTTTTTTCTTTACTAATATAATATAAGAATTGAAGAAATAATATATCTACGAAGTAAAATCTACTTGAGCAAACATCGCCACGGTTTATCATATAAACGTAGTATCTCATATCCAAGGGGTCCTTCTATTCTGACATGTTAACTGGGTGAAATGACTCCGCTGAGTACAATAGGTCCGAGCTGATTTAACCTTTTTCTTCGAGAAAAATATATATACTAAAGTATCGCTATTAGGAAAGGCTGCCTACAAGAGATTATATTGGGTTCAATTTCGACTTCGAATAAGGTTTACATGCAATATCTAAGCGGCGTTGAGTTCTTCGTCACAACTAAGTATCTCAACACTAGGTTTCCTGTCAACACTAGGTTTCCTCTGCCTACGTTGCCATGAAGGGTTTGAAATTCATTTTTTAACTTCACGCTGTATCTGTTTCACATAAAACATCTCTTTATACCCAGATGAAACCTGGTGTTATGACACTCCTTTCGAATTTAAACACTTTCCATTCCGCGGAATTCTAAATTCGTTGCGAATTAAGTGGCGGAAACCTTTACCAGAGCGAAGAAGTGAACATAATACAAATTTCGTCGAAGAAAGAGAATCGAACCCACAACCTATCACGCCAACAGTCACGCGCTTATGACGCTGCGCCTCTAGTCGCCTTAAAATAATTTGAATATCTCTACAAGAAACGTAAAATGAAGACCAGAGGCTGCTGACGCAATTTTCCTGCTTATTTGACAAAATAAGCTGCAAATAATTACAAATATTGAAAGCATATTAAAGCCTAAAGTTGATCTGGGTTATTGATATTTCCGATAAGTATGCACAGATCATAACAATACATTTTATATCGAAATACATTTATTGATTCATTACTCCAATGAGGGCCGTTGTATTAAAAAAAACAATTAATATTGGTCTTATGTTGTTAGTTCGATTTCAACTCCGGGTAGTGTTTTCTTTTTTCACTACCTCGCACTAAAAACAGGACAAAATGCTAAGTTAAGCTCGGGAGTGTCTCGAATATATAGTGAAAAGTGAGGGCCGAAAAAATTTAACACTAAATTCTCATTGCCTTAGTGTAAGGCAACACATGAAGCACATAGCTGTGATCAAAATTTAAGATTAAGAAAATCTAAAATATATGATTTTCTAAACTAACTATACACAGGTTGGAAGCGTCAACGCTCTTTTTACGGGAACAGCGTATAGGGTAATATATTTCAAACCCATACCTAAGAAATACATCAACAGTTTTAAATAAAAAAGATACAAACAAACTTCTAAGATGTAAACAATATATTGAAGTATCAGAAATAGCAAGATATAAGTTATAAAAACGTATGACGGAATATTATATTTTATAGACTATTATAAATATTACATACCCCAATGTACAGTTGTAGAGAGGTTGTAAGGAAAGCTGACAATTGAATATCCATAGCTAGTTGTCTCTCACACGAATCTGATCCTCAAACATGACATATTCATTATCAAGTCATTTTTACTTGATGCGCAATACATAGGAGAATAGTGTGTTTATTAGCATTGATGATGATGATAAACTGATGATAATAATGATGATAATGGTGATGATGATACATCTTTTTTAAAACTAATGTTTGTCTGGTTTAAAATTTCTTAGGTATTTCTTAGGTAATCTATGCATATAATTATAAAAATACCTTGGATACTTATTTATTAACATTAATTAATTATTAGTATATAGCATACCGAACTCTCACTGTGTACAGAAGGAATGTATTGTGAAGCATTGTTAATTCGGGCTGTAAGTAATTGCTTAATCGACATAAGGGAAAGCCTCCACTAGCTTCGTCGAATTGCTCTTTGTCCAGGTCGGTTGTTAGAATAATAAACTAATTTACTTATGGATAAAAATATTTCGTGTAATATAATAAAAAGGAAAAATACAAAGATATATTCGTTTTTCTTATATACAGAAAATATTTTAAAGCAATGAACAAATCTCACAAAAGTTAGCTACAGTTTCCAGAGTTTGTAAAATTATTTTTTTTTACAATATTCTACTATGAAAAATAATTTAAGCGGCATATTGTTTTTGTATTGAATGTTAAAACGTTAGATGTCATTACCTAATGAACGTAGAAGCTTTACCACGTTTTACACGTATTTACTTGTGAAGAAAAATTGTTTTATAGTCAACTCTCTGAATATAGTGTTGTTATTATAAAGACATAGTAAGCTTCTAGCCTAGCTAATTCTGATATGCGTTTTGATATCGAGATCTCATATCTTGCATAGGATTGCATTCCATGTAGGAAGAACATTTAAAGAATTCCAATTTCTCCGGGTAATGTTCTGCATAGCGGAGTATTGAAGAGCATATTCAATGAGTATTACGTTAGTGTATTAATAAATTGGAATAAAATAAGATTTACTTCTATATAGTTTTTTTTTTTTGGATTTCACTTTTAACGTAGTTTTCATTATTAAAACTTTAAAAACGGTATGATACTTTAAATATATCCTTTTTTCCACTAAAAGCAACATGTAATACGAGATATGTAATAATAATAGCAACCGCTGATTTTCATTTCTATTTTTTGAATTCTACTTTGATAGAGCTGGCAAACGTCGGCTACTATAGTAATAAAAATAAAAGTGGACCGTTATTTTTTATTATTGTTGCAATGTCGTGCTTAGAATGGTCAGGAGTTGTTGCCACGATGTGACAATATCATAAATAATATTTATTTAGAATGGAAAAGAAAATTTTATTTTATCCTTGAACTATAAAAAGTCTGTTCATTTGTATGTCATGAGATTTGTTCAGATAAAAACATAATAAAAATAGAACTGTTTCTCGCTTTTACCGTATGGCATAGTGGGCAGACTGAGCTCAGTATGCCATATTAATGTCACGAAAATAATAAAAAAATACAGTTATATAACATACAATATATACAAGTATATACAAGTGTACAAATACAGATATATACAAGTGCTTAAATTAATTTGAAAACCACACTATCAAAATCAAGTACTCAAAACTAGATTACATTTCCAATCACAAATGCCATCTACCTACCTACGATTATCTATCTACCCACTAGAACGACGACGACGGATTGTTATTAATTGAACTGCTCAATTTACGTTCCACTGCTCATATATATTATTTACTTCATATTATATTAAACGTGAACAAACGTGACGCTTGGATGCCACAAATAATATTTAAAGTATATTGGAAACAAAGAAATACACTTTTATATGAAATATTGATTATTATCGGTGTCCTTAAATCTTACTTTCGTAGGTTCTTTTTAATGAACAAATTAATACTGAAACGCCCTTTAGCGAGCGACCATCATCCGTAATAAGTTTATGTAAATATATAAACAGGACTAGAAAAAGTACGAGGATGAAAAATTACAGGTGGGGACATCTCTGATCTCTATATATAATAAAAGGATATAAAAGTCGATTCTGTATATGAAAGATAAAAAAAATTGTTAAGTGAATATATCGATTATAATAGAAGCTAAAACCACTCAGTACTCGTAGCGCGTTGTGACGTTTCTGCTTCACAAAGTCAAGATCTAATTTTTTTTGCTGTTGACGCTCTTGATCTAAACTGGATTGGGAGTCAAATTAGACCGTTTACGTTAATTTTATCTACTGAGAACCTTATTCCCGTCATCATAAAAAATAAGCGCCAGATAAAGGTGCCTTTAAAGGGCCCCTCTTTCGAGTTAGTACGTTAATACTGTCTTAGCAACATATTAGACTATAAATCCTCAAAATAGCAGTTTTGCTGAAATGACGTAGGTCTGGAGACTCTGGGATCTCAATCTATTATCTCTGTTATACAAAAAAGAAAATAGTACATTTTTAAAACTTACTTTAACAAAAATATGACATTTTCTTACTTACAAAAGACCATTGAGGTCTTATATAAAATGTATTAAATCAAAACCCATCGATGAACATAACTCAATAAATGAATTTGATTCTAGGCGGAGAGTATCAGATTTCAAAAAAAAATGTATGAGTTTTCGTGTCAAATTGGAATAGAAAAATGTACTAAAATATTATTTACGTTGCGCAATATAAAAAATAGCTAAACTACGGTCTAAAATGGTGCGTTGGCTTTGTTTTCAACGAAATTGTGGTCGTGCAAAAATAAATAAAACTTAATAATATTTATAAAAAATCATTTCCATTTGCCGGTTGAATGTGAATCTTAAAGTCTGTAATTCAAATATCAAAACAATCGAAATATCAATATCATTTCTTTTATATGAATTATATAGTATAAAATATATTTTTAAATTATTTTCGTCAGATATATAAATGGTGGTCTAAAAGTCAGTCATTTAACACAGTGTCTTGGATATTGGACGGAAAATGAGCTCTTACTTTCAGGCGTAGGCGTATTCTACTTTACGTAATACAAATAAAAACCTGAAGCCAGAGAAATATATTAAAAAACAAATAATAGTATTATTCAATAAGTACTAACGGTTTTTCCTTTGCGTTATGTGTTCACAAGTCAACAAAACTAAGCAAAGAATGATATAAAACCCCACCCTGAAAGACGAGAATACAAGAAAATTAATAAAATTTAAGCAGAATTTTTCTTTTAAAATTCTCTAAGGATTTCAATTATTAGAATTATACAATATTTTCATGAAAGTATGCTATATAGATAAAATTTAGTTTATACGTAATATATAAACCTGTCTCCGTTGCGATTTACTTGATGCGGGAGCAGAGATGTGGCGAAATGGAGGTCAGCATTGAACTAACGTAAACCGAGTCATTTGTATGCAAACTGGTATACCATAATACAGCCAAGAGACATTATATTAATAGACTCTAATTCCTGAACTAGAGTTAACTGTTATCTTCAAATAGCAGAACAATGTTGAAACTATCGTTTTGTCAATTCCATATTTTACAATATTTACAACCTTGCACCCACCACGTGTATGATGAACGAAAAATAAAAGTCATTCAGGCGTGAGACAAGAAACACCGTATAGAGTTTTCAATCACAAGTTTTATACAAATTGCAACAAATCAATGCAAAAATGTTTGGATTTGCATTTTATTTTAGTACTGTGCAAACGCAAAAGCGAGCGACCTTTTATTTATTTTATTAATATATACATTCATATTTTTTTCTTGATTTTCATTCAGTTAAAATATATTGCACGTTACAAATATATTTGTAACAAATTTCTAAATGTTTGTAATATTTTTCTAAATTTTGACAAATTAGGCTTTAAGGTGTACATATAAAACTTACATTAAATTTGTATTAAGCATCATCAATATCCCTGTCTGTATTTGTGTTGCCAATTCACCGATTCTCATGAACGGCACGACCAAAGCTTTCGTAGTAGAGGATGAATTTTAATTTTCATCCCTGGATAAAGGCACAGGCGGAATAGCATCCAATATGCATGTAAATTGTGTCAGTATGCAGGACTATGGAATGTGTTGTAATAGGAGCTCCGATACCAATTTCTAGCCCTTACCTAAATACCGAACAGAAAATACAAAATAATTTTCAAAATGTGTGTTTTCGTTAAGGAGTAGCCCATATAAATGGAAGTTTTAATTCATTAAGAGACTGTTTAGTCTATGGAAGATCCTAATGTTATTTTTTTTCAGCTTCTAGCTGTATCTGATAATAATAATTAAAATAATAATAATTAAAAATAATTAAATAATTAATAATTAATAATTTATTTATTAATTAATAATTAATTTCTGATAATAATAATTAAACTGTTTAATAATTAAATCAAACAGCTTGTGTTCTATCCATCTCAAATTAAATTCTACGACTGTCAGAAAATTATTGTGAGAAATTTCAATAAATCGATTGAGAATGGTAATGCATGAAAGAGTAAAAAAACATAAATACTACAAAACTCATTTATTAACACAATATATCCATATATTTTACAAATACAAAAATACCTCTTGCTAGTTGTCATATTCCAAATTTTCCAATTAAACAATTTCATGAAGCACTCCTTACAAGGACAGACACATATATCATCGTGTAAATTCAATACATTATTTCAGTAAAGGCCTTACTTGTATTGACTTAAATTGAAATTCTATTTTAATGTAACGTAATAATAACCATTTTTGTTTGGCAAATGGAGCCTAGTATTATGATACTATATTCTACATTTCATACATTCCGACGAATCCTGGAGGAATTGTGTTGAGGGGCGAACTTCATCGCTGCGCTTTGTTTCGATACTAGAGCGACGAAATATTTAATTTAATTTCCTCGAGTGGGAATTGAACCCACAACAGGTCAACCCACAAAAGGTCAACGTGTTTACACGTTTGTCCCCTTATAGATTGCGGGTTTATATTATATTTATTGTAAAACACAAAAATAATTATAAAAGAAAAAGAACTTTAAAAAAATAAAATACTTTACTTTGATATCTTCGAAAAGTATACATTTTAAAACAAAAGAAACTTCTTGTTCTGTTGCAATGAAAAAATCGTCCACTATAGGTGTTGGCTTCCATCCAAAATCGTCATCCCAATGAACGAAGAAAAACTTGCTGACTGTGTAGCCGCCATCTTGACATTAATATCAAGATATCAAGTAGTGCCATCTCTACCAATATTGCTGACGGTTCATTTTGAATTCAAATACAAAATTGAATTCAAAATAGATACAGCAGAGACTGTGGCGGCGCCGGGGCGAGGTTGTGATTGTAACGCGTCGTGGGTTCCATCCCCACTCGAGGGAATGAATTATTATCAAGGAGCGCGGCATCGCGCTCCGTCTGGCAAGTATGGCAGACAGAGCAACAACATGTATAATCTTCCATCCGGCGCCGCGAGGCACTGGGAAACGATCTCAGGGCATGTGCCCGCCTAGTCGTGGCCTATTCTTCTCCGACCATTACTATGGCCGTGTCTCTGGAGGGTCGTTTTTGGGCCCGTTTGAACTTGCGACTGCTCTTATAAGGGCGGGTGCGAGGATGTTGTGGGATGCGGGGGGTAGAGAATGAGCGGAAGTCCCCCTGGGCGGTCTTCCCAGCCGGGTGAGACTCACGGTTGCCCCGTGAGAGGCCCAGCTAGGTGCCAGCTAGGTCGCTGGGTATTCGTCTTCTTGAGTCAGGCGGGCGGCTGTGCAGCGGTGCAATGTTCCGCAGGTGCAGGTGATCCGATGCATCGGCCCGGCGTAAGCCGGCCAGCCGGCCGACGTGTTCCTCCAGGCTCTCGATGCGTAAATCCCGGTGAAGGGTGGAATTCCGGACGACGCAGGGTGCCTGGCACAGTCGCCGTAGGGCGAGGTTGGACCACCTGCAGGCTTCGCTTTTGGATTATTGGATTTTTATTGATATCTAATTATACAATTTATTTTAAATTTTTATTCTGGCTATACTTTTATAATTAGTCACACAAATGCAAATCTCAGCTCAAGCCTCGCGAACTGCATCTAGTTTATTACTATATTTTTTTATTTGATTCACAAGATTAATTCGTGTTTATATAAAATACAAATGCAAGATCAGCGAGGTACGCTCCATTTACAGACTACACTCGGCTGTATCATTGTTTTCTATCGCTCTGTAACATTTTCTAACATTGCAAATTACTTAAGTATATTATAATAAGAATTAAAATGAAAAATTCATATAAATAGACTATTATTTTTATAAATATTATTTCGTTGGAACATTTGTTCCTGTGACTGTGATGGTAATGGGTTTGGATTTGGACGGATAATAATATATAAATTATTTTCGATTCTTCTCCACGTGGCCCTTTCCGCCCAAATTGGAGAAAGAGTCTGTCTTCTAATGAATTGTTTTTACTTTGATTGTATCCGATATAGCGACAACCAATGGTTTGTCTCTTACTCTTATAGCGTAGGAGTTATAAGATGTATCTAAGTGATATTGTATAAAATAAGAAAATACATAACGAGCAGTTTGAATTGAAGTTATTTTTTTTTCTGTACTTAATAGTACAGATTCACAGTTCTTGAATTAATGATGTATGGGCTCATTTGAACATTAGCCAATAGAATATCGCCAACAGTGGAACGAGTATTTAGGTTAACTGACAGTCGCCGGCAGATTGGCAATTAAGCCGGTATAGAAAATTGTGGAAGTAAAATTAATTAAACATTTCATTGAAAGATACAAAAGAAGTTTTTGAAATATGATTATCTAAATTATAAAGATTTATGTGTTTATTTAGTGTGTGTGTGTGTGTATGTGTGTGTGTGTACCATTTCAATTTCTATATATAGGAGGCAAAGTTGGAAAATATGTTAGTACTAAACTAAAGCAAAAGACGATAATTTGTAAAAAAAATCTATGATTTGAAGTGTTGCTGAATAATTATGTATGCTACTACTACACATTTATATCTAACACTACATTATATATAACACATAACATATTCTCCCGTAGAACTAACGTAATGTATGGGAAATATAAGAATATTGACAATATTATTCTTGACATGGTATACGTCCCCTACTACAGTTAGTTGACGTGCCGGTTTTGCTATAAAATAAAAATAAAAAAAAAATCAAAATACTTTATTTCAGATTAATATCCATATAGTGTTAGTGCGTTAGTAACAATATTTCTTATGAATTATGTTACTCATAGTTAATTGTGCTATAGTCCTGTCCTATAGTTAATTATTGAATAATAGTCTGAGGTTTGAGAGAATTTATAATTTGTACAATATCCTTTGAACTAAAAGTGACCCCACGTTCACTCTTACGTTGTTGTTGAGTTCAACGGTGGCTACGACTTGATTGTCGTGGCTGCTGCTCGTAGTCAGCGACCTGCGTGAGACTACACGTAGCCCGTTGGCTGTTGCGTTGATAACGCGCGCCACCGGCGGTGATGCCCAACAGTGGGCTTCGCTCCCTGCAATCTCCATCTCCAGTACCCATGCATCGACGATGGCTAACACTCAGTCGAATCTGAACATAACATACATTGTCATAAACTAGTTGTATAATTAAATTATATATTTAAATATGTTTTATTTTGACATTTAAGTTCATTTTATCTCTACATTGGCAAAGCTTAAAACTGAACTTGTTATATAATTCCGTACAGAGATTTACTAGAACGTCACATGAAATAAATGCGACACAGGACGCCGCGACTACGCTGGCGTGCGTCATAATTTCACTGAATGCTATTTTTATTAATGGTTGAAGTAAGATTTATTTCATATATATATTTCGCTCTTCGTGAAAATTTGTAAATACATATTTTATAAATGTATTAATTTTAACTATTGTAATTTTAAAATCTCCGTAGATGTAGATACAGGTGGAGAGAGAGCCTAATAAATTACTACGTTTACAATTTTCCCTTCATATCAAAGATGTTGATCGTAAAACGGAGGAACCAGTGGATCAATAAGAAAATTGGTAAATTATTTGATGTAAAAAGAGAAGCATGTCATGAATGATGTCTTGATATAGATACAAACACCTTTTGCATTTCAATATAGTCGTAAATCTATTACGTTACAATAAAAATTTCAACGAAGGCAATATTTGGCGACATCGATAATCAACATTTCTATGAAAAAGTGTGCTTTTATTGTTCCATACCTTTTAAGTAAAAAAAGGAACCCTTATAATATCACTTCGTTGTCCGTCTATCTGTCTGTCATGAACCTTTATCTCAGTAACGCTTGGAGATATCGAATTGAAATTCAAATCATATACTAGGGCCCCATAATTTCTTAACTCTGCTTAATAAAAAACGTATTTCGATACTTATTTTATAAAAAGAAATGGATGTTTATATGGCAAATAACCCTCCATGAGCAGTTAGGAAAAACGAGTATTTCGACACTATAAAGGGAATAAAATAGGTATTGATAGGATAATTCCGGTAAACCTAGAACTATGAAATTTGGTGGCTTGTATCTATCTACAGGTAATAATAGTTCGGGAAAAAGTCGCTAGTTTAAATGCGGTATTAGATGAACGGTTCTGGCTAGGCTATGCCTAAATTTTAGAAAAAGCTCGACTTCTAATTTTTGTACGGAACTCTCGGTGGGCGAGCTCGCGCTTGTCCGGTTTAATATAATATGGAATAACTACTGTACTTAACCAGTGGAACGTAAATTGAGCAGTTCAATCAGTAACATACCGTCTAATGTGGTGAATATTTTAATTATGACATTTTAGTATTGGAAATGTAATCCGGTTTTGAGTAATTGATTTCAATAGTGTGGTTTTCAAATTATATTAAGCACTTGTTATGTGCATGTATTTTAATATTACTAAATAATTGTGTTTTTTATTATTCTCGTTACGTTCAATATTTTTCAATATTTTTCGTGAAACGGTGTGCCAATACTAAGTTCATTCTGTTCACTGTGCCATACGGCATTTTTTTTATTCTTGTATGAAATAGTCTCTTTTGCATTTAAGTATCTCGAACGAACTCGAAATAAAAAAAAACTTCATATTTCAATAAATAAATAGTATTTATTGAAATGTGAAGTAAAAATAACTTAAAAATAAAAAAAAAACTAACAAAAATAACTTTAAAAAACTGTAAAAATAACTTTGGATTATTTTGGTAAAAATAAAGCTGTACGTGACTTTGATTGAGAATGTTCGTCTGTTTTCCACACAACGTGACGTTGACGAAATAAATTGTACTCAACTGGCACGCTCGAAACGCTGTACATCAAAAAAATTATCATTAAAAGGTAAGTAAAGGTAATTGTAAATCCCTTACAATTATTATTGGAGATTCATATTAAACATGTAAATTGGTAAAATGTATTATATTATAAATGAATATGTTCATTGTAGCGTTAGGCTGTATCCCATACAGTAGGCAGAGTCTTCTTCGAGGCCAACTTCAATTTACCTTTATGAACAATACTTTAGTATTGTGCATAAATATATTAAATATTATATATTTCTTATTTTAGTATTTAGGCCACTTTATCACTGACAAATTCAGTCTATAAGCCTGAATAGTCTGTATACGGATTAACGTTCTTGTAAGCAAAGTGGAACGACATATATCTGGTGTAGCTCTTTGTGACATACAGTGCCTAATATCAAATTGGCTGCGACATCTCCGGGCTTATGTTGGTAGATTAAGACGGTTTCCATTTCAGACTGCCAGCTTATGATCGTATGACATGATTTATGTATTAAATATGTAGGTTGTTAGCTTTTTTAATTTTCACAATTAAATAAAATATAAGAGACCAATCGTGGCGTCACTCGAAGAAAAGGAAATATTTAATATTTTCTGATTAGTTTTGGTGTCGGTGAAGACAGTCAAGAAGTCGGTGTGTACTAAATTTAAAATAGTGACATAAAATCACTATACGAAGTTGTGCAATTTAAATATAGTATATTATATATATTAAAAAACCAGTCGTGGCGCAGGAACATTTAATATGCTTTTATACATACTTTTATTATAAGACATATTTATGTAGTTCTAATAAGAACAAAACGTCTCGTTGAGTTCCATTCTCACCGCGCAACGGCTCGAATTCAGTAGAAAGTAGATATGTGACCGAGTGTCTTGTAACATTAAGCTTTTCATCATCCGGTACAGGTTAAATGTTCTTCTATAGACTATAATCATCATATCTTATAATACTATATCAGTGAAAATATATTTAATATTACGATATCAAAATAAACCGAAAATTTGATTTTGTGGGGAATTCAACCGCATCCAAAACAAAGCGTCCAATTAATTGCTTATAATAATATTATGAAAATAGCATATTATTTGATGATTAAATTCTCTAATGTCTGTAGTTAGGTTATATATTATGTTCTATAGAACGGCTCTAACATAATAATTAGGTGATTGATGTAAAGGTTAATGAGATAAAGGAGTAGTCAAAAAACATATACTATATTATATATATATAATATATATTTATTATTATTAAGTACATAAAAAATATTTAGCCAAATTGAGACCTTTCCCCTCCTTTGAAGTCGCTCGAAAATAAAAATATCCTTTTTTTTTAAGTTTGTCGAAAAAAAAGGCAACTTTGAGGAACCTCATCTCTGGCGAAAAATTTTAACAATGGTTTTTCTTTCAAAAATGGTTTCAAAAAGTAGGTATTACAACTGCTTAGGCCATCTATGGTCTTCATCATCTGTTCCACGTCATCCAATTGTGCTTTCCGAACGTAAACACACGAGTCTTTACAAAAAAATATCCAAATACTTATATGTGTGCCTGTAAAATTTAAAGAGTTCTCTCAATTTCTCCAGAATCCCATCTTCCCCATATTGAAAGTAAGTCGGTTCAGTACTTTTGAAGATAAACGTGATCATACATACATACAGACAAACAAGAAATTAAATATATATATATATATATTTGCTTTTTATTTTCCTTTTTAAGTGTCACTCTATCCATTTCAGTTAAAAACACTTAATGAACAAACAGAATATTTTTACTGTTTTATCATATATAATAGTTTACAGTCAAAGAGCGCTTTCGAAAGTTAACAAAGAGGATTAAGCTTTAGATAATGAAAACGAACACGTTCGACTTGGAGAAGATAAAAATATGAATTTACAATATCTAAAGACACGCTTTAGAATATTATGTTGGCCCGTGGTGGAATTTTTATGATAAAATCGCAATTCACTATTCCAGACAGCGATCTAACTTCTGGCTCTCATAAAATGTTGTTTGCTTCAAGTGAGCCCTTCTCGGCTATAAAATTGTTTACTGCTAATAAAACTTGTCTTTAGTGGATAGTATTCACTTCTATATAAATCAGTCATGTAACGTAGTCATGTAGCGTTACACAATTATTAGACAGCCCGCGGTGCTTTTGAATTAAATAAAAAGCGCACATTTTAAGGACTATGCATGACTGACGCTGTATTGGACATATGACAGGAAGCACCGCTTACAAGCCACTCGTGCGTGTGACACGTGACACATTTGTGTAGAGTCGTTTTGTTGTATGTATATCGGCTGTTCACTATACTTTTTTTTTTCTAATTTTGAATGTAAAACGACCAAGCTTATTCAGCTTTTCTTATAAATTATATGTGTGCATGTTTGAAGCGGATAAATTTGAAAAATACTGAAGCGATTTTAAAAATTCTTGTATCTTAGAATACTGCATTATCATTGATTTCATCATGATACTAACCTATATTTGAGACTAGAAAAAATCGGAATCCCTACTTGAATTTCAATAATGTAAAAAAATATGACATCTTTCATCGCATGCGCCGCAAAGACTATAAATTGAAGATCGGACAAATAAAAATTGTCTACAAAATGAAAGAACATATCCATATCTACAAGAAAACTCACGATTTCATATAGGTGAGTACATTCACTAAAATCGATGAACTTTTTCATAAACCACATACAAACATGTATGAAAATGCCCGCCAATATTAAGATGATTACGTATATTGAACTTTGCAATTTCACAACTTGATAAGCTTTCGTATACGAGTTTCAAAACTCGCCTCGTTAAGTCGACGTGCAAATTAATTTTTGAAACATCAGCGCGCCACACCGCATTACAGATTTCAGTTTGCTCATTAACTTAGAACATTACGTGTACTGTGTGTGTGTGTGTGTTAAAAGAGAAACAAAAAGCGCGACGTTGACATCTGCCACTCAATATACAAAATTAGGAGGTGCGTGGGAAACGGAGTCTTAATATTATATATATTATATTTATATTACTGTTATTACGTAAATATGCGTTCTCTTTGGATCTCTTTCAATCTAAAAGTATTTTAAGAAAAGAGATATTTACAAAACTATATAAAACTTTCATATATTATTCGTTATCTAAGTTTACAATATTTATTTACCGTAACACATTCGTAGTTTAAGGTAAATAGTTAAATTCACATAATTTCGACCATTTTTAATCTAACTTCGTTCGTTAGATAAATTATTTTATAAGTGATCTAGCTTTTATTCGCGGTTTTCGTGTTCATATAAAAGTAACAAAGAAACGTGTGTATGATATATTCTAATCGCCTAAAGTCATTCATATTCCAGATTTATTAATGAGTTACATCATGTATGACACGAATGAATATTCAAAACAAAATATAAGTTTCCTGAGATTAGATGAGCTACTACAAACCAATTCTTCAGATTTATAATTTAAATATACCAGTAAAAAATTTTGGCCAGTAATTAAACGTGATGCTCAAATTGCTGGAGATAGATGAAGTCCAAAAGGCTTGATTGGGTTTAGGCAAACTCTGTAGACTGTGCACGAGAAATTTTAGTGTGAAAATTTGCGCACCTACTTGCCTAACTAACTAACGTTCTATTTACTCATTCTTTACTTTGCGACGCTAGTATGAAGTTAGCAATGGGCCACTTTCCTTTCTATTTTTGTCGGTCGTTCCTGTTAATTTTATAATATACCAATGTTTTTTTCAGTTTCATTGTGTATCCCACATAAAGCGTGGTAAACATAGAGACCCAAGTAGTATCAAACATTCCGTTTTAAAATATATGTTACTATCGGCAATCTAACTAACTTCTTTTTTTATTTACAAACGCTTACAATTGTAGCCCTTCACAATTGTCAATTGATAAATTTAAAATAAATAAACTGAGCTTGTTAATAATTAAGAAAACCCTACTTGTCAGTTATTAAACCCTGATGAGTTTTCTCAGTGATTAGAAAGCAAACAAATTGAACTAGGTTCCTTTCACCTCATGCATAAAATTTTCCGCGGGATGTTTCAACAGAAGACGCAAATTTATTTCAGCAATTACGACAGGACTCGACGTTTTCGCGAGGAGGACCTGCAGCATATACCGCGTCCACTGTGCTTTCGTCTGCATAGCAATGGAATATGTTAATATAAGGTAAAGGTAGCGTTCGGAGCTCTCTCTGTTGATCAATTCAAAATAATAATATTATATTGGAAAACATAGATATTTAGTTAGTAAAATAATGCATTAACTATTAAAATTTCCGAACTTTACTATTGAATTATTGTCAAATTATATATTCAAATCAGATATTTTATTAAAAAATTTTAAGAATTTCGAGATGAATGTTTCTACATTTATTAGCGCAAAGTAAAATGACATAGCGACACTCGCCCCAGATTCTTGTACTTCGATGCCGCTGTAAATTGGATGGATTTTATTTTTTGTTTTCATGACCTAACCTTTGTAAGTATTGTGAAATTCTAATGACGGTTCAGGAAAATTTTACTATGTCAATTTTCCTATGGGAAATATTCGGTAACAAACAAACTGTATGGAAACGAATGTATAAGTAATTGAATCAAAATAAAATATAGGATTTACCAGTGACTGACGTAGCGATCTGCAGATGTTGAGGATACTTGTCGACGAGGCGGCGGATGACGTCGATCTGTTCCAGCGTTAGTTGTACCGCGTCCTTGTTCTGAGTGGTGCAGGGCATGAATGCGGACCAGAACTGTCGATATATGCATTTTCTTAACCATTTTTGCTTATTTAAGAAGTCCATAAATAGCTTATTAATTAATTTTGAAGATCGAATTTATTACTTTAGCTTAGCTTAGCATTTTCAACAGAATTGTGGCAGCATTGTGTGCTGCGTGGCGGAACTCAACCCCGCGCTTTGCATCATTACCAAAGCGAGGAAATGAAAATATTAAATATTTCATATCTTCGAGCGGAAATCGAACTCACAACTTGTCATGATTAATGTACATTCGCACGTTTCTGCTTTGTGCCATGACTGACCTTAATAATTAGAGAACTATTATATAAATTATATAGAAATGAAATGTGTTGTAATATATCTTATTTTATACATACTCGTGGGTATTTTCATCAATTAATTAGGACAGCACCCAAAATCCAGTGTCAACTTACTCAACAGTACTTAATAAATTTATAATAATAGTGGGCACTTTGTGTACGTCTGTTTCAATGAATGAAAATGTACGTAGTTTTAATTAAAACCCTCAGATAATACAAATATTGCAGCGTTATGACGAGGGTTAGACAGAAAGTGAAAGGATAAAGGAAAATAATTTCAGGATAGAAAAGACATTATTTTGGATTGCCAAGCTTCTAAAGACACGATCGGGGAAATTTGGTCTTTACACATTTATTTAGAGCTTACATAATTTATTCTATTATAACATAGAATAACGTATGTAAAGTCTAAGATGCTAGTTTATGTTTTAATCCTTATTCTAACAATGAATCTGATATTTATCCTATCATATTATGATGATATTGTAGCCTTGTCTATTCAATTGATGCTCAGGTGGAGACCTGGTGACCTGTAACACGGGTTTCGTACCTATCACAGGCACCACCAACCCACAACCTGTTAATGTTCAAATCGCTTCACTTATTGTACTTACTACCCTGTGTTGTGGTTGAAATAAAGATAAATAAAGATAAGGATAACATAATTTAAAATGGTATTATTCCTTATTATTATATTACCTTTCTATTAATAAACCGATTGAAAAAGCACTTAATGTCAAGGAAAGCTTTCCAAAATACAAGAGTGAAAAAAAACTCCACATAAATCGGTTGAGCCGTTTCAGAATAAAGCATAAAAATAAACACACAAAGACAATCATGAAAAATAACAAAAGAATTAAAAATCATTGATTTTGGTTCGTAATTTTTTTTACAAATTTAGTATCTGTACTCCATCACAATTTTATTATATAGCTATAGATCAGACAATTTTAACATTACAATCAACTTTATGTAGCGACGTTGCTCGGCCAGAATAGAATTGAAAGTGAAAAATACATATACTCAAATACATATTTTTTTTCTTTAAATTATCCTCGTTCGTATAAAATTAGGCGGGATTTAGTGTCATAGATATATCCATAAATTCGTATAATATATTTTTATCTTTACTTTAATTTTAATCACCCGCTCTGGAAGCCAAAATATTGAGCTTCTCCTCGCACGCAGTCTCTCAGTGTCCCGTTCTCGATGTCTTCTTCCATCTGACCAGAATACCTTTGGACGGGAAGCGGTACCGGGGCTGAGGGCCCACTTTGCCGTGATTTCAAACTGCAAGCGTTACTACGCATTGCGTCTTCGGGTTTTCGGTCTTAGAGCCAAGGGGGGAAAGGATAAAATTGTATATGAACTGAGATTACTTGATAAAAAGGAGGGATGTCTTCTTTGTAGAAAGGATGAGCTTAATCGTTCCCTGCGCGGAACTGCCCAGCCATTTTGGGAGCGGTGGCGAGCCCCGCTGACCGGGTGGAATGGTCGCGGCGGCTGCCTCCGCGCCGGGGGCCACGGGCAAGCACCCTCTTCCCGCTGAAGGTGGCCAGCTCTGGTAGATGATCCGACCCGTGCGTATCCAGCAGCGTATCCAGGTCGATGGACTTGATTCCTTTATGGATGGCTAGATCAATGACACTGGGAGAGTTAGTGTCACTATCCGGGTAGTGTGTTGGTTCCTCCGGGCCCTCCCCTAAATAGCTGTGTTTCTGAGAGTCGCGGAACAAACGGCTTCCAGCTACATTCGGCCTCCAGCATCCCCAGGCCGGGTGGTGGGCGTTCCAAGTGCCCACAGCTATGGTTGGTGAATGTCTTAACAGGCAGCGTACTTCTTCGATGTCGAGGCTCGAGGTCCCGTGTCCCGTTCTCAAAATGGTTTAATATTAGGCCGCGTTAATTTACGGAAAGTAACAAAGCGACAGTAGTGGAGAAAAATAAAAAGATTATGTAGTGACAACTTTAATATTCCAAATTCCAATATTCCAAATATTCATATTTTAGAGGTTCATAAATATCATCATCATCCAACGCATCGCGTCGCGTTTTCCATCATCGGACAACGCGACTCTCGGGTAGACGGCACCGTTTCACGGTAGATATTCCACCACACCATACCAAGCGCTTTGCGTCTTCGTTCCTCGTACGTACTGCCAAGGAATGGAATGCGCTGCCTGAGGCCGTGTTTCCCGATAACTACAATCTGGGGATCTTTAAGAGTCGAGTGAATAGGGTTCTTCTAGGTAAGCGTGCTACATCTTAGACCCCGTATTTACCTACGATTAGGTTAGACAGTGGTCAAACGCTTACCT
This sequence comes from Heliconius aoede, assembly GCA_037355905.1. NCBI lineage: Eukaryota > Metazoa > Arthropoda > Insecta > Lepidoptera > Nymphalidae > Heliconius > Heliconius aoede. Next base: position 58,824 of record JBAIZZ010000364.1, on the reverse strand, counting down.
ATCACTGTTAAAAAAAAAAAAAAAATATATAACATTTTGTATACATACAACCGAAAATAAATGTTTTAATGGAAAAAACTAAATCATTATTAAAAATAGAATATATTTTAAGAATATGTTAGGCTAGCATATCGCGTGTATATACTTATAAGTAGATATATAATCAGACATCAGTACAATATTGACATGGTCCGCCTGCACAAATTATAATGGCAATGTGTTGGAAACGCAATTTTAATCACCATTCCACAAGGCGGCCACTCCAGCCTATCAAAATAAAAAATCACCCTGGTTTATGGGATAACCTGGTTTATGGGTATGGGATATGGGATAACCATGACACTCTAGTAGTCAAGTAAGGCTAGGGCAAATGGAGTAGTGCCTTTTGCAAACTAAAGAAAACAATCCAAATAATATTAACTTTTCGGTTTATAAGGCTTCTAGGAATCAGTGTAATAAAAGGCACGCCAGGCCTCCGGACAGGAGGCACCTACCGAGAGATATTCTCACAACCCCCGACATCGACGCCTGAGCTGCTCCCTCGGTCGCTGGTCACCTAAGCTGGGCCTCACACGGGGCAACCGTGGGTCTCACCCGGCGTAAAATAAATATAAAATAATAATAAACGTAAAATAACATCTTTACCTAAAACTGAAAAGCAACGAGTTATCGCTTCTTTAAAATCAAAGCATTGGAGCCGGATCCGAGATTCAGATTAGGATTGCTCCTTTAAAGAATTGAAAGTCATTAAATAGTTGAGTCATTTCAATACTGATAAATTAATGAGTATAAATTAATATTTTATTTTTCATCTTAGTGAAATTATAATTTTTTATGTAATTCACAGTTATAAGTATAGTTTACTAATCTTATTAAAAAAAATAAAAAGGCAACGCAACTTTTATTTATTTATCTATATTCTATTGTAGCGGCTCTATGGTGATATAAATAATTTTGCTGCTTCTGTTCTCGTGTTCTTGTGTTCTCGTTCCCCCTTTTATAATTTAACAGTCATCGCACGCAACTTTGTTAAATGAAATTAAAGACCTAAAATGGAATGCGTCGTTACCGTAGGAATTTTTAGAATTGTCTAAGTGCCCCCTAAAGCTTTGTAATCTACCAAGCCCTATTTGAATCATCTAAGCCGTAACTTACTATCGAACGCTTTTATTTCTAAATATATATGACATAATTATAGTGTAATGTGACAACTTTTTATTCCTATGAAGTTTCGTAGTAACGAGTATATTTCTAAACATTATATACATATTAGCGGCCCGCCAGCATTGTTGTAGGCTTTTCTTATAAGAGTCGTATTTAATAAAAAAAAATTATATGTAAAATTGTAGGCTTATTTTTTTATGCTATTATGTTTTTATAATAGAAAGAAAACCTCCAAAAGCACATATAAGAAACTTTATTAATATAAAATGCAATATGCTACATAACAACCCATAGAAATGAGTTTCACAGTACACATAGACTAAATCACATCAGAAAAGAAAAATAAATGTAAATAGGTATATGCTCGATTAGTGAGATAACTATAGTAGACGCTTAGGTATGTATGTACTTACGAATTATGAGCCCATGCAATTGGAGTCTTTGTGGAATACTTAAAATATAATACAAATATTTGTTGTTTAACAAGTAAAAATTAAGTTAAATATATTTTATAAGAATATCAGTGAACATTTATACAAGCTTTATCAATGGTTGATATCTTGAAATATGTTCTGGATTATTGAAATATTATTCCAGAATGTTCTATTAAGAGACAGTTATTATTACATAATATACATAACATTATATTATACTTAGCAAATTTAAAAACATCAGTTGACAATCCACATTTACAATCAAAAAAAGTTAATCTAAAAATTTAAAAAAAAAACATTCGCATGGCAATTAAATTATAACACTTAGAAATATTAAATTGCAAAAAAAAAATATTACAAAGGTATTAAGTTCACAGATGAAATATTACATCTAGATTTGACATCTTTATGTCACTTTCATTAGTTTTCTAACAGATAGACAGCAAATATTATATATTATTTTAAACACCTAAGTATAAACCTACTGATTTAAGAAGCACTGGAATGTATTGTGGCCTGTTAACTGTTCTATCTGAATGGCTTTCCTCATTTACTGGTTATGGTCAAATATAAAATTTCCTTAAGACTAGTATATTACCATCATTATTTATTATTGTAAGTATATATAATTTCAACACTTCTGTACAGTTTCGAACTGCTCATTCAAAATGCTAATAATAACAACATATATTAAACATTTTAAAGTACTGTGCCAAAACTTGAATAAAACAATTTAAGCATAATTCATATCCAATAAACATGAAAAATACAGTAATCAATCCTAGTATGGTAAAATAACTTTAAATATTGAATCTAGAACAAATTTCGAACGTCACATCATCTAAGATAATTCAAACTTTTTAACAATTAAATATTTTAAACAAACAAATTTCAATTTTCAGCATTAAAATACAATAATATGTGGCATGCTCCTCTATCATCAGTAGGTTCACTCTGTTTTTTTTTTTATTTATTTAGAAAACCTATCTACAGGTTGATTCAGAAATACACAGCCGCAACTTTTGTTTCAAAAATTTGCTATATTATAGTGTATATTTCCTTCATATCATTATAATACCATATAACATCCATATTTTTTTTTCACACGTAATATATTTTTCTACACTTCTAATTATATATGCAGTTGTCAGCCATCGTGCATATTTAATTAATAAATATTTTTAATGATATCTAGTCACATCTACACTCGCCATTAAGCACTGGTATCACTATACCACAAATATTCCAATACCCAATACTATGACACATTACATTTTAATAGGTATGCCACTAGGATTGAATAAATTTATGAATCACATTTTTATATATTTGAAACATATGGAGGCAAATAAAGCAGTGTCAATTTTTTTTGATTATTATTTGGTAAATTAAAATTGCAGGCAGGTTGTGCGACATGTTGTGGGTTCGATTCCCTCTAGGAAATGAAATATTTAATACTTTCATTTCTTGGTTTTGGTGTCCGTCGAAAAAGGATAAAAAATTATAATTTAATTAAATGGGTCTTGCAATAACTTTTTAACATCGGAACAAATATTATTGGATTATTACATTCATGTATAGTATAAAATGAAATAACCACTCAATTATGTGAAAACAAGGAAAAAGTTATTAGATATTGCTGTATTTGCATCTATATGATTCATATGTTACAATAACACCTAAATTACAATTTATTTAACACCCATTGATATACTTTAATATATAATATTAAATATATCCAATAACTATGATATAATTACTAAATAAAATAAAAATGAATTGCCAGCGTACAAATGAAAATGATAACATAAATGACTACTGTATGATGAATAAGTTTAAATTCGATTTGCGATAAGTTAAGATATCAAGGAATCGTTTACTCTTCTGTATGAGAATTCAGATTACATACAGATTTTGTAAACACTTAGTAGAGTATTATTTTAAACTGTAGATATACATAGGTAGATTTATACACGTTATAATAAACTTGTTTGTAAATTTGGCAAAATTGTTCTAAGCAGTTGAAGGATAAAAAGCACTTGAGTGCACAAGCCCACATGCACCAAAATTAAATGAATGCAAATACACACGACAAACAGCTCATCATCACTTAAAAAACAATCATACATTTTAAACAATTATGAATATAAACAGTAAATAATAGGTACATGTTTCCTTTGTGAAATAATGTATACATATAATATTTCTTAACCCAAATTGTTCTATATGAAATAGAATCCAGTTAAATTCCTTAAAGGAGTTCAAATTATATATGTGAAAATGTAGATTTTAATTTAGTGCTGGCTCAATAAATTTCTTAAGGAATATATAAAATCTTCTAAACATTGTGCTTTTGGCAGTTTACCTATAAAGTAGTTTTCTTTGATTTTAATGTTTACGTTAACACTGGAATTAAAAATAGAAAATGTTCCTATAATTTAGACATAAGTCCCTGAGATCGCCTCGACATCGTTTGGGAAGACTACATCATTGGCCCCCGGGATTGTCGTGTACAAACAAACAAATTCAACACACACTGTATATATAATTAATAGGTGCAGTATCATAGTTGCATTTAAATATTACAAAACAATCTGTGCATTACGGTTTACTTAATTGATAGTATAAATATGGCAGTAACATTCCTGCAGTCGTTGTACTTACAATTTAAAAAAAAATCAATCCCAAAAAGGACAGGTGGATACAAAATGGGAGCAAAACGTGTAAAAAACTTTTTCGTGTTCTCTGATAATATTTTATGGAATATTCACAATGCTAGTTAAATTACCACAGCCAGGTTATAAAATTACGTTATTTTAATGTGATCGCTATATTTTAAAAAACTTTAACGTACCTACAAAAAGTCGGTATTTAAGAGCTAATAAAAATTATAAAAAATTTTGTCAATTTTTTTTTAATCACTTGTCCAATAACTACTTCTTTTTTTTAAATATTTTATATTTATAACAAACGCAACTTTTTTACACAAATGATATTTAAATATTTAAGTTTAATTTAGTTTTATTTTAATTATTACTAAAAATAACGCATATCATTTAATTACGATTTCGTTATTTAGTTTTTAGCAAAAGAATGTTAATTTTAGTGTACAATTAAAATAATAAAATATTGTGGCTTATTATTTGCATGTAAGATATGTTTAAATTAATTATAGAGACATCTACCGGACCAGACGTGATTGTTTGCATTGACACGTGACAATTGCGTAGAATGCAAATGTCAAATATCACCATAAAGGCGCCGCACTTCACAAATTTTAACTTTTTTCACTGAAATGGTTCCTCCCTTCTTAATAGATGGCGGTAGTTCTACAAAATGATGTCTAAAGCAATATTTCATCAGAAATTATTAATATAAAATAAATGTATAATATAAGCCACTTAATAATAATAAATATTAGCTAACAATAATTGACAAAAAGAAATATTTTAAACAAATATCTAATAGTACCGCAGCGCCACGACGGCCTAATTGTTTAGATATTTTTTGTATACTTATAAGCACACAATATTTACAGTAAATTCCAGCAATTACGTTTATCAAAATTAATATAATCGTTACATTTAAAAAGCTTGTTTAAAAAACGTAAGAACAGCAAATATATATATACAAAAAAAAAACAACGAAATACTAGATATTTCGTTGATTTCCATAACATAAAATTTGCTCACTTTGCAAAAATAATTATTTTAACAATAATTATTAAACAATTATTAATTATTAATAATGATTATATAAATATTATTATTTTATTTAATTATTATTAATTATTATTTTATTTAATAATTATTTATAGAAAGCGTCGATCGTCCTATAAACATCTTAATAATGAAATACTAACAATAAATTAATAATCATATAAGTTATGTAATAAAAGTAACGTATATAATTAATAGATCGATAAATTATCTTTTATCAAGTATCTTTAACTCTTAGGTATTTGCATATTCCCTTATGATATGTTGTAACTTAAAGAGATCCCAAATCTTAAAGTCAAAATGATGTAAGCTCTCACAATAACAACTTACTTTCAAAATATTACATTTATAATTAATAAAACAGTTATGCAAATTATATTTTCATAGGTGATAATGAGAGAAGTGATTTTTGTTATGTATATTTTACGGCAGTCAACAACACATGAGTCAAAACACAACATACCAAGACTGTGTGTGACTTAGAATCAACATGTTACATTATGGACACACGGTCTTACTCAAGTAGCGTTTTCGGGGATGCCTCTAAAGCTCATTCATATAAATGAAACCTAGGTCTTTAAAATTTCCCTCCTGGGCTACCTGTGCAACAGCGTGACAGACATCAAGACGCAGAGAACAATTTTTATCCTTGCAACGCGTTATCTTACAAAAACGGAATGAGAGAGTAAAAGAAATAGCCTAAAGTAAATATATCGTATGCAAATAGAAAATATCCTAAAATAAACAAAATAAAATAAACAAAAGCCGATTTCTCGAAAGTGTCGCCACTGAACATAAAAAATAACTAAAAAATAATGTGATGTGATCTATATATTAACGAAAAACATAAGAAAAAAACAAAAATAGCGTACGAGGGGTAGGGCGAGGCTTCCGAGAGTCCGGCGTGTGATCAGGTAACGCGCGACGCACATCCTATAAAGCTTAAACCGCTAACGACAGGTTGTTAGCGGCTGGGCGTCGGTGGGTATTTCCGAGCATTTACCGAGCATCCCGCGGGTCATTCGACAAATTATCATTCTCATATGATAATTTGTCGAATGACCCGCGGGAAACGTCACACGTAACAAAGAAATGCAGGTTGACGGAGGCAATGCAGGTTGCAGGTTGCCCCGCGAACGATGGCACAACTGACGCCGCGCGGCCGCTTTGCAACCGCGCGCGCTAAAACATATAAAGCTTTTACATAATAAACAACGACAGATATAATACGTTCTCTTATCGCAACGAAACACTAAGTGACGGAGGCCGAACCGTTAAAGAGGTTTAATTTTTTTAATCGTCGATAAATATAATGAATATAAAAATTAAGTTTAAAGCATTAGGTGCAATCAGTGTTGACTCGGCTACGCGCGTACGTAGCGACGTTTTCTTTGGCATGCAACGCTCGGCGTCCCCGGCCGGTCTGCGGGCGCGCGCTCCCCCACTGAACTACAAGTCAATTCCGTTGAACCACAATGCACGAAAACGAGGAACAGAACGGGAAACACACGAGAGACAATAAAAGGCGCGCCCGGTGTGGTGTTGCGAGTTGTTATAGCACGCTGGCCGACTTGA
>JBAIZZ010000364.1:0-31932 GCA_037355905.1 Heliconius aoede | reverse complement strand
CTTACACTTAATATGCATTTAGTATACCTATTCGCGACCCATTCACCAATCTTCTGGGAGCCATTGAAATATTCACTACTGGGATTCCATTGTTAGTAAAATACTTGTCGTGATATTACATTCATATTATAGTACGAGGTCCCGCCGCAAAATTCTGCAGGTGTTTATTTTCTTTAATTAACGAAACCTATTTTTTGTGAATGCCACATGGTAGTTGAATAGATTTCAACATGGTTGCAATCTAGAAGAAATGAAATATTTATTCAAATTTATATTTTCATTTCTTCGATTTGGTATGCACGGCGACGGTTTGGCACGGCGTTAAATTCCGCCACTCAACATGCAGTGCCTCCCATAATACGGCGGAAAGTGGGTAACGGGACTCAACACCAGGTTCCCTGTGCTGCGTACGGGATACAGTGTAAGCTAATTAGAAACGAAGTGTCCAGATTCCGTAAAGAATTAAGCTCTTAGTAGAACAATTGAAGTGACAATATACCGGCTGGTCGGTCACAGAGGAAACTTATTTTCCAGGTTTTCCGACCCCGTTTCCGTTGCTGTTCACGTCCGTTTAATTTTTTATTAGATTAATAGTTCATATATATTTTTAATTATTTGATTGTATAATTGTAAGTATTTTTTTTATTTTGATTTTTTTATCATTTTCTAACGGATAACAGGGTAGTGTTAAGACACTCGGCTTCCCACGTTCAGTCCAATTTTCGAAACATTGCGTGTGATGATAATAATTAATTTCTCCGAATATAGATTGAATCTACAATCATAGCGTTTACTGCCACGTACCACTGTTCCTCTGAGGCTGTTTAAGTTTTGATGCTAGTTACAACCAAAATTTGTTTTAGCTTCACGCTATATCCTGCACAGAGCAGGGTAGGCAGTGGACATCTGGAAACCTAATGTTAAGCCACTCACAAAGGGATTACGTGTTGAGAGACGAAACTCAACGCCGCGCTTATTGTCTCTTCCTACAAAAGCGGAGAAATAAAAATATTAAATATTTGATACTTCCTAGTGGGAATTGAACTCACCACCGGTAACGTTTAGAGTTGCATGCTAGTGGTCCTGCACCACAACGGTCTCAAATACATTATATTTTATATTTTTAACTCAGTTTCCTTATTATACTGTACTGTAGTCTAGAATATTATTAACGTTTTTCTTTGTTATCGTTGTTGTAGATAGCTTGTATGTTGGTATGTAGTATATGCACGAGTATACCTATTCCACGTAACTATAGCATAAGATACTTTCATATACGGATCTATATGGTCCCTTTGGCACAACGGTGATGACAACATGAATACTGGACAACGAGCCAGTTTAAGTCCTGAGACACTAGTACTAGTAGTAGTAGTAGAAATACTAGTTTCTAAGTTTTTCTATATTATAAAAAAAAAAAAAAAATTTTATACATTATTGATTATTTATGTAAGACTCTATGTACCGCATACCTCTACTTACCCACATAAAAAAGAAATGTGATAACAACATTAATTAATGAAAAACGTGCCAACCGCTCTAAGTTGGAGCACGTACGAGTATAAAGTGTAAATTTAATAAATCGATAAGAAAAAAACACACGGAAATTGGGACCTATGTGATTTAATTTTTTAGACAAACTTTTCTCCCTGCTAGATCCTGAATGAAAATGGAACGAAATAATACATTATGTAGGTATCTACGTGTATAATACTACGGCAGTGTGCTGCGTGACCCAATCAACGTCAGTAAGATCATTTATGTTGTCAGTACATTAGCCCCACTGTATCCCGCACACCCCTAAGGAGCCTAGTGTTAAGACACTCCGCTCTCCACTTTCCACCGAATTCTAGAGACATGTTAAGTGGTGGAGAGCGAAGAAATAAAAATATTTTATAAAAAAAAATTAAAATCTAGAATAGAAGAGTATTTCGTAGTAGTATTAGTATTTCGTTTTTTCCAGTCGCGTTTATAATCACACATTTTTGCCCCTACTTCACAACTGGCCTTGAAATAAATAACGAATTAATAATGACAAAAAAAACAACGATTCTATAATGAATGAGAAATAAAACTTTATTAAGCAGAATTAAAATAACTACAGCTATTATGTTTATAAATGAAAAGTTATGAAAGATTTACGTAAAATAGGTTTCCGAACCGAACGTGTGGTCTAGTCCGACCAGTTTGAGTTGTGACGTCACACACTGAGTTATAGTGACGAGGTATTGCTCTCTGACCTGTACGAGACCAGCCATCTGGCATATTAGGTTAGACTAAATTCACTCATATCACTGCAGACCGGCATACATAATCTAAGTTTGATCAAAAACTAACTAAATATTTTTCAAAGTAAACTAGGAGACGTTGACACAACCGTGACTGTATGCGCGACAGGTTGTGGATTCGATTTCCACTCGAGGAATTGAAATTTTTCATATTTTCAATTCACCGCTCTGGTGTTGAGGGTCGGGGTTTAGTTCCGCCACTCAACACACAATGAGCGAAGAGACTTAACACTAAGCTCCTTCTGCCTATGCTAAGACTCTCCGCTTCCAGCTGCACGCTTTATGGGATAAAGCGTGAAGCTGGAAAAAAATTAAGCTCTTGGATAAATAGCGAACAATTTAGTAAATTAAATATATATTTTGGGAATAATCAAAATAATAGCAAAGATATTTTCTTGTTATAATTAACTAATTAAAAATGACAATCTTGTCGTCACAAAACAGCTTCGGGTTGTAACATTGGTCTTTTGAGAGCTCCAGCGCTCAGGCTAGTAATCAAACATTAGATAATTAAAAGTAGAATAATAACTCCTTGTGGTAGATCAACTCCACTGGCAGGTTTGAAGTAGAATTAAATTTGCCTAATAAAATTCGAATAATGCGCTTTTTTTTTCTAAATTTATTATGAAAATAAACTATTTATTACCTAGAATAGGGATCGCAAATAAAAAAAACATACTATAATACCCTGGACTGGACTACAATGGCCTAACAGACGAATAAAAACCATTTCCTTTGAGTACACAATGTGATTGATAGCTGTGGAAGCTGTATGAAGCTCGAATGTCGGAACACGGAATATATCGGTCTCGTTGTGACGTCACTCTGTCTCCCATTATTGGTGGTCTCGTGAATCATACGAGGTAGGTTTTTTTTTTTCGGTTTCACGCTTCATCCAGCATATAACTGGAGGTATAGAGGATTGAGCAAAGACACTAATTTTCCGTCTAATTAAGTCAGTTTGGCCGAATCATAAAGACATGAGAATTATAAAAAAGAAGAAGAGAATGTACAAGCTCGACTGGCCGAATTAATCTACTTGTGCCGCTTTAGACCTTTACTTAAACGTTGAAATATTGAGATTTCGCTGTTACACACACCCGTTCTCGGCGTGGAGTGGCGGAACTCAACGCCGGGCTTTTGCTTTGGTGTCAGAGCAAAGATATGAAGAAATAAATGTAAGTATTCTACCAACAGGTGTTTGGCTGTTCCTAGTTCCTGTGATCTCCTGACGGATTTAGTATGACGTTTTTGGTCATTTTACACAATTTACTTTGATAGGTCCTTAGAGAATTTAGTATCCGTGTAAATACATTCCAAAAATAACATTTAAAATAATGATGTCATGCGTTAAGATTAAAGTTATCAGCTGATAGGAATAGCGTTTATCAGTGTTTCAGATGACATTAAATGTAATTATAAGTTCAGTAGAGAACACACGAAGAGTTCCGTATCTTTACAAACTCTGCCTTTGTCTTGTCTTTTTCCATAAAAAAGTATTTGTTGTTATAGCCCAACAGAATTCATAATCTATGACAAATTCAATTGTCCTACTGTCATAGTCCAGGAGATTCAGCCGTGTCTCCCATAAAAAAAAACCCAGCCTGGTGACAAACGGACAGACAATCGGATGGACGGACAACGGAGTCTTAGTAGTATAAAAAAAAAGCGAGAATCTGTTTTATTGTGTAATACAATATTGCTTTTCAGCTGAAAGTTTTCTTTCCATACTACAGGAATCTAACTTCACTAAGAAGCTGTATAACAAAACTGAGTAATTCGAGATATTTTCGATATAAATTCACAATTTTATATATATAATATTATTATGTACCTACATAGAAAATAATCACATTTCCTTATTACGCATAAGCACATTTACATAATAATCTCTTGATATAAATAGAATTGCATTGACATTCCATACATATCAAACGGTGCGTAGAGACAATTGAATGGTAATCGCGTTTACAATTTCTATTTCATTTTTTGTATGGGCAAATATGCTAGAGAAATGGTTACTTGTATATTACTGTGCTCGTATCTGCGTGTATCAGGGTAGGCAGAGAAAATAATAATAATATAAGTTAATAAGGATCTGCGTCTCTCACATTCTGTCGAATACAAATATTAAAATATTGATTTTCCCAGTGTTATACGAACATACAAGCGTAATGACACGACAGTTTTTTTTTTTTCAAAATTAGCAGTACTTATACAAAATCCATTCCGGTCGTATTTCAACCAAATTCGAAGTAATCAAGAAACAGAAACTTTGCAACTAAATTTTCAAGTTTTACTAATAATTTGTTTATTTATTAAATGTTATTCACTATATAAAGGGCACTAGATATAATTTGTAATGAAACATTTAATTTTATCCGACCGATCTACGCAAAGATGGGTGATGTGTTTATCACTCTATGTATGTATGTTTATTCTCAGATGCTTTAGAGTTTGGCCATGCTTAATCTTAATTGTCACTCGATGAAAAAAACGATACAATTTGAATGGGGGGCTAAGTGAAGCGAGCCCGGCTCACCATGTGTAAGTAGAATAAATCAATTAGAAGGAATGTGACACTCAAGATCCGTCCACTTGAAAATCGCACCTAAGTACGCGATCTTTGACAGCTTGACTGATAGACATAGTACATTATTTAATTTATACGGCTGATCGAAGTTCGATAATATTTGTTTATATAATAATAACCTACTTGGGCTTGCAAGTACATGTGCTAACGCCTCCAGAATTCGGCAGAAAGACGTTACCATCAACCGCCCATGTTTTTTTCTATTTAAAGTAAAATAAAATAACATGCTTCGTAATAAATATTAAATATAGCTATTTCCTGGATGAATCCGTCAATTGCGTTCATTGTAATTACACTGCACTGAGTCACAGCACCATGCCGCTTAAATTATGATTAGTTTTGAAAAGAAGTCACCAACAGGTACTACTTAATAAGAATTAAGAACAATTGACAATACGACGTCGTGACCCCAACAGCTGACACTGTCACTATCAGATGCGAGCGTGACTCAATATGAGTATTTACAGCTTCATCCCACTGGATGTGTAATGGTGTTAACAAATAATTTATTTTTATAAAATATGTCGCTGGCTACTTTGAGTGGTGAACGTGAAATGGAAAACCCCATCGTAATTTAATTTTTTAATGGGATTAGAACCCACAACCTGTCTCTGCATCACGATTGGTGTCATAATCATGGCTTAAAATGTAATTAAAAATTAATAGTTTCTTTAGTCATAAAGGTACGATAGGTACAGATACGATACCCAAATGATATATGCAGAATGCATCACACGGTTCATAGTTCATAATCCTCGAGATTAAATTGGTGAGTCGAGATTAAATAATGGTCTAAACGACATCTAGACCATTATGGCGCAGTAGGACAATCTGTTGACGTAACGTAGTGGGTTTGATCCCACACGTGAGAGTATTATTGAATTATTTTTATTCTCCCGTTATTATTATTAAAATAATTTTAAATGAAAATAAATAATTTTAAATAGATTTCTGCATTATATTGTAAGTGTTTATACAGCAAATTATACTTTTAAATAATAAATATGTGGACCATAAACAATATCAACGAATATTACGATAGATATAATCGTATATGTAAAAATTGTGAATGACCTTTTAAAGTGCTGTTTTAAACGATTCTTAATAGAATTACCTGCTTGCGGACATTTTTAATGAAAACTAATAGAAACATATCCAATTTCTCTAATTGAAGTTGTTCAGAATCTTATATTATGACTCGAAATGTATCAATCGGTAGCTTTTTATTGTTCGCAAAGTTTTCATTCAGAAGGCTGCTTTCCTGTGCTGTTTACCAAGCAACAATCACGGTTATGGTAATGTGATAAGATTCACTGTCTCTGATAACATGCATGGGTCCCCTTACGCCGTCAGTCCTCTACATCATGAGGCAAGTTGAGCGAGGGCTGGGGTGAGGCAACCGGTAAAGGGGTCAAGGATCGATTTTCCGAGTTCCCACTCACTGGACTTATTTTACCAAGTTGTCATGTGCACATATTTGCCTTTAGATATTATTAGAATGTTTGGATTAAAAATTATATAGCTTCGGTGTGTGAAAATTAGCAATAATTCATTACGTTAATGCTATAAGGTTATTACGTAATTATGAAAAAAATATATCGCAACTCCATTTTGTAAAATATTAACATTCTACAACTGTTTAACTAGTACCTACATCTGTAGAGATTAAGCCCTCGTATAGTATCATTCTTTTTTCAGCTTCACGCTGTGTCACGCACGGGATAAGACACTGCTCCACACATGTCAGCAAATGCTGAAGGCATTGTGTGTTGAGTGGTGACACTTAACGTCGCGCCTCGACACCAGATCGACCCTCACGAATATCACTTCATCACTATATGTTCCATCCATTTGTGTACGATACCATCCCACATTTACCACACGAAGAAAACATCAAAGGAAAGAAATATGTTTGACGTTCAAAGAATCCGGGCTAATTGTTGAATCGCTTACACAGAGAATGTGTAACGGTATCCACTCTAACTACCATTTTAGATAGAGGTAACTTTGACTTCGCGCACACACTGAGCATATTTTGAATATTTCACCCGCAACAGAACAGAATATTCTAACTCGGTCAAATAGAATTTATTGCCTAGAAATTTGAACTGACCACGTCGATTGGGTGGCTCCCTCCGTAAAAATTGTTTCTAACATATAAAATTGGATAGAAAACTGGGTTTGAACTAACTGAAATAGTTAGTGGTACATTTTGGTCATGTTTTATTTTTTGTCTTTTTTTTATTGATGAAAGAGCGTCACGACAGTCTCTGTACAATACAGGCAATAGATAGTTAATTTATCGTAGTGATGTTTGCAAAAACGATAATGAAAAGTTTATTAAATTAAAGTTAACATTAAAGTGATCAACATTATTCAGCAAGTTTTACAAGTAAAACGTATAACATTATCGACTGTTTAATGAATTAATGCATCGAATTGAAAGACAAATCGCAGAGTGAAGATCCGATACTGAAATACGCATTGCCACCACAATTCGGCGGAATGTGGGGAACGGAGTGTCTTAACACTAGTTTCCCACATTCACTCTGCCTACCATTCTATTTGTGGGATACAGCGTGAAGCTAAAATAATGAATTAACAATTTAGTAACCAAAGTACGCAATTCTCTAAAGGGCTATCTATGATAAGGCATCGATCACTCACTAAGTTCTGAGTAAGATGACGAATATGTAGCCGCTCATATTATTTACCTGTTTTACAATACAATCATTTCGTAGAAACAAAGAAAGATAATATATTATAATATTATATATATATATATATATATAAAATCAGTATGTATCTCTACAAGTAATTTAAATGTGAGCATACCGAACATTAATATGAATCCTACGTCTTTTTGAACTAATAGTAATAATAAGTCCAATTTTAGTTAAAATCGTGTTATTGCCAATTTATATGCAGTGAGTTTAAAATCAGATAACTATAATAATAAGGGCGACGTAATCACATTGGTATATCATTTCTTTCACGCATCACGCTGTATCCCGCAAATAACATTGTAGGCAGAGGGTGCATGGTGTTAGGACACTGCATCCTCACTTTCTGTACAATTCTGAAGGTGTTCAGTGGCGGAACTCAACGTCACGCTTTTTGCCTCGAAACCAGAGCGAGAATAACAAATGTAAATATTAAATATATAATTTCCTCGAATCGGAATCGTACCAATATGTTGCGTTTAGTCACACACCGGAGCCCCCGCGCCACGACTGTCCTCAGCGTTGATATATTAAATGTATTAAAACGTGTCCTGAAAAAAGGTCATTGACAAATGATGTCACAAAGTAGGTGCGACTTTGACCCAATACTTAATGCTGTCACGAACTGCGAAAACGACACCACAAAAAATGTACTCGTATATCAAGAAAACTTCAGGCGTAAAGACGATTTTGTCTGCATCTACTCAGCAGTGGTAGAGAACAAATTCGTCTTGAGATTATTTTCTTAATTTTCATTTTCTAAATAGGAACGAAATGGATTATAATATATGGAATATAATATAATTTTCAATATATATTTAAAACGCTTGGCTAATAATATTGATATTTAATACTATTTCGCGTTTCATTTAAAAACTATCAGGCGGATTTTAGATTTTTTTTTGTTTGTCATAGCTAGCTATTAATCTTTTGAATGCACTTAATATGAAGCCTTCGTATTTTTTATCTTTTAAGGAACCAATATTATATAATAATGAATGAATGAAACCTTAATCTACATATCTTAATATTTCGAAACACTTAACGATTCTATGATTTTGCTATTACAGCATAAACTTATGATTAACTGAGTTAGTGGAGAGCTCTTGTTCAATATCTAATAACTTAGTACAGAAATTATCTAAAATCTAATAATTCTCTTGGCGTAGTTAGCCGGCTTCAAGTTAAAAGGATTCAACGTAACTGATGATAATACAAGAGATGAGACCAGTCGTGGCACAGGCGTACAGAGTGTCAAGGCACTCAACACGCAATGCATCCAGAATTCGGCGGGAAGTGGGAAACGGAGTTACCCTGCTAAGTGTGGGATACAGCGTGAAGCTGATTTTTTTTTAATAATTTCATGATAATACTACAGACATTATAATTGGAGACAGATCGTAGATTACTGAATGATAATCTAAAACGCTTTCCAGCTACGCCCGTTACGCTTAAATTGCCCTAAATATTAGAGTAAATATTCTGACACGCCTGAGGGAAATACATACATGTCTATGTTCATAAGCAAAGTTTTGATCAAATCAACGACTGAGCGAGCTAGATGTCGAAAATATTTTGACTATAAGCTCGTAGGAATAATATGTCCAATGAAAACATAATAATAACATGTAATGCCATACATTTGTTATTTGTTATAGTTTTCTTTTATGAAAAAATATATATAATTAACGAGAACTCAATACGTTATTCATTTATGGTGCGCACTGTGATTGTTTTAAAAATAACAATAATGAATTCAAAAACTTATTCACCAACTAATTAAATAAATTAATGACTCTAAAAGTTTAATATTAAAATACATTTATAAATGTTTGTACAAACCACTTCGAAGTGGGTCTCGATCCAATAAAGGCAAAGCGTTTGACAAAGTAGCAAAAATGAGGTAAACCGAATTTGCCCCAAGAGTCTCAGGTACCTCTTGACAAATAACGAAAGTATGAATTAATTAATATTAGTGTTGCCAGTTTTTACATTTAGCTTTATAATGTTAAAAAGTAATTATAGAAATCGTCGACGTAAGTACGCAGATCAGATTGGATATGATAGATTACATTCGCATATATTTTATACTTTTTTAAATTTTATCAAATACTATTCCATTTATTTACAAATAATAATAATTTAGCATTTTTAATATAAAACGGTATTAGCGGTATATTAACATTGAAATGTTTTTTTTTTCTTTAAAAAAATATTGCTTAGTTCACCAACTTGTGCGTCGTTGTTGCACCGAAGTAGACTCCTTACCTGTAAATACATAAAAAAATATGAGCTTAATTAAACAAAAAGAGGCACAGGCGTGCGATTGTAAGTATGACAGCATGCGAGTTCGATTCCCACTTGAGGAGATCACATTCACATTCCTTTGGTAACGAGGCAAAGTGTCTGTCTATCAAATAGATCTAGTTAAAAATATTATAAACTACTAAATGTTGAGTATGCGAAATAGTAAAATTAATATTTCAATATTATTTGTTATCAATAGTTTTAAATATAATAAATGGTCATCTTTGTAGCATGAATCGTTACTGTGCTAGTATTATCATGACTAACTTCACTCATCAATCGTAATTCCGCAAATGGCAAGAGAAAATCTATTGTTACTTTGAAATTTTGTATAACATATAAATTTTTAAATATATATAGATATTTTAAGATAAGAATTGTGAAATGAAAGTGGATAAAGCTTAATTAAATAATATAACCTATTGACATTTTGCTCTGTTCTCGACTTTTCGCTTTTAGAGATAAACGTCACTTCTGTTGAGCTAATTTTCCGAAGCACCTTTATTTACCTTTAAATATAAACATGTGAGTCACACTATCTAAATTGAAGCAAATTTAAAGTATAATATTTTAAAATATATATCTATTACATAAATTATCAAGTTTGTCAAGTCGAATTACTATGCATTAATCAATAATTGTGAAAATTTGACAACTAACAACAGAAATGACATATTTTCATAAGGTTTTATAGTTTTAATGTATTATTCACCAATGGGCATCTGTTTTTCATATCAGAAAAACTTCAATATATCAACAAGTACCTATATCACTTCGATGGAGAGATACCAACTTCTTAGATAAATAAATACGCATCGAGAAATCGATTGCAAAAAACGTAGCAGACTTAATATGAGCAAAACGTGTTTACACTAGCCGAGAGAAAATGGCTCGTCGTCTAGTTCCGATCAAAGGTGACGGAAATTGTCTTTTCAGATCTGTCTCGTACTGTTTGTTTGGAACGCAAGAAAATCACAGGGAGATACGGTTGCGAGTGGTTGAAAGAGTGGTCAACAACTGGCATCGCTACAAAGATTTTATTATTGGAGACAGATCGTACGGCCTGGCCATACACGACGCCTCAGACTATGGACGGCTAATGGCGAGAGACGGCGAATATGCGGGTCACGTGGAACTGCACTGTATCAGCGAATTGTATCCAGACGTCACGTTTGTTGTCCACAGAGATCTCTGCTCTAAAGTCATTGAGTATGGACACGGCAGACTGATCAAACACCTACTGTTTTCTGGATATCTCGACGCAGGCCACTATAGCGTTTTAGAATATTATTGATAAATTAAAAAGAAAAAAATAATAAACAAAATTTACACGAATATTATCTGAGATTTTTTCTTACACCTTTCATATGAATGTGAAATGAATTATTACCAATGGGGGCTTACTCTTTTATTGGCCGGGGGAGGATAGTTAACTTAATAAGTGGGGTCAACATCGATGCACGGAACTCGATTGCTATGTTCAATGAATAATGCCGTAGGCGTAGCAAGGGCACTGACGTGTACCAATGTATGGTCCGTGTAATCGTTTTTAGTGCTGTTATTCAAAATTGGGCTTTCAGTAACATTAATTGTCGTTATTGAAGACGATTCCACATCGATGGTGTTAATATCGATTTGAATTACTTCGGAAGATTTTTTTTTCTATATTTATTGTGACAACAAAATAATATATAATTTATTTTTCATATAAAAACCTGGCTCATGTGTATCAATCTGAAAACAGTCGTACGCAATTGGTCCAAATTAATTCTAAAACACAAGACAAATTGCGACAATAGATTTAGCCTTATTTTAACTATAACCCTGTAAACTGCTAAATGTAAACCCATTCAATGATTTTCTAACATGGAAAACATATTTAAAAATGTGAACATATGTGTGAAAAAAGTGAACATAATCTACAATACAAAACATAACAGATAAAAAATATATCTTTGACTTTAAACAAATTTTCAAATACTTGTATTGTCTTATTGCATTTTTTACCTATGCAATGCAACAATTATATATATAAATACATTTAATATAAAAATTTTTTTTAGTTATATATAATGATTTGTAAATCTGTGACCAAGTATTTAGCTTAAATATTAGAGTGGAAGAATAATTATACATATCAAAAATGTCATGACTCGATCGCCGTACAGTTTCGCGATTGAACGCAAAGCGTCTTTAAAATTATAGAAATATAAACAAATAAGTATAAGTCTCATAAGTATTACCAAAATCTATATGCTATAACATAACGATATGTTAATTATAAGCTCCCGCCGCTTTATATAACGAGTAGTAAATGAATAATTAACGTATTCGTATAATAATATTCGCAATGAATCACTTGAACGCAGTAAAACACAACAACTACAGACCGCTACAGAGGCATGATGAACTTTATTCTGTTAATACGTGAGCTCCCTGTTGATTTACATATCGCTAAATATAACAATAATAAGGAAATAATGTATTAAGAAACAATAAACAGGAATAAGTGTTAATTAGTTATTTTTTTTTTATATTTTATTTAAGACTGTTAAGATTTGGTTAGTAAAAGAGTTAATCGAAAGAAATACCATTTGTTTCTCCTTTCATTTTACACCTAATTACTAGTAAATATGAAATACGTGAAAATAATAAATATTCCACTGACGTCATACAACATTCGTGCTGTTGCGTGTTCAGTTGCAGCTCAAGCGCCACGCTTTGTGTTGCGAGAGCGGGAAATAAAAACAATTTAAATATAACTATTTCCTTGAGGAATTAACTATATATTTTATAATAACGATTGTAATACGCTCAAATGCTATACTATCATGACACTATGGTCTAAATTTTCAGTGATTATATATATATATATATGGGATCGAACCCATAACCAGCGGTATTGACAGTAACATTTTGCCTCCCTGCGCCACGACTAGTCTCAATAAACGTTATAAATGTAATATATTGAAATATAGAGTTTTCATTTCCCTCCCTGTCCCAATTTCAACGTCCACTGACCGCAAACTAGTCGGAGCTTGCGCTGTGGCGATCGCGATCTTATATACATACCTGTCTTTCTACCTACGAATAATTTACTTCAAATTCTTGTTCAGATAAATATTGGTGATATAATTAGGTATTTGGATTAATCTATGTTCGTGAATAGTCTGCACATGGCAGTATCAACTAGACAGGCGTGTCATGTCTTTTAATATTTGTTTCTTAACTTATCACGTAAAACGTTTGTAAAATCTTCATCTTCATCCACAAACGATCAAAATTCTTAATTTATTGTATATTCTTTAATCTCCTAAAGATGTCCTTTGACATAGACCAAACAAAATTCACGCATCAAGAATGATCTTCCGGTCGTTTGGCAACAGCCCTTGTAACGTAGATATTATGTATGTAGCATACATACATACTTGTATGGACGTTAATTAGGCCGCTATTGAATTTGCAGTTCGATTATTCTCTAATTGCACTAATTATAGCTACGTATTAATCTATGATACGTTTAGATTCACCTTTGCAAGTTAACTGTTCATTGAGTGTACCTGTGAGTTAGTTATAGCTTACTCAATTTAATTCACACATCATCCATTCCCCCCTTTTCAGTGAATGTTGAAGGCATTCCGAGCAGGAGGGCCAGATCGAGAAAAATACTACAAACTAGAAATACCTTCATTTCCTCAAGACGAATCGAACCCACAACCGGCCGCGTTTATAGCCGCACTCTGGTGCTCTTGCTCCTCGACTGGCCAAATCTATATACTGATAATAAAATCGTAACGGGTCGGATGTCTGTGCTTGGAAGATATTTAAGAAAAAACGATCTTGGGTCGTTTATTAACGATTATACAACCCAAGACAATGATTTTTAAAATTTTTGTCTGATTGTCTATGCGTTTGTTATCGCTTATCTCAGAATTGGCTACACCGACTTAAATGCGGTTTTCACTGTTGGATTTTGGCAAGCTTCCGTTGACATATAGGGTTTGTTTTATTACAATATATATATATGATATAATATATATGATAATATATATGATAACAGCAATATAATATATATGATAACAGCATAATTGATGGTAATAGAATAATAAATAGAAACAATTGATTTCAATACGTAGAAGACAATGGCCGTGTCGAACGTCATGTAGCCACAATGAGCAAGTTGCGATGGGATGTCAAATATTCGAAATTTATAAATACTTGAGGCCAGTCGTGGCGCAGGACCACAGCCTGTCGCATGCCCCCGTGCACAGGATGTGGAGGATCCTTGTAAAGTTTGATATATATTTATTGTATCTAATTTGACAATAATATGGATTATTTATGTTCATTTATAAGATTTCATCTGTTCACACGTATTATACGTAAAATAATAATTTAGGCGTTTTTTTTTATACGCTGCTTGAGACTGTCGACAATGTCGTAATTTTAAATTCTACTCGTGAAAATATATTTTTTTTTTACATAAAGTAGTAAAATATACAAGGTTAACAACTAAATTTTAACAATTGTATAGATTAGAGATTTTGATGTTTTGTTTGATGCACGTACAGCTTAATTGACTTGTGCATTTCTTGGGCGGTGTCCAAGAGGCGTGAGTTCATATCTTGCTACGTTCAAAATTCGTTTTTGTCTCGTATGCATGTTTATCATTTCCTCGCTCTGGTAACGAGGCAAATCGCGGCGTTGAGTTCCGCCAATCAATACGCAATACTTCCAGAATACTTCAGTGGGAGACGGAAGTATCTTAATGAGAACGGTGTTTTTAACACTGGTCTTCCAGGCTACGAGCTGGATGCAGCGTGAAGCTAAGAAATGTGAATATGTCAAAATATAATATTGTATACTCTTAACAAATGACTTAACTTCATTGTAAGTAAGAATAAAATTTATAAAGTAAATAGTACGTAAACGTATTTATATAGTGTTTTTGATTATCCTGTTTAGTCGATCGTTATATTTATGTCAGTCTGTGCTCAATTTTTCAAATTTTATAAAAATCAGCCCCAATTAAAATATTTTTCCATTCGCATTTCACACTTTAGGGGTAAAATTTTTCAAAATGCAATAATACACAAATAAATGTAAACATTTTCGATACGACTAGCTTTACCTTGGGGCTTCGCTCTTGCCTGCGTTGCTGTTACATTATTTAGATAAACTAGCTCATCTTTCTATGAAATAATTCATGTATTTTATATAATAAGTATATATATTTGTCTTACGCTGTATTCTGCAAATTGTAGGGTAGGCAGAGGGAATCTCATTCAGACACAATAATCTTATTATGGAGAAGCTGCTTAGATTGCGTAAATTTATAACGTCAAGAAATATTATGCTAACAATATGTATATTAATTAGTATCGAATCTAATTAAATCAAGCGAGATGAATAATACCTAATTATTTAGTTCACGTATCCACCACTCCCCCCCCCCCCATCCCCCCTCCTCACAAATGCTTGATTGACGTGTAAGTAATATATAAATAGTAAGTGTAATTAATGATGGTCAATGGTGACATATTGTGTATCGGTGTACCTCAAATGAGAAAAAATATTGGATTGCTTATAGGATCACTTGATTGTCTATTTGTCTGTACGTCGATTTGAATTCTTATAAACCTGTGCGGATTTAAAGCTGAAATTAAAAGCGACTAAGGTTGACCCCGTGGAATTTTTATTTTTAAAGTAAAAAGATATTAACTTATTAAAATTAAACAAAGTTGAAGGCTCAACAATACTCTTACAATAAATAATATGTTATAAATTTCTAATTGTTAACTATAACTTTACTTACATCGAAACGATTAATGTCAAAGACTTCCTCTATATATGGACACGAAAACAATATTTTAATTTGAACTAGCACTTCCTGAGTTTAGTGTTCTCAACCAAACAAACAACTTTTATATTAATACATAAACAATACATATGTATAAAATATATTTCTCTGCCAACACAATTCCAAACATAACGTGTATTTATTTATTAAAAAAATCTTATCACAATGTATTCACACAAAAACAGAGAGTTTGAATGTGTATACTGTTATCTTTTATCGTACATTCTATATTTTGATAAGACCAATATGTAAGTAGTATGCTGTTAAGATTAACTGTCAACAAAAGCTGATATTATTTTATTACTTTAACTCTATGTAAAAAAAATAATAATAAAAGAACCGATATTTTTTTTTCTAATGTAACTCCGGATAATTTAACCCTTTGGGAAGTTCTATCAATTTGACATTATTTTTTCTAAAATCTAAATTAGTTTTTCTAAAATCTCACAACGACAAAAAATATTATCTATACAAGGTGCGGATGTATTCGATTATACGAGTTGGTTCCGAGAAAATGTTAAACAAATTAAATCATTTAAATAACATCAGAAGACTGAGATTAAGTGATGTCTAGTACTATATACTACTATATTAAAATCTTCGCATACTCAAACACAAATTATTAAAAACATCCTCCATTTTCTCTTTAAATACTTCAAAACTACCAAAGGGGAATCGAAATACGCATATTATAAGCGTATGACTACGACGTGTGACTGTAACACAAAAGTTGTGGTTGTCCAGAATTCGGTGGAAAATGGAGAACAGAGTGTCTTAACACTGGATTCCCTCTGCCTACTCTACTGCTGTCTGAAATACAGCGTGAAACTTAAAAAATAACAATTACCGTTAAATTATTACCGTTTATTTTTAAATTATTATTATACCGTTAAATTAACATTAAAAATAAGCCGATCTGCACTTGTAAGGATTTCAAAAAATAACATTTAAAACATTGCCTAACACTTTTTATATTTCATAAGATTTTCAATAATTGAAACTCACGTACGTAGTAGACCCATCTGTCTACATATTCTCAAACGTGTGGCTATTCTAAAAGCATATTTCCATCACTGTGTGATCTGTGATCAGAAATCGGGGCGTAGTCGATATGCGACGTGCATATTTCATAGCATACCCTCCGCCTGTATATACCTGGTTTCAATGAAGCCACTTTTCTGCGTTCGCCTCGCAACGTATATTACATACCGTCAAAATATTCGTAGCAGGCTAGCTTATTTAGCGTATATTGTCGTTGCGAAATATTTCCCAGCGGCCTGTATTTCTACACTGTCTACTATAATAAATACTAAGTCTAAGTTTGTATGTTAACTATGTATATATTTACATACTTAAGTTGGCCACCTTTATTCTAATAGTATACTGTATAAGTAAACTGTGTTAATTTAGGCAATACGTTTTATTATTATTCTATTGAAGAATCACCGAGAAATAAGTATAAAATTTGAAAATTTTTTGAAAATATTTTCGATAATAATGAACGATTTAGATATATCAGTTGATGAAGATTAGTTATTCTTGATCCAATTCTTTCTTATTACCACCAATAGGGTACCACCACCAACTAATAAAAATAAGTCTACTTTAAAACATGTTTCATCCCAATTATTATTTATCTCAATGCAGCATTATTTGCTGCTAATAATTTTAGTTAGTTTTATCTCAATGCAAATATAGTTATCCATATTTTTAACGTTTCAAGTAGCAATCATTTATAATAAGTCAAATGGAAATTGTAAATGGAAGCGCATTTTTACAAAATTAAAATTATTTCATCTTGTTCGAGTACAATACTCTGATTTTGATTCTGCAGATGTCAAAGGTTAAAGATGAACGTACATAAATCGCGGTAGGTCGTGTTCAGACGCTGTATACTGCACACAGTGGGGTATGCAGAGAAACCTAGTATTAAGACACATTCTTCATTTTCTGCCGTGTTGAGTGGTGGAATTCTACACCCAATGTCTCCAGTCAGTCACGCAAAAATATACAAGTATATAATTATTTGATTTCTTCGACGACCAGTCGCGTTTAAAGTTCTACACTTGTGGCCGCGCCACAACTGGCCTCCATGGATATAGCATAGCATAACAAAATTCTATGGATATTTATATCATAATTTATTTAGATATACTCGTATAATATATTATTAGCGCGAGACTAGTTTTAAGTAATATGTGACATAAATTTAAGCAGCTTACTCTGATAACAGTAAAATCAGGACTATACTGAGTCTATTGTTTAAACTTTCAGAGCATGTGTATATTGCAACAAGTTTAAATCTCGTTAGTGGTGAAGGAAGTTTATAATTCCCATACGAATTCAGTAACAATATAAGCAAGTTTCCATTTTGACAGAGATAACAAGCCTCGATAGTAGTTAGTACTTTATAAAAGGCAACGTAAACTATATTCACACAAATATATATTTAATATGTTTATGAAATTAATTTTAAGATTAGGTGGTGTATTCTAAAAACCACGAAACTCGTGTTCAATGACATTATTTTTGAGGGTATGAATTTCATTTTTTTATAAAAATATGGGGCGATTTAAAGATTCCATGCAAACTTTCAACCCCTATTTCATCCCTTAATAGTAATTTTTGTTCAAATCCCTTCTTAATGGGTGTCCACATTATGAAAATAAACATCTGTATGAATTTCACGTTTCTGCTATGATCGGTGACAGCTGTGAAATTGCAGTGTCTATCTTGATTTCGAAATAACCATATTTATTTAAATACATAACGCAATCCCAAAAAACAAATATTTTATTTGGTCTGTGTGTTCTGTTTGTCTTGTCCGTCTGTTTGTCTGTCCATATGACAGTCATTTTACTCGGTGACTACGTATATATATATATATATATATATATATATATATTTCATTTCACCCACTCTAGACCGGTTTTTTTTTACCACACACGGACGAAGCTTTAGTCCTTTAATTGAAGGTCGTACTTGATAAGTCCAATCTTTTATTAAGCGTGTAAATTACTGTGAATAATCACGGTACGGGTAATTCATTCCTTTATAAGAAGGGATGTCATATAAAAATGAAGATAACACGATAAAAACAGCAAAGATTATTTCTTCTCACTAATATTAAATATTAACTTTAAAATAATTTTAAATCTATTTTTTTTTTCTTATATCGTTACCTAATGTTAGTTCGCTTTCAAGATCAAAGAGTAAATCGACCTCAACCATAAACACGAATACTTTTATCGTGGCCGTTGTTTTATAAATATTAAAAAAAAACTAATTTAACATAATAACCGGAGTGTCTTAACACTAGTTTCCCAGGTTCCCTCTATCTATCCCGTCATGTGCGTTAATTGTTCAGAATTAACATTGATCACTACAACGCGTGGCTTATCTTGCAGGAATGTGGTGTATTAGTCACGTACGAGGATCCTGATGAATAAGCAGACTGCTGCATACACTTACACTTGTGGATAAAAGTAAATAGTAGTAATTTATGTGACCATTCGTGGCGCAGGGGCACAAAGTGTGACTGTAAAGTGTGATGTAAATGGTTATGGGTTCGATTCTCATTTGAGGAATTTAAATAGTAATATTTCCATTTTCTGCTCTAATGTCGAAGAGTTCCACCATTCAACACGCAATACCTCTATTAATGGGCGGAAAATGGGAACGGAGTGTCTTAACACTAATTTCACTCTGACTACCCTGCTATGAGCGGGATATAACGCGACGCTAAAAAATGCGATTAAATTTAAATTCCAAAAAGTTTAACATCATCTCAGGATCTCGTACAGGCAAATGTCGTACCATATGAATAAAGCTCTACAAACCAACACGACAAAATACTTTAGAATATGGAACGTCATGAAATCTCGGATAAGACTTCTGATAGAATAAATTTCGAGAGTTGTGCATACAAGTTGAAGCTTCGAGTCTTGGTTTATCATCTTCGAACGTCTATCCGAGACTGGTTGGAAACTCATAGCGTGAAATAGGAAGTCGCTTCTCGTCAGTTGTTGTCCATTTTGATGGTAAGATCGTTTATAATACATTTCTGAACGAAATTCATGAAATATTTAAATTTGACAAATTCGTAGACATCTGATTTTAAACGAAACGTTTGTTATTTCGATCTGTATTCGGGAAAATGGTTAACATTTAACTCATTTTCATTTCCCGCACTTGAAGCGCAATGCGTCGAACGATGGCCGGATGGTGATGGTGATGAGGAAAGAAGAAGAGAAGAAAAAATGAGATGTGTAGGTAAGATGTAAGGTCTTGGTTCTTTAAAAATTAGGTGCATCTCTGAATGCATTTCTACGTCCATATTAGAGATTCTGTTTGTAATCTAGTAAGACTTGCATATAGTTAGTTGAAAGGCTAAGTGTAGTACTTAATGGTGCACTTGTTATATATTTTCGTTCCACTAACTTCGCAACAGTAAACAATCTCTTAACGAAAGTTGACAGTTCTGTCTTTGTCGTTCTCGTTCTTCAAACTTTTCTTTGTGAATGAAAACGAAGCTCTTCCACTTTTTTTTTCTCTATTATGACTTCTTGCAGATCTTGAAAATATATTAAGCAAACTTATTTTTTTTTTAGCTTTTGTAGGAGACCGTACATGAATTATAAACAAATTATTTTCATTATGCCTTTTCTACAGTTAGTTACCTTTTTATGTATTGTACAATAAAAAAACTTTTTCATAATACAAGTTATATTATAAAAGAATTTTTAATATAAAATATTTTTATGTGAAGCTTCCCCGCAAATTCAAAAGAGAAAATACAATTTCATAACGTAATCCTACCAACATTGTGGCTAACAGGCACAAAGACAAAAGTTTTAAAAGCTCGTTGTAGGTTCTCTTCAATGGCGGCGTTTCTCTTCATTAAAGGATTTTTAAAAGTTACGATATAGGTACTCGTAAATTTCTTGCAATTTTACTATTTGGGATGAGAGAAATAACGACGCTATCAAAGCTTATTTTGTACTATGATGTAACGGGTCCGTCGATTGAGTATTTCTGGACTCCCCCCCACCTTGGCGAGTTTAAAGCTACCCCTCCCCGCCCTCCATAAAAAAAATTAAACGAATTCAACTTTTTCTAAAGTTTTCTTCAACCAAAAGAATATTCATTTCGTAACTGCCGACACACTACAGACTCGAAAACTTTTGTACATTCACCTAATTGTTAGAACAGTGCTAATTTGCATTAACTTTACGTTCATTAAAATAGTTATTATCCATTGTTGTTTGAGCATGAAAGAACTCTTTTATTGAAAAAACTAACTGTAGCTGTTAAGCAAATATTTTCAAAAATATTAATATAATAATAATATGAGAGAAAGTAACAAAAAATTTGTTTGAAAAATAACGTCCAAATTGTCGGTGAAAACAAAATAAAATCATTGAGGCCAGAGGAGTGTAGTGCGTTGGGGCACAAGCGTGCGTGGGATCGATTCCCTTTCGAGATAATCATATGTTTAAGTTATCCGTGAGCGGACCCGAAAACGACATCTCAAGGTCGCTCTCAATATCGATCTCAGAGTTGAGAGTAGTTTATAAATACGGGCCTCAAATAAAAATATGCACTTGTAAAATATTGCAATACCCCCCAAATATACACTTTTCGCAATACTAGTCGTCGACGAGCAATGTAAATGTATTCGGTTTTATCTCTAACAAACAGGTTACATCACGATGTTATCTTTATATTAATTGATAGTAATATCTACAGAAGTGGTATCTAGTTAATCTCTACACAAACTTACAATTATATTTTATTATAAAATATTTTATTTGCCGTACTTACTGTCTGATAAAATTATATTTCAATAAAGACACTATTTGTGGTGTCGTAAAACTGCGTGGGCACATGCACAACAAGAACGTACAGACAAACATTCATTTTTATTTTTAAAAAATTCAATATAATTCAACGCTGAGAATTAAGGTTAGGCAGCGTATTTAATATGAGGTCATGAGATATATATAAGTGAATATTAGTCATGAAGTAAGTATTACTATAATTTATATTTCTTTAAGTGGATTTTGTAATTATTCAAGCAATTGAAATAATAAATAATTAGTAAACATTTAGTTTGTAGCGGAGTTAAGTAAACGCTAAGTTCCAAGGTTTCCTCCGCCTATCCTGCTATGTGCGGGATAAAGCGTGAAACTAAAAAAAAAATGTGTATTGGTTCTGGAGTACTAATCGATAAGTGTAATACTCAACGCCACACGTTGTACTGTCCGAACGGGAAAATGGAAATAATTCATTCCATTCACTGTGAATCGAACCCACGACCATACCATTTGTATAATTTGGTACTCATTTTTACTTTAGATTTCGTAGATTTCAGAAAAACCGTGTAGAATTGTTCACCGTTGTGTGCTGGTATTCACAATAATAATCCAAGTGGCCTTTACTTGTCGACGTTAGTCATTTGATTGTCGTGTGGAATCCTTAAATTTGTCTAGAGTTCTTAAATGTTTTTGAATATATATAATCTTCTAATTCTTATAAGATTCAAGTAGGTATTTTATCATACTATAACTACCGTATATTCGTAAGTAGGTTTTATCTTAAAAAAAATTACGGTCAAAATTATTTTTTTATTATAAAAGCGAAAAGAAAATATTTTTTTAAATTATTCATTTAATAATATTCGCTTACTACTAATGAATGAATTTTATCGTTGGAATTTTTTTTATATATGAAACATTAAAAAGTATGGAAACTAAATTTTTGTGAATATATATAGATAAAAATTAATTATTTCTTATGTTTATGCAGACAATTTCGCATTAATAAAAAAATACTTTATCCCGAATAGCTGTACATATTAGTCATGGTGATATCAAGAAACTACTATCAAGATTAAATCTGCAAAACTTTCAATTTTTAATGAAATCAAAATATTCTAATTATTCTAATAATAGAAAATTTATAAAATATTTCCGAGGGTCGATCGATCCGATTACAAACAAATTATAAGAAAATTGAAAAAACCCCAAAATATAATTATATATTTACGTATATGAAATTGTCATTACTTTTACAAACTCTTTATTGAGTTCTTTTTTTTAGAAAATATGCGAGGTTGATTTCCGTTTTCTTATAGACAAGTTAACCTGTTTTAATTGAAATTTACAAGACAACTGTAAGATAACTCTGTATTCTCTTTAAGTGAAACGTAATTTCTTTTGAGAAATAAATAAACTATTTAACCACAAAATTATATATTTTTTTGTATTACATTATAATAATAACCTATTGCGGACACCCGTAGCTATATATACATAGAAGAAATTTCTTTTTTAATTTCTTTCTTTAATTTCTTTTTAATATTATTTTTATTGACGTATAAATGATTTCCCCAGGGGAAATCATATCTTTCAGGTATAATAATATTTTATAATTTCTGACGATACTTATCAGTAATAGTATAATATTTTGATATCAGGTGATAAAATAAATACGAAAAATTTCCAAGTTTAGTTTAGCTAAATATTAAATAACAACGTATTTACCAAGAATTAGCTTTACATTAAACCAATCAACAATTCCTGAAAAATTATTCATAAATTTAAACAAAAATAAATAATCTATCTCGATAGTTTCCCGTATTTACTAAATATGGTTTTTAGAGATTTCAAATTCGATAAACTCAACCGAAAAAATGTCTATCAAACAAATAAAAATATTACGGCGATGAGATGTAAGATGAGAATAATTTTTAATGCCGAAAGTCATACCACGATAAATCGTAAACTCTTAAACTAGGATATTTTTAGTAATGGCGCAACCTTCGGGGCAATTGGTTTGTGGGTAGTAGAGAATTGATGTCAGCAATTCAAGAATCTAGACCTTTCGAAAGAAGTTCGTTATAGTTTGAAAATCCGTTGAAAATCGACCGCGAGGGTACACGCAAGCGCGACGGCACATTGGAGATTCGGAATTGTTAAACAATAATGCTGGGTCGGTGCCGGAGGCGCTCCTGGCCGTGGCCGCACTTACCTGTTGCCAGTAGTCCTCGAGGGAAAGTTTCCATTCAAAGTAGCCAGTGTCGGTGACGTCCTGGAGCTCCCGGAAGAGGTTACCGCTCGGGAGGACGTCCATCGCACTTACATGTGACGCTGATAGTTTTTTTAATATAACACGTTACACTACTACAGTGGTACGCTCACGACTGACGACCCTCACCCCGCGCGGAGAGCCCCGCGCAGACAGCCCCGCGCGCTCCCCCGCCCAACCCCCCCGCCGCTAACCTCGCGCGTAGATTAATACGTCGATAGAGTGTACGGAGTACATCTTTCTCTTTTTAATCCTTCAGTGATCAAAAGAGTTTTAGGGACACACGATCGATAATGTAATTCTTTAAGTAGGAAAAAAAAACTATAAATATATGTAATGATATAATTTAATTCTTATATAAGAATTTTTGTGTCAAGAAATCGTCATAATATATTGTATATTTATTTAAAATATATTTTTTTTTGATTAAATTTTTATTTTCTTCTTTAAATATATAATATATTTACTTAAAGTATAGTACGCATAGACAGTGAGATTTTAATATTTCACGATTCGGCGAAAGTTGGGAGTGTCTCAACACTAGGTTTTACATATAAAACACTAAATTTAATTATATTTTCCTCGAATGATTCAATTTCTCTATTCAATAGTTATCCTATTCGCTAGTATAGTGGTATGAAGACGGATGGCAAACCGTTACGCGCGCGCGCATCCACCCATAGCAGTTCCATTCATACTTGTACATACAATGTAGTATAGATATACTACTATATGTACTATATACTATAGTGGCGTTACTGGAGTGGAAATTATTATTGTAATACTATGTTAAATCACTGCATGCCATTGTTTTGTTTTTTATGCTTGTCTTTTTATTTTAATATAACACATAGTTTCTTTTTTGTGGTGTTAACGATCTTGTTATATAGATAGATATTATATATTATATGCCGTGTGATCCCGGCCCAGAATAGGATCACCCTAGTACTGTCGGTGTCGTAAGAGGTGACTAATGTACGTGTGGTAGAATCACGTCACCAGTAATGGCAACACGCATGAGCAGACCCGATCGGGTTAATACCACCCCCGGCACCTAACCCCACCTTGGCGGCCGGCAACGCACCTGTGGCTCCTCGTGGGCGGCGGTGATCACTTACCAACAGGTGACCCGAACGCTCGCTTGCTGTGTCTTTTACCATAAAAAAATAGAAAAAGAGAAAAAAATATATATTTTTAGGAAAATAAAACCCCAGAACCAGAAAAATGTAATGTTTTATTAACAGACATCCTCCATCCCGACAGGCAAATATATGGAAAAATATAAAACCTCGAATACTAGAATCTCGAAATAAAACTCGTAGAAATATGAATTATATTTGTGATTTACTGAACGACTGTGATGTTGCAAACACAGCTGTAGTTTCTGTTGAAATATCTGAGAAGGCTCGTTAAAACTTATAAATCATTTAAAGACTTAATTATAGCACAGTTGACAGTATTTGAAGCAAGGAAGTAAGGGTTACCAGCGTTCTATAAATACAAATATGAATCATTTTCACGCCGTATACGGCAGGGCGGGCAGAGGAAAAATACATAGTGTTAAAACTCTCCGTTCCCCACGTTCCGCCGAATTCTGGAGGCATTGCGTCTTGAATGGTGAAACTCAACGCTGGAATCAAAAGAAATATTGCTTCTAAAAAAGATACAATATCTAGAAATACCTTATCTATGTGATTTTTTTTTTAATATTTAGTTGACATCGGAAAATTTTTAATGAAAGCGTTTGAGTTCAGAAATATAAGTTATGTAGTCATGTCAACAAACCACGGCATTGTACGAATCATCGATCGAAGCTTTCTCGGAAAAGGAAAGGGAAAGAATATTATAGTATCTGTATGTCCCGACTTGTATGTGGAAATGCATTACTACACGTACTTCACGATTTAAACTAAATCTTTAGCGAAGTAATTTATGAATTATTTATTTACAAAATTTGAATTGCTTTTGTTTTCTAATAAAATTATTATTTTAATTACACCATCTGTATCTATATTGCAAACTAAAGTTTCAACCGATTCAATTAGACAATTAGTGGAATAAAATTGTTAATATTTATATAACATTATTATTTGTGAACCGATGGAAATAAAACCAACACGAAATGTTAAGGGAAATTGTAATAAATGTACAATAATAAATACTATTTATCGTATACCTTTGCCTGTGACCGTAAACATGACAGGTTGTGAGTTCGATTCCAACCAGAGGAAATGAAGTATTTAATCGGCACTGGTGTCCGCCACTCGACACGAATGCCTTCACTAATCGGGGAAAGAAGGAGCGGAGTGTCTTTACACAATGCTTCCTCTGCTTACCCTGCTACATACGGGATACCGTGTGAAGCTGAAAAAAAAAGAAGATAAATTAAATTAATTAAATTTTACTACTACTACTTTACTTACATTTCGATGTAAGTCAATTCTAAGGTCCGGCTGCGAGCCGCCTCCCGTAGCTGTTAGCGGCAGTGAACGTAAAACTCTGTTGTCTGGTTTATTAGAATTCACTCCCTCAACGGAAAATAATTTAATCAATATTCAGTATAATCAGTATTAAATATTTCATTTCCCGAACGAGGAACGGTCCGTACTGGGGGACCTTTTACTAATAACAATGGACCTCTCAATATAAATTGATTGATTTGAACGGAAATTGGCTCCTGTCTATCTATCGTCATTGGGTTGGTGTGTTTCATGATTTGTGGGCAATTGCAGATTTATTATTTATTATTCAAAATTTAAAAAAAATATATATTTTTTGTTATTTCTATATTTTATCATATTTTTTTTATTTTCTTCTTATTGGAAAATAAATATTTTTTTTTCCCAATTAACCACTCGAATTTATAGATCTTAGTTATCTCTTTACGTATAGGTGCTTAAACGATTTGAGAGAAAATCACATATATATCTTTTTTATATTTATACTGCTATATATATAGCAGTATAAATATAAAAAGAAGAGTTTTACAAATGTTTTTAATCAATTAAAATGTAAGTAAAATATTAGCATCTGCTTCCATTATTTATTCTTACGATAACGAAATCACATTAAATAATTACAATAAAGTCGACACGGTTTTTATTACCTATATGTACTACTATACTTCTAGCGTTTATATTAATTATCTTTTCAAATACTTGCCGTGTTTCAACGCAAATTGTTGTCACTATGAGCTCCTATGTCTATGTCTTTTATCATTGAGCGGACGGTTCAATATACGACGAATAAAAAGTGCAAGAAAGTTAATTTCCATCGAAACTCGCCTTTACCTCTGTTGAAAAGATATGCTCGTTTCTTAAATTCATTACATTCACGCTGATAAAATATTAAGGCGACTGTTCCCTTTTATCATCTCTTAGAAATTGCTTATAACGTAGATTCATTACGATATAGATATTAAAAAAAAATGTTATACCTTTTTTAACCGACATATATAAAAGGGGAAGGTTATCAATTCGACTGTATTTTTTATCCGTTTCTTTTTTACGTCTTAGTCAACTAGCATTCACATACGACGAATAACTCAATATCATGCCCACCGATTTCGATGACTTTTTATTGGGAAGGATACACTTTGAGGGTAGTTACATGAAAGTTAGGTTAAGTTCTGATAATGGGAATCGTATTTTTTACTAAATATTATTTTTTCGAGACGTTGAGACAACACAAAATTTGAGGCTATTGACTACAAGACAATTCGTTGATTAGTATACAATTAAGTGTTTAGAGACGCAGATAGTAACATTAAATAACAAATTGTTCCTTTTTCTATTCTATAGTTGCGTCTGTGATGCAAAATAAATAAAAAATCAGCTTCACGCTATAAGCCGCACACAACAGGGTAGGCAGAGGGAACCTAGCGTTAAAACACTCCGGTCCCCAGTTTCCGTGAAGAAATCAAAATGTATATATAATATATATATTAAAATAAATATTTCATTTCCTCGAGTGAGGATCGAACCCACAACCAGTGGAGTTTACGGTCATACCTTGTGCCACTTGCCCACGGCTTCCTAAACAAACGTCAAGATCTACACAGATTTGAAAATATATCTAAATATATGTGTGTTAAGTGTATATATTTTACAAATATGTATTTTTTAATTAGAAATATATGTAGTAAAGGTCATTAATTACGCTTCTCATTAGGCGGAATGAGTTGTATTCATTTCTTCGCGCTCGCAACACGCAATACTTCGAAAAAATTCAGTTTGCTATTCTGCTTCATTGGCGATACTAGAGCAAGGAAATATAATATAATATGTACAAAAAAAATATAAAAAAATATCTAAGTGATTGGATAATTTGTCATCTCGTTTGAATTTTGAACTGATAAAGGGTCTACCCGGATAAACATTCAAAATCTGCGCTGGTTTCTAATGAATTGTTTTTACCACGATTGTATGGTTTTTCATCCGAAATAGGGATACACCAAAAGTTTTGTCTCTTTACAGTAAAGGAATTATGAGGCTTTACTTTTTTTTTCTGGCTATCTATTAAAGATATTTTTAATGAAATTTAAATTGAACATGGCTATCCATAAGTAGCAGATACTTGTTATGATCTATCCATCCTCCTACGATTGTGTCGATGTCGACCTTCACCAGAGACTTTAAACTAGAATCCATATATGAGCAATGCAAAGGCTGTTCAAACAGCTACCTTGAGCGTACAGACTGGCACGCGAATCCCTTTACCGTACAGGCGTTTAATTACATCCCTTACACGAAACCTAAGTTTAGACGCCCGAGAAACGTCTTGTTACACCCAGATAACACCATTTCAATTGTAAATTCTATTCTAGTCTTAGCTAGTAAAAAAACAGTTTTATGTTTTACAGAATACCGTTCTCGAATATAAAAACGAAGCTAGCATAATAGATACTATTACATCTATTATATACTTTCGGTAAACAGTAAGTTGAGTGTAAGTTGAATGAAAGAATAATAATTGATTTGATGACATTAATAATAATAATAGAAAAATTGTTAATATTTAAAATTTTCTAAACCTTTGGGTAAAGGAGGAATTTTTGTGGCATAACTGTTTTTTTCATACAAACATAATTATAAAATTTTCAAAATATTCAAATTGAAAAACTTTACCAGCACCATATATTAATTTGCATTTATTACATTTGTTTTGAACTTTTTCCTTTAATAAGCTTATCACGATTATCGGAAAAACTGGCGATATTAAGATTACAAAGAGCGAGATTAATATTTTTATCCTTCTGAGCTGTCCAGCCATTGATATCTACATGAGTAAGTTGTTACAAGCGTATGAGAATTTTAACGTACCTTTCTCATCAAAGAAATATATAGCAATTAATAAACTGATGAAATAAATTTATGTGAACTATAATTGTAATATTTTTTTTATAAATATCAATTGAGGCCGTCGTGGCACAAAGTCTGACAGTAAACGTGGTGGACAGGTTGTGGGTTCGATTCCTACTCGAGGAGATGAAATATTCATTTGAACGGCGCCACTCAACATGCAACACACCTCCAGAAATCGGCAAAATGAGGAACGGAGTATCATAACACTAGGTTCTATCTGCCTACTGCTTTATACTGGATACAGCGTGAAGCTGAAAAAAAATATATACCAAATCAAGTATATTAAAAAAATATTTTATTTCTCTAGCGTTCACGTCTAAGCTTTACTGTAAAAACTGGCGTACAGACGCTAGCCAGTCACATGAAACGTGTTGAACATTATCGGAAAAATCCGCGCATAAACTCCGCTTGGTTATCGATTTTTTAATAGTAATCCCATCTTAAGTTGAAACTAAAAGGTCTACGAGAGCAAACGAAGCGCAATTCACATTAAGCCTTAAAGTAAAAAACTAAGTACTTACCTTAAGTAAAAAAGTAAAAGGGGTAGTCAGAGAGAACCTCTGCATACATTTTTCACCTCGGCCACTGTCGTCAACCTCTTCATACATTCCCTTCGAAGGGTCGTCATGCTTTTTACGTGACCTTCCGCCCAGT
The DNA here is from genome assembly GCA_037355905.1 of Heliconius aoede. Taxonomy (NCBI): domain Eukaryota; kingdom Metazoa; phylum Arthropoda; class Insecta; order Lepidoptera; family Nymphalidae; genus Heliconius; species Heliconius aoede. The sequence continues at coordinate 2,056 of JBAIZZ010000364.1, read as the reverse complement.
ATCTTCGATACTGAGTTTTCGAAGATCAACCGAGGTCTCCACCTACCCCTCTTACAGCTAACTTGTTCTTAATAAATATTTTTTGCCATTCTCTCATCACTCAATTGTTTGACGTGCCCAAACCAGCTGAGCACGTTCTTGAAATCCTCGCTAGTACTTTAAAGTAGACAAATAAAATAAAAATCAAATCAATTTCTCGCTGTATCTCGCACACAGTAGGGTAGGCAGACGGAACCTAGAGTTAAGAAGTGTCTCAACACACAAATGGCAGAACGTGGAGATCGCTTTCTTCCATAAATCAACGCCTGGCTTTGTCTAGCCAAGTCTAGAAAAAGAAAATAATCATTAATATAATCATGCAGGAATAAAAATCTATTCATAATAACCCCAAGGTGGTTGCCAGTCCCTCATTCACTTCTATGGTACGTGCTTATGCCTAGTTCTAATTAAAACAGATAAAAAAGAGGTTACCTACAAAGGTTACCTACAAGAAGGGTCGAATTGTATCTCCCATTAGTATATAAAAAAAGCTGAAAGGGCAGCACTGTCGCATTAGAAGTTGACGACCATGTAGGTCATTTCATAAAATAGCACCGAACACAAAGGTTCACCTTGTGATCTGGCCAATTTGCAATCCTATGACAAGAGGTATTCAAGTTCACACACGTACAGCAACACTGTTTCATTTTATTTTGTGACGAGCTTCACTTGGGACGAATATTTAGTTAAAAAAAAATTAAGCTTCACACTACAGTGGTATACATACCACACAGCATAGGAATAGCGATCCTAGTGTTGAGATACTAGTGATAGAAGATACTTGTTACAAAGATGTGTATATATAGATATATGTACAAATATACACTATACGCCATACACTAGTACACTGTAATATAACAGTAGTATCTAAACGGCCAGCCTAATGAAGATTATATCATACTCCTGAATAGACGCAAATATAAGTGAAAATAAAAATTTTATATTGTTTTTAAGTTCAACCGAAAATAATTATTGAACAGCTTTCAAAAAACCGATTGGTAATTGTTGGCATATATCTGAATTTGATATATTTCCAATATGGTTGAAAGATTCTTAACATTAGAGAATATTTTTATATTTTATAAATGTTTAAAGTAAGAATTCGCTTTTCTAGCGACGTTACGACGTGACATACCTATACTCCGATAGAATATAAAATATTCAATTTACTCGGAATGTATTTATTGAAACCTATTTTTTTTTGTTACATTTTGTATCAAACAACTATATTTTGAGTGGAAAAATACCATTATTTAAAAAATACGGTCTAAATTTAATCTATATTACATAAAAAGAAACCAAAAAAATCTCGTTCAAACAGAAATTAGATCGAATCGTAAGTACAAAGCAAATATTAAATGCTGAGATGAAGAAGCTTCGCACCGGAATTCCGTTACTTCCGTTTAAATAAATCCGATTCTCGCTAATTAGTTCATTACTTTAAAGCTTATGCAAGTTACTCATATTTGATAGCTCTGCATCGTCAAGTTCAATTTTAACTCAATATTTCTGAGAATCGTAGAACTTATTTAAAATAAATAAAATTGAGGCCGTCGTGGCCCAGGGGCACTAGAGTGTGACTGTAACACAACGGTCATGGGTTGGATTCCCACTCGAAGGAAGAAATTATTAGGCAAAGAAATACAATATTTATTTAAATTTATATTTCATTTCTTGGGTCTAGACCGAACTGGACTGGAGGCAAAGCACGGCGTTGAACTCCGCAACTTCGGCAGAAAGTGGGGAGTGGAAGATGTTAACACCTATCTTGCTGAATGCGGGATACAGCGTGAACCTGGTTTATTTTTTTAATATTTAATTTAACTGTGCATGTATGTGCATTTATAGGTTAACCTAGAAAAGTGTTAGTCTCGTGAAATAACGTGCGCCGGGGAGACTTGGTACGCGACGGTCTTTATAAATCTACGTCATGTAGCTTACGGTACGGGGTGATTAGATCTGTGTTAGCGTCTAAACTTTGAGCGTCAGAGTGATCTGAAAAAAACCTGTATAAAAC
>JBAIZZ010000363.1:1743642-1775091 GCA_037355905.1 Heliconius aoede | reverse complement strand
AAAAAAATTTCCACCAGGCCCTAACTGGCTTCCCATTATTGGAAGCGCGTTGGAAGTTAACAAAATACGTGAAAAGACAGGATATTTATATAAAAGCTTCAAAGAACTATCTAGGCTTTATAGTCCAGATAACCATTTGCTTGGTATCAAAATAGGGAAAGATCGAATTGTAATGGTCAATTCTGTAGAGGCTAACAAAGAGATGCTCTATAATGAAGATATTGACGGGCGACCTAAAGGTATATTCTATCAAACACGAACGTGGGGTGAACGTATAGGAGTTCTGCTAACCGACGGGGAGACCTGGAAAGAACAGAGGAAATTTCTTATAAAACATCTGAAAGAATTTGGATTTGGGAGAAGCGGAATGGGTGAAATAGCTTTCACTGAAGCTAGTCACATGGTTGAGGATATATCAAATCTTATGGTCAATAACAATAGCACCACTATCCAAATGCATAATTTTTTCAGTACTTACATTTTAAACACTCTGTGGACGATGATGGCTGGTATACGATACCAGCGGGACGATCCTGAGATGATCCTTTTACAGAATATCTTATTTGATTTATTTGCGGCCATCGACATGGTTGGATGCAGCTTCAGTCACTTTCCAGTATTGTCAGTGTTAGCTCCAAAATCTTCTGGTTATACAGATTTTGTGAAAACTCACAAGCGAATTTGGAAATTCCTACGCGACGAAATTGCAAGACATAAGGAAAGGTTTGACCCTAATGATGAGGATAAAGATTTTATGGATGTTTATTTAAGAGTTCTGAAGGAACATGGTGAAATTGATACGTATTCGGAAGGACAATTAGTGGCCACTTGCATGGATATGTTTATGGCTGGAACAGAAACAACAAGTAAAACGATGAGTTTTTGCTTTAGCTACCTTGTAAGAGAACAAGAAGTTCAAAAGAAAGCACAAGAAGAAATAGATAGAGTTGTAGGGAAAGACCGTATGCCGTGTATTGACGACCGACCAAAGTAAGTTAAAATGTTAAATAATAAATTATATTCATCGTTCTCGTAACATATTTATTAAACTAAATAACTAAACTAAATTAATTAATTAACAATTATTGTCAATTATTTTTAGCATGCCGTATTGTGAAGCGGTAATACATGAAAGTGTTCGTCATTTTATGGGCAGGACTTTTGGAGTGCCACACCGAGCTTTACGTGACACATCTCTAACAGGATATTATATACCTAAAGTAAGTTGTTTTATTATAAAATTAAATGCTGATGATAATAGTACAAAAATAAATTGTGTGTGTAAAAGATGTAAAGATTTCAGAAAATTTTACTTACTATTTACATTATCTTTTAATAATAAGAATATGTAGATTTATCTATATTTATTAAAACTATATATTAACTGTATTTATATATATTGAATTTTATCACTGTTTAATAATAATTTATGTGTATACTTACGAGGAGTGGTAAATTTTTTTTAGGACACGATGGTGGTCAGCAATTTTCCAAATATATTGATGGATGAGGAGCTATTTCCTGAACCGTATGGATTTAAGCCCGAGAGATTTTTATGTAAAGACAAAGTCTGTCTTCCCGATAACTTTTTCCCCTTCGGTTTGTCAAAACACCGTTGTATGGGAGATGTTCTAGCGAAATGTAATATATTTGTATTTACAACAAATATGCTGCAGAAATTCAACTTTTTGCCAGTACCTGGAGAGCCACTGCCTTCATTGGACCACGTGGACGGTGCGACGCCCTCGGCCGCTCCTTTCAGCGCTCTAATTATACCAAGGATTTAATTGATACATTACTATGCCACTAAAATGTAAATATATTTAAGCACGTAATATAAATATCCAACAAGTAAAATAAAATTTCATTCTTAATTTATTATTTATTATCCTAATTTGATCTTTCTATTTCTCCTCTGTTTCTACTGATGATGTGAAGAAGCATGTGCTGGTCATTAAGTCTGATGCTCGGAAAATTATTCTCTTAACTCTCAACCCTGTACTTCCTGTCCTACGTCACATTTTTAACCACTCTCTTTCCTCAAAAAAAAAATTAACTTATTTAAGCAATACTTTTTGCGCCTTACTATATATTTTTGTTTTACTATGTCCTCTTGTTTTTCCTGTGTAAATTTTATAAATATATTTGTTTACTTTTTCTCATGTGCAATAAACTATTATTGTTTCTCTCATAATTCACGGGTTCAAAAGAACCCGGTCTTTCTTATTTATAAAAATACCTATGAAGTAAAAAAAATATTGTATATGTTTATAAAATTGTGTAAGTTGTAGGATGTTGGTATTCGCTTTGTGGTCGCAATACATTTTGAACTTTTAAAAACCTGAGAGTCGCAGTCTCAGAGCTTCGCTAGCTTGCACTGACTTGTTCAATTCGTCACTCTATAAATACGGATGTGGGGCAAATACGTTCGTCGTTTCCTGAATCTTCAAAAGGCAAGTGCTAAGAAAATATTTTAAAAAATATAAACAGATATTAGCCGAGGAGATTTAAGATTTTTACAAAATTGACGCCAAATGTTGGTAATTTATTATTAAAGCATCAGGTTCATCCTTCTCACTAAAAATATGGAAAAATAAAATGTTATTTTGAGTAATTTTAATTTAAATTCAATTAATAAATGTATAAATTAACATGTGTTTTTACTATAAGTTTTTAACACTAAACTTCACTGCAGTTAGAAATTTACAGGAAATCAACATCAGGTAAGTAGGGGGTCTACCCACCACGTAAGAACATGACAAGGGGTCTACGATACAAAAAAGTTTGCGGGACTCTGGGATAGATCCTAGCATTTAAGCACCACCTACAATCTGCTTATAATAGTCTCCACATGCATTTTTAGTGAAGTAACACCTAGATGTCGCTAGTATCAGTAAATGTATATTATATAGAGACAACCCATTTCTTCTTAGATATTTGATCTCAAGACACATATTATTTTACATTTTAGCCTGATCTGTACGTTTAAACTATTTTTGTATGTAGATACAACGATTGTGGATTTATTCGCTACATTGCGGCTATATTATGATAATACCTTCTTATATAGTTAGAAATTTTCTTATATAGTTTAGGTAAGACAAAATATTGCTCTTAATGTCTTTTAAATGTGAGAAATTGAGAGAAAACTGATTGTAAGCTCATAGTTTACTTTTACCTAGCCCGCATATGTGAACATGCATATTAATATTTAAATAAAAATATATCATGCTGTAGCCCGCACACAGCAGACACAGGGAACCTAGTGTTAAGACACTCGGTTCTCCACTTTTTGCTGAATTCTTGAGGCATTGTGTGTTGAGTGGCAAAACTCAACGCCGCGGTTTGCCTCGTCACCAGGGCGTAGAAATGGAAATATAAACTTAAATAAATATTTCATCTCCTCGAGTGCGGATCGAACCCACAGCCAGTCGATTTTACAGTCCCACTTTGTGCCCCTACGCCGCGACTGGTCTCTTAATTATCTCTCGTTACAACACTTCTAGAACGACTTAGCATAGAAGAAGTAGGGTCATTTGCAATAAAACTCGAATGCTTTTTATTTATTTACTACCAGACAGAGTATAGTGACCTTAAAATTACGATATAATATTAAAAATACAGATAAATATAAGTTTATAGAAATATACTGACTGACATTAGGGCCAGATCTCTACAATAAGAATTTAAGTGGTGTTACAGGCTTTGTTGAGCGTGGTCGAAATTGAATTTGTTATTAAAATAATATAGGCGATGATTTTTTTTCGACGTTTTAATGAATAGGTTACGACCAGTGTGAAAACACACTAGCTACGTACGTTTATTAACTAACGACAGCACAAACAACACATAGCATTAATAATTAATAATACATCATATTAAAGCCCGGCTACCAATACCCTCAACTAATCAAAATTGATCGCTGGGCCTCTAAATAGAAAATGATTGTTTAAAAATCTGTTTTTAAATAGTAAATTATAATTATCTATTATGTTACACCCTAAATGTCAGCGTCTTTGAAAAGCATACCGCGAGATGCGATCACGAGCGGTGTAAAATTTGAAGTATAATACCTTAGTTGATTATATGAAGAAACTAGAATAAGTCCTTATGAACTATAAAATAATAGGTATTTAATATATATTAATTGATTTATAGTATATACTTGTAAAGAAAAAAGCATCAAAAAGAGTACAGTTAGCGAGGTGTAAGCTGGAGTGAGAGCTGCATATGTGTGTTAGTGCTTATAAGACACTCCGTTCCCCACTTTCCGCCGAATTCAGAATTGCGTTGCCTCCAGCATTGCGTTGAGTGGCAGAACTCAATAACGCACTGTACCTCCATCAGAGCGAAGAAGGCAAAATCTTAAATATTTTATTTCCTCGAGTGTATACCGAACCTACAACCCGTCGCGTTTATAGTCACAATTCCACCCCTACGCCACATCTAGCCTGTATTGTGTTGGCTGTGGTAATAATTATTTATCCATCATATCGTCAAGAGCAGTTCTTTGTTTACTGCTTGATCACATAATCTGTTGCTACCAGTACTAGTGTACTCGTAGTTACGTCACACCTACATTATTTATATACATTCACTCAAACGCAAAAGCTCATCTTACGCCTCGCGGACTGTACAATTGATTGACACTTATTCTACACGTAGACGTATGTATAGAAAAATAACCATTTAAGTATAATGTGCCAGCCAGAATGGACACTAATAAAGCGCAAACTAATACTTGCTGAACGAGAGTGGAGTTGAGATGGAGATCGACGTTTTAAAACTTGTTATATAAATAATGGCTTCCTATTTTCTCCAATCTGTTTTAAATAAGCTATGGTTCACACACATTATCTCACTAAAGTCGGCTCGTGCTGTAAAACACTCGGGGCTTGTTAGTGTGACAGTTCTATAATATTTTTTGTGTAAAGTGTTTCCCATTGTGCTATTGAACAATATGAAATTATTGTCCCAGTGTAAAGCCATAGTTAACTCGAAACGAGATCATTTCGAGTTTAGATTAGCATATTTACTTGACGTCAGTTTCTATCTATTTAAGAGTTAAAATTATAACAAAATAAATTAATTAATGATAAATTATAATTATTTTTGAGAGATCTTTGAAAAATTAAAATATAGCCTAGTTTCTAACATTAATTTCGTAATTCTTAGAGTAAAAACTATAATATATAATATAGTGTGCAAGTAAAGTCAAATAATTGCATGAACATTAAAAATCCGATCCTAGAATATCATCACACACAGCCCTGTAGTCTTTTCCGCTTTACATTTAAGCAAGCCCCCTTTTCTAATCCGTCCTAACTATAATTTTGAAATCAAATATACTATATCGTACAATATAATAAACCATGAAAGGAGTTAATATGCAGAGAACTAATTTAGTTATTTTTGAGTTAAATAAATAAAAAATACTAAAAATATCGAAAAAGACGAAGAGTTTAACATAAAATATTGAAAATCCTAATACAATCTACAGGACTAATTAAAGACTCATTTCTTGAATATTCAAATTATCTTATAACTAAAAATTATTTGTATAACTTGTAAATGCAATGCAATGCATGTATATTTTTTTATTATAATATAATAATACCAAGTACTTTAATCGTAAAATATAACGTATAAACATTGAAATTTAGATCTAAAACTGAAACCGAAGTATAAGTAAGATCCCTCATTTCTACAGACAATAACCTGCCTCCGTAGTTTACACGGCTAAATTATTATAAGGGTTTTCTGAGAAGAAAATGTTTATTTGGATGGTATCTTTTCTATTTAGTCGAATAACAGTTTGCTGTTTGGTGGACAGTGTCATTATGACTGCTATTAATTCTAAAATGTTATAATATATTCATCATAGCTAGAGTATTTTTTGAAGATTAAAAACTTTCATATTCAGTCGAAGGTGGACTTTAAATGTCCAATATATGGATAGTCCTGTGGCCTGATCTTCTTCACAGCGCGATGACCTGTCGCGTCTATTTGGATGATTGATTATCAAAAATATCTTCAATAAAGAAAATATTTATGTGGATATCTATATACATTTATATGGATGGACATATTCTCGATTTAGTCGACGACAGACAGTATCGCAGACCGCTGTTGAGGACAGCATGAGATAGAGTCATGACTGCTACTAGTTTTAAAAGGTTACTTTTGTCTTATTGACTGTTACTAGTTATTTATTGGAATATTTCCTAATTATTCGAGAAAAATGTTGATCATCAAAAAGAGAAATCATGGCCGCTGGAAAATTACACATTAGATGATATTAAACGAATACTTCGTGCCTTTCTGTATGATTTGCGACGAGGGACATCTTGTTGCCTCAATTTCTTTACAGGACGGTTTGCTATGTCATCTGGTAACGTTAGTTTCATATCCGTCTTGATTTCAATCTATAATATTAAAATTATTATTAATTAATAAAATTGTTTAAGCCAAATGTTCTGGTATTTGAAAGAAATCTAATCTAAGCAATCTGCAAGCCTGTAATATATATGTAGGTTTGTTTCCACTATTCAGCAAGAATTGTCTACATGAGCGAAAATATGCCTTATATTAAGCAAAAGAAAATAAATTATGCTGTGTAATTTTCATGAATTTTGCTTAAATAATTATTAATGAAAAAAAAATTTTACTTATATTTTTGACCTTTTTAAAATTATTGTTCCACAATAAAAAATACTTTCGAACGTAGCGGGATTTGAACCCGCTACGTTCAAATCTTCCATTTTTTTTATACATTTTCTAAATAAATACTATAACTAATAATAAAAAAAATACTTACTTCACTAAGCAGTGCCCAGTAAAAACTATCTTTAATGAACCGAAAGCGAACGGATAGAAACGGCCCGAGGTTCTTTTTAACAGTACCGTCAGCCAATCCAAATTCATCGAAAGTGTCCAAAAATGTATAATTCTGTGTTTTTACGAGGCAAGCCTCTACAACGGTCTCGTATAGTTTATCTGACGGATGCTTCACGTTTCCGCTCCGAAAAGTGTAGCTGTTGGTAACAAAATATAACTAAATATTTTTTTCTTATTTCTGTAGGGACGATACAAAGAATCTAACTTTTTTTCCCTTAGGACTTTTTGTATGAATTTTAGTGGGGGAACTTATCGCCAATAGTGTTACGAAAATGGAGAATGATTACTTTTTTATAATAGATTCACTGAAGAGAAACTGGGAACCTAGTGTTGAGACACTTCAAATGATAATTATAATTTAAATATTATTCTTATCTTAATATTATTCAAGCTCAGAGTCATCCCGTCACACAATGCCTTAACGATGTATATATGACTTACGTATGTTATCATAATTCAACCTAACAATAAAACGACTTTGTAAATGAGGTCGCAGGTTCAGATCGTACCCATTTTATTGCTATTCAAAGAAATTGTATTAAAATATTAATATACCTACTACTTTTAAATTTCATTGGATATCAGCAAATCAATCCAATAAAATAAACGAGAAAAGTATATCAACATTTAAATACGAGGCTATCGCGACGCAGTGAGTAAACACGGTGGTTGTGGGTTCGATACTCATTTACTTTTCAGTTCTTCTGGCGAAGCGCAATGGTTATAAAACTCATCTTCCTATGGTCGGAGATACCAATACTTAATTTATGGAAATCTGCTCTTGAAAAGTAGTGAATAAAGTAAAAGATAAAGGATAAAGAGTAAAATTGAATTTCTGGAATGAACTTTTACTGGCACCGTGATATCTGAAACCATATTTACACACACACAAACGAAGCAATGCATAAATGCTTCATACTAACGAAATAAGATGCTTAGTTTTGCAGGAGGGGTAAAAGAGAAGGGGCAGCTTTATAGCATATAGCCAGTAAAATTACCGAAAAAGTGGCTGAAAATCGCTCAAGACGTTGACGGTGATGTGAGCATTTTAAAAGACACGACAATGATCATGAGGTAAATTTGACTCTAAATTTACCTTAGCAAATAAGAAGCATAGGCGATTCGCCTACCAAGTGGTGGTTTTACAAACGCAAAATACCTATAAAGAACACGAGTACTCACACAGTGCATAGTTTGATAATAACAAAAACTTTTTCTTTTTTTTTTTTTAATATTTTTTTTTTACAAGAACGTATTTAAAAATGTAAAATGTATATAAATCATGTAATAAAAGTATTGAATATAACACTTATACGTGTCAAAACAATTAAATTTCATATATATTATACTGACCTGATGACGTTGGTAGGTTTCGCAAACCAGAATTCAATAGTATCGCCCATCTTTGGTTTCGATCCCCAGAAGTAAGATTTCCCCTCGTAAGCGTCTTTTAAAGTATGGCCCGGGTGTTCCTTAATACTTGTACGTATATATTTCAAAGGGGGATTACTGTGCGGATAGAAAGTTGGTAGCATACTAAATTGAGGATCCTAAAATAATTATAAAAATCGACTTTAATAGTTACTTTAATTCTTAAGATAAAAACAATATTCTACGTGTTTTACAAATAATATAATTAATACAATGTAAAACGTACTTTAACCCGTTGAATTTTTCCCTTTAACGAAGAATACAAGCCAATATGTTGAAATAAGATAGATTTATACTTGGGTCAGATTTGCAACTTATTCTTACCACATGCGCTCTGTGAAAAAAAAAACAAATATATATGAAAAATTATATAGTAAAGAAAGCCGTCATACTAATATTAAAAATGTGAAAGCTTGTGATGATGGACGCTTGTTCCACTTTCGCATTGAAACTTTAAAGTAACATAGCCTATAAGTCTGAATAACCGAAAGGTTAAAACTATGTTATAATTAAGAATTTAGATTTAATATATTTAATAAGCTTAAGCGGGCGCATTTACGCCGCTTGCTTTTGATAATATTCTATCACTTACCGATGTCTTGTCAATAGTGCAGACTCGATCAGCTAAGAAGCTCTCCATGAGCCAATCAATCGGCATATTACCATAAAATAATTGAACGTAAATGATAAAATCAATGACTTTGGCCGACTTAAATAGTTTTCCAATGCCACCGACGCGACAGAACTCTATTATGTACCAATCAGGGGTAGCAATAGATGCAGACGCCGTAAATTTTTTGATCTCCTGAAAAGAATACAGTGTTGCTGTGACCAATCCACGAAGTATTTTCGCACCTTGTATCAGCAGTAAATACAAAATTCACACGCAATCGTCAAGTAAGATGAGATATATAATATTTACTTATATAATATAAATAAGAAAACTCCTTATTATATATAATGCTTGTGCTCCTCATATATTCACTAGCTTTAGATACAAACAAATTAAGCATTCGCTTTGCATTTGCATTATAATGTACTAATGCCATAAATCTTGTTTATTATATTAAGCTTAAGTAATTATATATTTAAATTTGTATGAGTACACAAATGTAGATTACAGAATATTAAATATATTATGAAATTTCTTTAGAACATATCTTTATAACAGTTTTAAGAAGAGTATATTATTTCAACCGCTTGTGTACAAATATTGTGAACAGTATTGTTGTATGACGTTGCGTTAATAGCAATATGGTTATTATATTACAAACTGCAATCGACAAACAGACGATCAATACTAAACAAAGTAATTGCGCTTTTTACGTTGAAAATTAACGAGCGAATTTAAAAAAAAACTGGCTGTCGTTCATCTCACGAGTCAAATACAAAATTTATTATATTTTCCGGCGTTCATTTAGATCGTTGGATGGCGGGCGCAGGTAGTATCAATAATTTAATTAGTGCATTCACAAAAGGGCAGGTGACACCTTTGTTTTTACACTTTGACGCGTCTGTTAATGATGTACGGCGGACATCCCATTAATTAAACGTAATTGTAACATTCTCACTACAATATGTTGTATGATTAAAAAGGTTTTCGTTTAAATAGCGTCGAAATTTTCGTATAGAATTATGTTATGTATTAATTATCACACCTGCATGTAATTGCTGGACGATATAACGTCGTCTTCGAGCATCAGGTAATACGTCCCTTTGGACTGAGCGTACGACATGAGGTAAATGCTGTCCAAGTTTTGCTTGGAACGCCACTTGACACGTTTCTGAGAATCACCCAGGGTTTGCGGCAAATTGTCAAAATCCGGATAGTAGGCGGGCGAGGGAGACATCACCTCTATCAAACCGTCTTGCACTTCTTGTGGAAACCTGACAAATCAATATCATCACCTATTTATTATTCTACTACTTGTAGATAATAATGACAGTAATAAATTAATATAGATAATTTTAAAAATAATATTTCTCAGTACATACGTGAGTTCAATTTTCTGTGCGGTGTCCAGTACGTATACTAGATCCGTCTCGCCGACGTATACCACTATGAGTGTAGTTTCGACATCTCTCTCACTCATGCCGTCGATTAAATACTAAAATATTTAAATAAAATATATAATTATGAACAGTTATGGGGTCTCGTTGTAGGTATGAATAATGAGTAATTAACATAATTTCCTAGATCATTTTATTTGCAGCACAGATTGACTTTAATATTTCAATGGACCTTTCATCATTTAATTTTGAACTTCGATCAAAGCGATGGAATTGTTTTTTTGGAATATTATAATTATTTATTTGTGGATACCTACCTACCTACATGGTATTGGAAACACAATATGGTAAAAATTATTTACGTATTATATTTATTTATATTCATTATTTAGGAATATGAGCTTTAAAAGTGCCACAAGTTTAAATGAATTTGACGAATCGTGACCGTTGATTGTTCAAATCTTTTTTGACGTAATTGGTACTTTTGTCATTAACATCGTCGCAGGGGTTTTTTTAACTTTTAGCATTAGTAAATGTGCTAACTAGGGGCATACCCCTCCCCACTTTTCGCAAGATATTCGTGTTGAGTGAGAGTATTCAGCGCCACGCTCCACACCAGAGCGAAAAAATTTAAATATTTAAGATTTCTGGGAATTGAATCCACGGCCGGTTACGTTTAGTCACACTTTTGCGCCCCTGCGCCGGGCCTCAAGTTTTTTCAATTAATAGAAAACTGAGTGACGTACAAAAACAACTTACCTTAAGAGTAACCATAAGGTAACTCTCCTTATCACGTTTAACAGTTGGTATTCCGATAACAATATCACTGTATTTCCGGTCAGATTGCATGTGGTAAGCAGGACGCAAGGCCGACGCGTCGTTCATCAGGTGAGGCATGATTTTTAATACGAATGAGGTCCGCATTACAGGTAACGAGCGCGTGCGCATACCCATGGCAGCTCGCATGCCTGTACGAAATTTAATACTTCAATTTAGCTTGACGCTTTATCTTCAACGGGGTAGTCGGAGAGAACGGAGCGCCAAACTCTACAGTCTCTACATACCTCTTTCGCATAGTCCACTGTCATCAACCTCTTCATATATGCCCTCCCGGGAGGCCCTCAAGCTTATTACGTAACCTTCCTCCAGTATCTTTGAAACTGTTTTCGAAGGTCAAACGAGGTCTCCCCCTACCTGTCTTTCCACTCACTTTTCCATCATAACTTTGTTTTTTCCATTCTTTCATCACTCAGTCCAGGGCATTCATCTTCCTTTCATTCTTCTTATGTAATACCCACGTTACTCTAATACTCCATTATCTATATAATATCTTTATATGTTTTATTGATATTAGTTTACAAACATTTATGTTGATTATCTATCTACATAGGGAAACAAAAAAACACCAACATCAAAGCATGTTCTATCTTCATTGAATTACAATTCGCATAGCGGAGTAATAGTCGCAATATGCATTTTGCTACGAGATATTTTGTTAAAATGTTTAAAAGTTATATTAAAGTATTAAACAGTTAACATCGAGACAATGAAAAGTTAATTTTTCTTTGTTGGTTAATTATCACTCAGATATTTCTTGTCAGACATATTTAGTTTAATCAAGTAATCGTGTAAAAAAGAGAAATTCTATATAGGACCCGTGGGTAATATATTTGATTAAATAGTTAGTATAATGTATATGCATGAATGTTCATAATGGCACAGAAAGTTTCAAAGACAATACAAAATTTTCTTTGAATTTTTTTATATCGGGTTCAATAAGCTAAGCTGGCTCCATATGTTCTCCACAGCATTCATCTTTCTTTAATTTTTCTTCTGTTACGTTACGGTACCGTATAACAGCGTCGATACCAACACCTGTGTACGTATAAACGTGAAGATGTGCTGATGTTTCAGCGTCTCTGCTTTGCTGCTTACTGAACATACTTCTCAGATATACTACTTCATTTATTTGTTTAAATATCTAGAAAATAATAGTAAATCAATCTGCCCCCGCCGCTTTGCCACATTTCATATTTCGTATTGTACTAATAATTTCTTTCATATTGATTTCATTTTATTTACTCCAAACCTGAGCGCTTCAAGCTTCCACTGGTACTTCAGACAGAGGCGCCATCACATTCACACATCGTCTTGTATAATTCCGCCCATCGCTGCAAAAAGTGTGACGATTCTATTAAAATTTCATTGTCCTTCGAAAGCACTCTTTTGTATCTATAAAAGTTATAGAACAAGCGAGCCACCTCAAGAAACTCTAACTCGTCACCAGAAGAGCTTCTTGTTTTCATTGAATTTGTTCGTTAATATTTTAACTGTTTCTTTCTTCTTCCTCCTGTCATTAATCCCGGCGTATGATGTCAGGGTCTGACTTTCTGCTTAACCTACTTCACGGTCTATAAGGTCCTTGGTGGTTGGACCTTTGGCTCTCATGTCGTGCACCTTGACATCCAACATCATTCATTTCATCATCCAACCATTTCGTCGCGCTTCTTACGAAAACCTATTTTCCTTTTACCACATGTCTCTTTTGCTCTGTTGCTGCTTCCTTCGCAAAAAATCCTAAGGTTTTAATCTTAGTAGTGGATGTTATATGAAAGCAATCACAAATTTATTACAAGACGTATAAGTGAGTTGTATTTCAATGATCGAAATGTAATTAGATAAATTCAACAAAGAAAATTTAACAACAAAATATTGTAATTCGTATAGGCCCGATTATTACATCAATATTTTTAATTCAAAGAGATTGACGGTTTCGAAAATCTTAATATTTAATCATTTGTATTAATATTTAATATTCATAAATTATAATGTTTGGCCGAAATTTGAATATTTGTAATAATCGTCCTGTATAGAGTTCATTTGGCGGCAAATGAGGAACGGGGCGAATTAACACTAGGTTCCCTCTGCCTACCCTGCTATGTATGCACCTACCGCGTCAACCAAAAAAAAAGAGTATATAATAACGTTCATTTAAAAAAAGACAAACGCCAAATTAGAAAACTTAAAATAAGCATCGCTAAGAATTGCAATACGCGTCACACTTTTATTTCATACTTAAATCGTACCGGTCAGATTTCTTAACTTCGCTATTATTTCAGGTTTTAAGATGACGCTTTTTTCATTGACCCTAATTAGTCCGATAAACTTGGATACGTTGAGTGTCATTTGTGTACTTTCCTGTAAAAAATCTATATTTAACATTTTGCATATATATGCGTACTCCATATATAATTGAAATCGCAAGTAATTTGTTTTTTTAAATAACTAGTCCGTCAAATTAAACTTTAATTAATATTCTATCCTCACGCTACCGGACTAGTTAAGTCTTACTTGCAAATCAATAATTTCCTCATGACGGACCAAATAGAGACTCTCCAAGAAGTCCATCCTGGCTTCGACCCTGGTGAGGTCCTGACGCGTGAGAATGTTTCTCGTCAATCCACCTGCAAACAAATATTACTCTAAATATTTATGCTATCACAAATAACAAAAAAATTGTAGCTGTATTTGTAGAATGATAATATTCGAAGTTGTACAAATTTTGTAAGCATAAGCTAGAACCATCTAGGACCAATAAATCAAAAATATATTATTATGCGCATATATTATAAAATATAAAATTTAAGTTTAAGTATACACTTTTGCCTAATATCAAACCACTAAAAATGGTATACTATATGGGCTATGTGGGCTATATGGGCAAAATTAAATGATTGTAATGAATTAATATACCTAAAATTATTGCTAAATTTTATGGGTGATATGTAAGTAGTACTGTAATAGCGGCTTTTTGTATCCCACATAGTCAGTAAAATGAATGAATATTCAAATTTGGAATATCTGAATAAGATGAAGAAACTGAAGAGACGTTAAGTTTAAGTTTACCTTTTATAAAAGTATCATTTTCTTCTTTTTTTTCCACCATTATGTATTTCGACGTTCGCGCATATATCGGGTTACACAGACAAACACACCATATACATCACCATATACACCATATACAACATATGACGTAACCAAACCGCGCAATTTACCTCACAAGAGCGGAGAAGTTAAAATAATTTATATTTAAATAAATAATTCACATGAACATCCAGCACTAGTTCCCGCTGCCGGGATAAGCGGGATACAGCGTGAAGATAAATTGCTCAAATATAAATACAATTTTAGTCCTCGGCTACCTGATTTAACGTTTCACCTTTAATTACCGAGCTACGTGCATGTACCTACTGTATTTGATAAAATTCAACGTATGTCGGTGGGAGCCTTTGACAGAATACGAGTAAATAACTCTCTGTAGAGCGCGTGCACAAGACAAAGCAGTGACGGCGCGTCCTTTTACTCTTTTGTTAGGTGCGGTTGATAAAGCACTTTTAGTTAATTAAAGTTTTCGTTGAAAAACGTAATATCGATTACATTGGACTATTGATATTAAAAAATAAGTTCAATAAATCAATAATGCTTTATATAATTTATTATTTTGAGCAGAATCGAACTCACAATCGTCGCGTTACAGTCACACGTTTGTGCCACCAAGTGTTGCGCCGTGACAGCTTCACATTCAATACAATGTAAAAATTGTTAACGTGACAAAAGGCTATTGTCCAATTGCCAAATTTTTGTTCTTCTAGGTATTTAATTGAAATTTGTTTTATTTTCATGCTAAGTTTATTTAATAAGATAAAGCTATTTATTTAGTGTTTTAAATGGAAAAGAGGGATTATTGACACTTTATTGTTTTAGAATTGCTTGTGGAACTTGTGGAACCCAAGATTATGAGAATCCGTTCCACAGATTTCGCCAAAATTAGGTGTGAGGGGCGGAACTCAACACCGCGGTCTGTCTACCAGAATGGATTTTTTTCAGTATCACATTTTGTTTTGTAAGCAGAGCGAAGAAATGAAAATATGGAATAATAAATTTTCTCCAATTGGAATTGAACCCACAACCGTCGTGGCTTACGGAACGTTCACATGCAAAACACCTGAATAATATTATATATTGGACGGAAAACGAGAATAGTGTAGCCCACGCCGCTTAATGTAACACTAGTAAAGGAAAATATTCTTTGAGCCTACAACTGCATACATAAATCAGTAAATATTAAGAAATATTTTGATGATACGAAGACAGGAGTCGTACCATCAAAAAATCTTTTACGAGAAATAATATATATAGACTCTGCGTCTCCATCATAAACTTATTTGTACACGAGTCACATAAATAGAAAATCTAATTTGTATCGAGTAAAATAATTATTTCTTTCCGTAGATTCACATCAGTATAGCACTAATTTCCTTATTTTATTAATAAAATGAAGAAATTTCTGCATACGCTTGTGTCACTTTATATAGTTATAAATATATATTATTTTATATTTCAGGGTAAACAGAGACTACAATATGGGAGCCGATGCAGAATAAAAAATACCTACACTCTAACTTCTAAGACATCATAAGCCGCTTCGAGCTGCTCGAAGACGTTAAGACGCTTTGTGGATTTTCCTATTGATCTGGTTGTTATGGTAAAAATGAAAACCGAAGTTGCCCCACATAAATATGTCGACACAAATTTCATAATAATATTTTCAATACACTATTATTATTTTTTTAAAAATTTGAAAAATAACATATTTATTTTACAGCAGTTTTGATCTATTAAAAAGGTAATTTTGGATTACATACGCCATTAAAAAAGGCATAGATAACTATTTTTATGAATTTTTTAAAAAACCTACTGACCAACAATTTTTCCTGCTATTTTTCAAGTTATATAAAAATATTTTTAATCCAAACTACAGCAAGAACGTCAGGATATATAATATATAGTCAGTTATATCCTGAAGTAATGAAACGTTCGCAATTTCAATAACGCACGAGTACATTGAGAGAGAGAACATTTGATTACTTGCGTTTGTACGTAGTTTGTATCTATACAGGAAATTATTATATTAAGCTACCGGGTGTAATGGGAGGGAGTCATGGAGAATTCGAGACATTGCGTGCTGAATGGTGGCACTAAACGCCGCACTATGTCTTTCTAGAGAGGGAATATAAAAATATTTAGTGCCCGCGAAAGCACCGTGTTTCAATGACGTCATCTCAATGCACCACGATGTGACTGTATAGGCTACCCTCATCTTTTTGTTAATATGTACTCATGAATTACAGCGACTGCTTATTTTACTTCATTTTAAATCCACTGTCGTGTGGGCATTACAATCAATGTCTTATTCTGTGTTTTACTTAGTGTTGTTGAAATTTAATAAGATTGGTTATGTTGTAACGTCTATAATTTTCTTTATTATCTCAGTAGTAAGTATTTATAGGGTTAAGAAATAAACAACAATTTTTTTTTCTGTTACGTTGTAATTTAAGGACATCGACTCGATCCCCCACATTTCCCAAGGATCTTTAGACTTTAAGGACTTTATGCGGGAGAAGGCTCGCATGTTACATATGGACTTTTTTAAATAAAATCTTCCATATATCATTAATTTACATAGTCACATATATATAGATGTGTGTGTTTTTTTTTTTTTTTTTTTTTTTTTTTTTTTTTTTTTTTTTTTTTTTTCAGGAGGGAAAAATACGCTTCCGTATCATAGGGTCTGATCTCTTAGTGACCCCGTATGTCGGACTCGCCTGAATTGGCCTCTACCGACTAAAAAACCCTCAGACTTCTTAGCGTCCAATTCCCCGTATAGATGTGTGTGTGTATGTATGTGTGTGTGTGTGTGTGTGTGTGTATACATATATATATCCTCTAACAAGTAATTGACAAGTATTTGGAGTTAGATTAATATTTAAAAATTACTATTTTTAATTAAACAGACCAAGGACACTTGCTGCTGTAGATTATTGAAAAGCTAGAAGTAGCTAGTGGATAGTATTGTAGTAGTAGTCTCAAGTATTCTTTCGTTTTAATTATATAAGCAATCTCATACAGAATTAACATTAACAGGGAACAACTTGTTACAACTTTTCTCTTTCTATCTGTTTCTTTCTTTCTCGTTTTCTGTAGATTCTTTATTCACGTTTTGCTACAGTGTATGGATTTTCTGAATTTATGATTTAATCATTTGGCCAACTTTCATTTATATAATGTCATATTTGAAGTGTAACATTTGAAGTGAATTTAGTACATAATATATTTATGAGCCTAGACGATACAAATCTCTCACTAACCACTCAATAGCCTTCGTGATTTGACATGAATATTTATTTCGTTCAATTAACAGACTTATGGAATGTTACAGCGCTCTTGCCGCCCAGTACAATGTTTGTGGCAATAGCTCACGCTAGAGAATTTCAGTCATTTAGATAAACAATCAAGTTAGAATATCATCGTAAAGTCATTTACTTTAAACAAATAAAAATAACATTCAAATAATACTTACTGATGGTTATCAAGGACATGGTCAAGGCCACGACTGCGCTGAGCAGCACGACAATAATGTAGCCAGTGCATCTCCTCGGTATGCTGTGGCAGCGACAGATTCTAACAATCCTGAGAGCCGCGTCCAACATTCTGGATCTGAAAATAATGTATTTGGTGAATTATGATTCCGTTGATAGCAATTGTATCAGGGTAAGGCATGGCTACAGTGCAGGATCTTCATAGGAAATCTGGGAGACTAGTGCTAAGACATTCTGTTTCCATTAAGACACTCTCCGCCGAAATTTGTAGACATTATGTTTTGAGTGGTGGAACTCAACGCTGCGATTTGTTCAAGCAGACTATTATAAGAGTCATCGTTCGTCGAATGAACATATAAAAAATATCTACCACCGGTACGGAAGGTAGTTCTGCTGAAAAGAACCGGAAAGAAACTCAACAATTTCTTTTTTCAATGTCAATGGTATAATTTAATCATTACATGAACTATCAGCTATCCTGCGTGACATTCAATAGATAATTAATTCCATACATGTTTATTCTGTAAATATTCTTGAACAGTGTAATATGCTTTACTTGTTAGTATTTTTTAACAGATACTCTAAATGTAATGTAATGTAGCGTACTTTATTGTAACATAATATTATAGTATTACTTTATTATTAAAGTTCAACTGGCATTACCGGTAAAATGATTTAACGTTATTTAAATATTAATTGACGTCCCTAAGTACTAGAGTAGAGTCCTTAAACATTGCATATAATATACAATACATATACATACTCATAAGCGTTAAAATCGAAGAACAAAATGGTCTGGAACTTATAACATAAAAACATAATTGATTGACGTGCCCTCTACAGTTCTATATAAAACTCAAGTTCGATTACATAATGATTGAATTATAAATTTAAACGTCATATTTGAACCGAGCTGGATGTAAAGGTCGTGTTTTAAATTTATGAGAAATATATATTCAGTAATTTGCTTCAACATTAACGAAATAAATAACTTAATTATTTCAGGTTCAATTTTCAATATACAAAAAAAATTAAGAATGAAATATGACTATTCTCAGAATAGATTATTAGATATTTAGATATATTTCTAAATTACTTTTTTACATTTATTTTACGTTGTACATATAATTCAAAAAACAACTTTGTTAAGATTTAATCCATATTATAGTGTTAAGTGGCGGTACCTCGTTGAATTCGATTTCATATTTCAACTTAGCGCGGTCTTATATAGGGTGGTAGGCACGGAGAACTTAATGTCAAGACTCTCATTTTCATTTTTCACCCAAATTCGGGATCGATCGATTTTAGACAACAAAACTATCCAGAAAATTATAAAAAACATTCAAAATTGTTCAAGTTCATGACTTAAAAGCTGTTGAAAGGTAGCATTCCTTAAATGCTTTAGATGAGAGAGCCACCCAAAGAAATTAGTTTAAGCTTAACTAAAATTTACGTCTACTTTTAGCAATAAAATAGCTCGCATTACAAAATGTTAACCCATAAACCTGCTTTACAATTTGAATTTAATGGTACATTGTTTTTTTTTTATTTTTAATACAAAATTATAAACAATAAAAATACACCTTCGTTCCTAAGAGCTATGTATGATACAGAATTCGTCGTAATGAGTAAATGTGTATTATTCTTGAATATTTTATAATTATGTTGACAAATTGACATATTGCAACTATCCTGATTTAAAAACAATATTAGCTTAAAGTAAATATGAAAACTACAACATTATAAAAAACATATTAAAAAATTTAATAATATTTATCTATGGTATCACAGAATATTGTAATATTTTGAAAACCGCCATCGACATATGCGATACAAGCAGAAATCCCTCAAACGACGTAAACATCAAAGGATCGATCTAGTCATTGTTCGCACACTCTCTCTATTCACAGTTCACAGTTTCATGGTATTGAAAGGAACACCTCCTTCATCTATGGAGAACATTAGTATGGAAAATATTTTTTTATTAAGAATTATATGAAATTATGAATCGAACGTCATAAATAGAATATTCAGCTGTTTATCATTTAAATTATTGAAAAATTAGCTTGGCGCAGGTTTATATGAATCAAGGCCACGGACTCCACCTTGAGTCAAGGCCGTTGCATGTTGATTGGCGGAACTAAACGGCGCACTTTGTTTTGTTACCAGGGCGAGGAAATGAAAACAATTCATTTTTCTGAGTGGGAATCGAACTTATAACCATCGCAGTGGTGTCACACGTCTTGATTATAAGAATATTTCATTATATTACGTTTTATAATTTTACAATAAAAAGATAATAATTTTTTTATCAGTTTCACGCCGTAATCAGGGTAGGCAGAGGGAAACTAGTGTATTTTTTTTTTTATTTTCATTTCTTACTAGGGAAAGTAAGTAAAGAAATGAAAAGATTAGTAAATGACAGTTAATTTCCCCCGAGTGGAAAGCGAACCCACAACCGTTGTGTTTACAGTCGCATACTTGCGCTACTGTGCTACGATGCTTCTGGATAAAAAATGTATGTATGTATGTAATAATATAATATATTGCGACAATATTTTATATTGACATTAATTTTTTTTATTTGTGAACCGATTGAAATAAAACAAAAAAATATATTAGGGGAAGTTTGCCAATATAAAACAGTGAAATCTATTCATTTTTAAAAAAACTTTGTTCTATTACACCAATAAATAACGTCGTAATATAGATTACTCAAGCACGGGACACTTAATACCTGCCATATACATCGTACACATCCAATCGTATAATCTATAAGCTCGTCTTAGCAATATCCCTCTATGGCTAACGACGTAGTTCAAGGAGATAACCGGAAATGATTTTGCGATAATACAGAATTAATTTCCGCCGCATTTCTATATAATATATAGGTATATATTATATAGAAAGATACATTTGTAGGTAGGTACCTACAAATGTATTATTATACTAATTTATGATTACTAATGAAGTTATATTATTAATTTATTACGTTTTTTTATTGAAATTTGAAAAAAAAATCATATGTATCAATTTATTTTCAACGATGTTGATACTATTTATTAACTTATTAATTTATTTACTTTGGTGTGCGAGTTGTCTGTATGTCTGTTTGTCTATCCTCCTCTTTTCACCTATCTTTTGTATTTTGCGAAGAAGACAAGAAGACAAATAAAAATTGCTGTTCTTTATTTTGTACCTATATATTATTATACATATATTGCGTCGTACGTAGGTAGTACGGTATTGAAGCCCAATCTACAATAGTATGACGAAGTCTTTGTATAAATGTTACAAATATTTTTACTTGTTGACCAGGCCTGTGAGTGAGCGTTTTGTTTTAAAGAGCACACGTCGTTATTCACGAACGAACGACGTATTCGGCGCTGTCGATTTCAGAATTTAATATTCTATCTTATATAATGGCTGGAATTCACATTATTATTGAATGTGTTTCCCGTAGGATAGAGTTTTTTTTAAAAAAAAGCGTACAAAAATTTAAACACATCGGGTCTGGTATCCGCGCTCATTGGAGCGCCTCTCGTATTTATGCTGGTGTAGAATAAACTTTTTACACGTGACATTAGCAAAGTGTCTGTGCTGAACTGTGTTGTGTTGTGCTGTGCTGGCACATTCGAAACGCCATAATTAAAGAACCGAAACTGGCGTGGCTCAACTTATTTAGTAGACTGCACATAAGACACGAGAACGAAGAAATGGAAATATGAATTTAAATAAATGTTTCATTTCCTCGAGTGGGGATCGAAGCCACAACCACACACAGTCACACTTTGTGTCCCTGCACCACGACTGTCGTCAGTATTTATCATCATCATATTTATATATTGCATATACCTTTTTTGCATATAATTAATTAATTTTGTGTATAAATCGAATAAAAAATGTGTAATCATAATATTTTACCGATTAAAGTGATAAAAAAATCCTTCTTTTTTAAGCAGGATTTTTTTTGTGACAATATTTTTATTGTTTTAAAATTTCAGTGCAGATATTATGAACATGAATTTGTAAATTATCATTAAATATTGTTAGAAATAGAGGATATTAATTATTTTTATGTATATTTAGTACATTATTACAAAATATTAACATTTTTTTTATTCTGAAGTGAATACTTAATATATGAAACTGTATACTTTTTGAATATATTTACGCACATATATTTATTATGTTCATTCATGAACACCACTTATTATAAAGTACCTACATAAAAACAGCGCTCGTTCAAACAGATAAAATATATATTTAAATATAACTAAATAAATAGTTCATTTCTTTTTAATCTAATACAAATACAAATTTCAAAGTATCTACCTACCCTATCCCATGGTAGCGAATATGAAGCGGCATGAAACTAAAACTATTGCCGACAAAGGAACTTAGCGAGTTTTCTCTTGGAAGGACCGACGCGGAACTGTACCACGCAGCGTCCAGGCCGAGCTTTATAAAGCTTTTCTCGGGCATGCGCATTTCAAGCGACAATTTAGGCAGTTTAAGCTCAGTAATTATCAGTTCCTGCTTTCGAGCAGGCAGAAGGAACCTAGTGTATGACACTCCGTTTCCCATTTTCTATCGAATTTTCGTAACATTGTGTGTTGAGTTGCGGAACTCAACGTCGCACTTTACCTTGTTATTAGAACGGAGAAAATTATACTCGAGTATTAGAATATACTACCTATTACGCGGAGGAAAATGGAGACGTGACGTCAATTCTCAGTAGAAAGTGTTGTTAGTTTTTTGTTGTGATAGATATTCCCAATTGTTGATACTCGTATTTTTTTTTATCCTTAATTGGTTGTTTTTAGTTAGCCAACCTGATATGGAAATTTATAGCGTGATGACTTTTTAGCATTTTCCTATTATTTGTATATATTAGGTATCTAAGATCTATCTAAAATTTTCTCTCTTGCTCATTATAAAATCGTGTTTGTCGTCGACACAAGAGGGAAAAAATTAAAATATAAATTGAAATAAATATTTCATTTCCTTGAGTAGGGATCGAATCCACAACCAGCGTTTACAGTCACACTTTGTGCCCCTGCGTCACAACCTGCGTTCGGGTCACCTGATGGTAAGTGATCACCGCCGCCCACGACCCCATGCAACACCAGAGGAGCTACAGGTGCATTGCCGGCCACCAGAGCCAAGAAATGAAAACATAAATAAATATTTTCTTTCCTCGAGTGGGGATCGAACCCAAAACCAGTCGGTTTTGCAGCATATTTGGTACCCCCAACTACAAATATAATTTTGCAAAGTCTTTCACTGTTATCATCTATAGATTAACAATTGGATTATATCTGTCATATAAAAAAATATCTGTCCTATATCTCGGTTATGTTGACTTTAAATACTTTTTGTGATATTTATTTCAGTTCGATCGATTTTGAAAAAAAATGGACATGAACGGACAGACCGCCGAACGATCAGACAGTCAACAAAGTGATCCTATAATAGTTCTGTGTTTTCTATTTTGAGATGCGAAACCCTAAAAAGATTTATTTAGTATAAACCATATAATGGGGAAAGGAAAATAAGTTAGTCTTCAGAGTCTCCATTGCGAGGAATCGAACCCACGTCTTACGCATTTACAGTTCAACGCTGTTCCACTGTGTCCTAGGAGACAAATGTTTTGCAAAAACATATTTGTTCTAATGTATGTCCCTATATTAATAGGTACTATTGCTTACAGTAATTGCTCATATTTATTAATTGCACGAGGTAATGGGGGACAGCATGGAAGTGTATACATAAAATTTAAATAAACCAATTGAATGTCAAGGTTTGTGATGAACTTTACTGTTTACATATATTTTATTACATTTTCTTTAAGGAGATTCAATTTAAAAATTTGTTTTTAAAGAAGTATAAAATAGTAACTACACACAAAAGCACAAGCGTACACAACACAAGCACTAATCGCGACAGGTTGTGGATTCAATTCCTCCTCGGAATATTTAATATTTATATTTTCTCGCTGTGGTGACTAGGCAAAGCGCGCCGTAAATCCCGCCATTCAACACGTAATGCCCCCAAAATTTAGCAGAAATTGGGGACCAGAAGCGTCCTCATGGAAGCGGAGTGTCTTTAAATTAGGTTCCCAGATTCCCTCTGTTTGCTCTGCTATGAGTGGCATTCATCGTGAAGATAAACAAACAGATATCTAGTATTTTTTAACACCAAGGTTCCCTCTGTCTACCCTGCTGTGTACGGGATACAGCGTGAAACTGAAAAATAAATCTAAGTCAACAAAATCGAGTCGAACAAATCGATTAATTAATTTAGACATGGCCTTAGCACTATCTGCTTGGTCTACGGCATACGCCTGGTAAACTTTAACGGCAAGTCGCCCGTAGTAGAGGCCTGCGGCTGATTGCCATTCGAATGCATATGTCTCATCACTTACTATCATGGGCCTAATATATTCCTGAATTATATAGTATCGAAAGGTGTTCTTCACGTCTTGTCTCTTTATATCACGGTAGAGGCCAGTCGTGGCACAGGGGCATAAAATGTAACTCAAAACGCAATGCCTCCAGAATTCAGCGGAAAATCCAAACTAAAAAAATCAGGATAGAAGCTTTATTTATATATTGTAATATAAAATATTAAATATATGTTTGAAATTAAATTGCGTTTTACTTACGTAATATTCGATATCGTATAGAAAATTGGTTGTAAAGTTGCTTTTGCAACCAAATTTCTTTAGGATATCGACACTCTTTTATATCTATGAACATATTTATAATAAAGTAGGATATTACTAACTTTAAAGAGAAAAGTTGAGAACTCGGAAAAAGTTTAAAAAGTCAAATACACACACATTGCTACGTGATTCAGATTCGACTCAGAATTCTTCGACCTCATGTTTCTTCCAATTTAAAATGCTCTAAACTAGTATTTTATCTATACAAAATAAACTCTAGAAAAAAATTCTGCACATTTCCTGAATTGCACCAAACTTATGTTCTAATTTGTAGTAATATTTAACTGCATTTCGAAATAAATAGGTTTATGCACATATTCTGAATATACCGAACGGATTGATTTTAGCAAATATCTATATAGAAACATATTTAATTACACAAGAATTTTATAATATACCAGCGGTCGTCCGTCTGCGCTTAATCCCCGATGGTCGTGTCCTCAGCCATTCGGTCACTATTTATTAAACGTAAGAGAATAACTTAAGGCATTTACTTCCAAAATAAAATACTAATTATATTAAATTTAGAATTGATATAGATTATTATTGTTTATTATAAATAAAATACTGACTTATCAAATTTGTACGATACAGAAGTCAGTTTCTAACAAACGAAATATTAATTTAAAAAAAAACGTGGGAATACTTCTTGATAAATAATAACACCAATAATAATGACAGTAAAATAAATCACGTGAATAAAAAAACCTTTTAAATTTAAAAATTTGCATTGCTTTAGACATGAATCAAATTTCTTTTGCAAAATAGACGAACACTTCACAATATTCATCTATTCACTCGATATAGATTAGTGTTGTCAGTCAGTCAGTCAGTCAGTCAGTCAGATAGACTCTGTAGTAGTGATGTGCTTCAATCTCAACATGGCCAACCGTAACCAGAACGCTTGTCCAAAAGTAATTATGTATTTAAATATAGATCGCGAACTATTACAATCTTTAACAAAAATGTAAGAACCATTTCAATATAATTTTCAATTGTTTTGTTTAAATTTTTCAATTACTTCCTGTTATACGAAATTTATTTTTTTATAAAATTTGCTACAATATCAGAAAATTGCAGATAAAATATATTATCTTCTAATAAACAACCACCTAATTCTGTGTGAGACGTTTCAGTTAACAGAAGGAAGGAAACGATACAAAGCGCATTTCCTCACACCTACAGTCTACATCCTGAGAAATCTAATTGGTAAAGTTGTCGGGAAAATGAGCTTAGACTTGAGGTTATCCAAAGACTGTTTCAATTAGACCATGACGAACGAATCAAAGCCATTTGAATAAAACAGAACATTATCAAAATGAATTTAGTATTAAATATTCGCTCGCTCGCCACACAGGTTACTTCCGAAGCCATCAGTTTACATGACACTTATATATGTAAAAACACAAAAACCGTACCGTAAAAATATATGGCTACAAAATATAATAAATATATTATAATTTACAATATACTACAAATACAATGTTTTATTTGTAATAAATTACAGTAAATACATTCTAACTTACCATAATCCATAAATGAACATATAAAGTACCACCAAACACAATACAATAACACCAAATAAGAATGAGCGAATAATTAAAAAAAATATATTAAAAAATGCATGTATGCGTGTTCATAAAAATATAACAAAGTAAATTTGTATCGTATTTCTATTTAATATATGTATATATAAAATAACGTACGGATATCATTAACCCGCATTTAGGAATTAGCTTCCGTCATATTCATATATACATTGTGGATTCGATCTCCAATCTAGGCAATTATTATAAAAAAATATGAATATAAATAAATAAACAACAAAACATTAAAAAATATATATAAATAAAAATATTTCTCTTCCTCGACTGAACAAGCTCAGTTCTACACATCGCAGCACCTACACCTGAGAGCTGTTACTACAGCCCTCCATCTTCCCCTTTGGCACTACTGCCATAACCAAACGACGCGGTACTTAGTTAAGTCCGCCGACAGATACCACGGACAAGTGGGCACACGCCCCGGCACCGTTTCCTGGGGGTTAAACACAAACTCCCGGATGAAAGAAGGCAACGTTGATAGTGCAAGTCAACATCTATACAGTGCAACAGCCATTGGCGGAATGCTGTGCCCTAATCTCCGCAACCCGTTTACCCATAAGGTAGCATCGAGTATACACCCAATTTTCTTGATATTAGGTTTGCGTGTACGCCTTTCTATTGAAGGATTCGTACTCGCGCACTGTAACAATTGACTTGTTTTTTTGTTTACTTTTGTGAAAAAATATATAGATTTCAATTGGTTTCAAAATTATATTTTTGAAAATTTTATTATATTTAATTGACACGTTGAATATAAGTTGATCAAGGCGGGAATTACAAGATGTGCTGATGAATAAAATGACTACTTATTAATTACATTTAAATTTGCAAATAACATATTTGCCTCTAAAAAAATAATAGGCGTTTTAACTAACGTCTTATAACAAACTAAAATAAAGATATTTACTTAAATTAACTTGTTTTGGGTTCTATAACAAACAATAAATGCCTCCAATAACAATTTATCTTACATATCTCTCATATACACACACAGATCCGTTAGAAATTTATTATAAGTTTAGACAATAAGAGTATCTTTTTAAAAAAATAACATAAATATATAATATTTATCTATTTATATTGTTATGTAATTAATTACATTATTTATTGGTTTGGTATATATGGTTTATATTTTTATGTATTTTATTTAGAATATAGGTAATATTTTATTATAATTATATATTATATAATATGCGTTATTATACTCGTATATTTATAGGATATAAATGTAAGTATATTTGACTACTGCACACCTGCACACTTATTATCACACGTGACAAGTGACAAGGGTGGCTGGTAGAGAATGCTCTTTAGCCTAAAGCCCGCCTTTTGTGCATTTTTTTTTGTGTAATTATGTGCAATAAAGTATATATAAATAAATAAATAATTTTGATTAAGAAATTTTAAAATAAAAAAGAAAACAGCTTAAGTGTTTTACAATAATAAAACAGTAACAGTTTCTTAACTGAAGCTATCCACACATATTGTCTATTTGTATTTACCTTCGAATAACGTCAAATGTACGCTGTAACGAGATCTCGTTAGCTCAGCCAGAGTGCTTCGCCCTACATATGAGCATAAAAGCACGTGTGACATTTGATATTGAGTTTTATTATTTTTTAACATGCCATTTCATAAAATGGATTTTTAAAATATTTATTGCGATATATATTACATATGATTTTTTTTTTTACTGTTCTTCTTTCAGAATCCTAAAGTCATACAGATAAAAATAAGCGAAAAAAGGAATAACTCTATCATATTCTCAAATTTATTTTCTAGATATATTGTAGTATCTTTTTATACTGTAGTTTCTCTTACAAATGCGAAGAAAGGTATCAATTTCGAAATTGTAAGTAAGTTAAATGTGTAAGTGCATAGAACAAATAACATCAGCAAAGAGAGGTGTTTTTTATGGAAAAGGATTTACAGGCAAACACGCATTCCGGACACCTTATGGTAAGTAATCATCGCCGACCACGACTCCGTGCTACATCAAAGGATCTACATGTGAGTTGTCGACCTTTAAAATGCAGATAGACGCGCTTTTTGTAAGTACCCATGTCTTATCGACCGGCAAACACTGCCTGAAGTAGGCCATTCTATAGCTCCGTGGCGAGTGGATGGAAGTCCCAATGACATATAGAGTTCCTGGAGTTCCTGGAGTTGACTCTAGTTGAAATATTCGAAACGAGCATGGTTGAACATATGTATAAAACGCTTTAAAATATTTTTAAAAACATTGACATTGCTGATTTCACTCGTCACTGAACCGAGTCTGAGTAACCCAACTTGGTCACAGTGGGTTTTACCGCAAATTACAACTGAAAACGTACTGGTTTTAGATGAAAATATAAAAATAGTGCTAGTTTCAAAGGCTATCAATGATTTATATAAATAAAAAGAATTTTCACGTTATATTTAATAGACTGAGAACCCGGGGCGCAAAGACCTGAGCGTCATTGTAGCAAAGCTGAAATTTTGAAGATTTATTGTCTAACATGTAGTTAAGACAGTATCCATATCTTAAAAATGGTAAACCAAAACAAAACTTACCCATAAATCTCGAATCACTTTTTTCACTTTTGAAATTCACTCAATTTTCATATAATATACATCTTTATGTAAAAAACACTGAAAGAAAACTATTGAACTGCAAATTTAAGCAAATTGGATGAAATGTTAAGTTATTTTGACAGATTTTGTGCTCGAGCTTTTAAAGCAAAACCATCCCCTATTGAATTAAATACAGAACTGCTTTATCGACAGGGGTTCGCCGGTCCCTGCCAGGAAATGCTGTCAACTTGCTCTACTTTTTACTTAAGTACGCCAATTTAGATTTTAACAAATTTTAACACTTTTTTTAAGTTCTATAGCCGAAAAAAAATTAGGAATGAATTTTAATTATATTTTAGTAACAGAATGTACAATACATTTTTTGCATTTATATATAGAAAAATAAGTTTGGAAAATTTTAATCGATTTGTAACCTAATTTAAAACTAAAATATTAATTTTATAAATAATAACTTATTTTATCTTAAATTACTATTTTTTTTAATAATAAATCCAATATGTAAATACAAAGTATTGAAAATTTAGCTTTTGTTAAATTACAAAACCGCGTTAAGGTTGCCCAGGCTGCATCGCGAAACTGCTAAGAAGGCACCTACGTAAATAATACCTTGCACGTACAATAGATGGCACTATACTAAAGATATATTAGAGATAGAGAATTCTTGCTTATAAGCTAGAATTGTTAAAGGAATTCAGCAAACGAGCGTGCAGATTCCCACTCCAACCCCCTCATTGTCAAAGCGTCTAAGTACGCTCTCCACCCACAACCGTTTCTTCGACACCCTCGCAGCGTCTTTCCAGACCCTGACAACCCAATCACAGTCGCAAACGCCTGATATATAGGCAGGTTTCACTCCTCAGTCTCAGGTTAAACTCTCCGCCGCTGTAAGAGGCGGCGAGGCCAGTCCTATATCACGGCACGGCCGCGCCCCCTGATTAGCGTACGCAGGGCAATCCACTGCGATATATGCGAAGACCCAGACAAATGGGTTCTATTTCATTGATAAATGTGCCCTACAATTGTTTTGCTCATATACCTTTCGTGTACAGATAGCGACGAGTTACAATTTTCTTATATCTTTTATAGAAAAGATAGCCCTCATTAAATAATACCATTATTATTTTACTACATACAGTTTACTTTTAATATATATATCGTTTATCTTGTATATTTGTATGAACCTTTATTATTATTTATATTTGTGAAGTTTATATAATATATCTATACTTATGAGTACCACACTCATAGGTTGACTGGAAGAAATATCTGTTAGGGATAAATTCACCTTTGCCAACAATATTCTGGACTATGTTTCAATTTTTGTTATTAAGTGTAATAAAGAGTATATATTTATGTATAGATAGAAAAAGATTATATAAATTTAAAAAGAAAGATTACTTTAATTATAATATTATACATAAAAAAACCACACTCGGATATACGATTACTGTCCATCTGGGTGTAAATACGGAAACTGCACCCACATGAGAGAGGTCATGCATGCGACTCATCGTATCCGAGGTCGGGACCCGATAGGATACTATCAAAGTGAATTGCATCTGTACACTTATAAACGTAAAACAGTGTTTAGTTACGTAATGTATTTATTTCCACCGATAGAGATTTTTTTGTTTTTTAACTCTTACATCTCTTTCTGCTCGCTCGGTTACTTGAGCCCGATTTGTTGGTTACCGATATATTACCAATGTAGATATATTTTAACTTATTCGCTTTACCATTCATATTACTTTCTAGAATTATATTTTAATTATAATCATTTTTACATAGTCTATAGGAAATAACCAAGGGTCAACCGATGCGGTGAGAAGGTTAATTTAGTGAAAGGGTCACAGGTGAACTGCGTGCTAATGTTACCTCATAAGAAGGTATATAGGTACAAGTAGGTAATGTTATAATATTTATCACGTAGATAGGAATAACTTTTTACTTCTGCCTTCAAAAAGAGAATTGAAGTAAATGTGTACCTACCTACCTTTCTACCTACTGTATATAAAGAGGATAATTGTAGGTTCGATCTCATTTTACCGCCCTTAAAATAAACAACATCTAGAACTTTAGGGTACTATCGTGGTGTACCTTTTGTTTCATGATTATACGTAATATTGAAACAAAAATGTAATACTAAATAATTTTCACAAATACTCTACGTATTAATATGAAATCTAAATGTCATCTAACGCTTGTCCTAGTCTTCAAAAATTTGTAAAGCCAACTTCAAGGATTTTTTGCGACAGTAACCACACCTTCCTCGTCCACAAAATTTCCATCACCGTCCTTCCAAATAAGATCCGTAGCCTTATCAGGCAAAACGTTATCGTCTTCCCAGGAAACCGAATCAGACTTAATACACGTTAATTTAGCTGTAATCTCGCCACTTATTTCTTTAATATGCTTAACCTCTTCTTTATCATGTACCTCTTCTATAATATTTTCAATATTAATAAGATCATTTCCTAAAGTTTCTTCTTTCACTTGAGATTCAGAATATTCTTCTGTAATTTCTACATTATCTTCATCTAATTCAATTTCAGATGCTATATCAGAGGTATTTTCATTTGAAGATTCGTCGCTTTCGGTAGTTTTTGAATTAACTCTTGATTTCCAATTATTAAGATTTTTCAAAGACATAACATACATAGGTTTAGTTTTTGGTAGAATTTTATACAACATACTATAACATGGTATACATATCTGACTTAAGAAACCCACCTAGAAAGAAAAAGTACGCGGTAAATAATTAAAT
>JBAIZZ010000363.1:1659428-1743542 GCA_037355905.1 Heliconius aoede | reverse complement strand
ATCGTTTAACATATTACATTGACAATTATATCTACTTACTTAACTACATCTAATAAGAAATCAGACATATTACGTTCCCTTTTTTTGTCCAGATATAAATTGCAATAATGTAAAATTAAACTACCCCATACAATAAAGTTAGAACAGATTTCTTCATCCTTGTCTTCAAAGATATCTCGGATTCGCCACATTTCAATGACATATGATGTCTTTCCATTAGCAGTTAAAATAGGTAAATACATAACGTGATTAGCTTTTTTCTGAAAAATATTTTAAATTATAATCATGGGAAAATATAGAAAGATAAAAAAGAAACCTCTAAGAATAATATTTTACCACATCTTTTATACCGAACGCCTTCCTTAGAGAACTGGATATTTTTGGAAATGAAGAATTTGTATGTCTTGATAGTCGTAGGCATGCTCCATTTTTTGCTGCCTCTACTACATGTCCAATTTTCTTAGGATCGGCCCTTGCCAACTGAGGCGTGAGATAATCCTAAAAAATATATTAAATTTTAAACAATAAATATAAATTGGGCCACGGTTCTTTTTATCATGCTTGCTCATGCTTAATGAGCAGGCGTAATATAAAACAACGAAAATTCTAAATATATTGAAATCCATAAAAAAAAATTTTATATAACTTTGAAATTTAATTTGAAACACGTTAAGGTAATCTTTTAAAGTTATTGAGGGAAAAAATAGTTTACTTACAGAAGGTGAGTCCATTACAAAATATTGGACAAAATTGAGATGATCTGGAATTAATTTGTATATCCTATATGCGTCCACACTTACAGATATACTCAATAGGTGAGCCAGCTCTAATGTAACTGAATATTCATTTGTATCTTCCTTTACCTTATTTATGAGATCCTATAACATACAAAAAAATCTTTATATTTTTATATTTAATCAATAAAAATTGTACACATTTCAAGTTCCCTAATTAATAATGCAAAAATTTATTACCATAAATATTTTCTTTATTATGTTAGTATCATTAAAACTTTTTAATACAGGTTCGTTTTTATCTATATGTGACACCCTACCCTGCAACAATCATTCATTATATCTGTTTACGTTATAATATATAGATACTTATAATAAGTATTACACATAACTATTTATTGTAAGTGTTCATACACTTACCGGCTCGTGCGACATTTTTTTAATCAGCCATCTCTCTAACTGATTTATCGGAACACTATCAATAATATAAGCCTCTAAGAAATCTCGATTTCGGTCAAGATAGTCACTTACTTCAATATCCTTGGGCACACGTTTAGCTGAAGAATATATAAAATAAGATATATTTTTTTTAGCTTTACAAAATATCACATACGCACATACATAGAAGAAACCTGGGAGCCTAGTGGTAAGGCACTCTGTTCCCTTTTTTGAACAAAATTGAACAAAAAAATCAAGTCCCATATAAAAAAACTACAAAATACAAATGTGTATGTATTGAATATTTCACCTAATTTATACGGTTTTCTTTCGTTTTCTATTTTTGTACAGGCTCTATGATCTTTTGATATGCATCCCCTGTGGTAACTTGATTGTTGCTTGGGTTCCACCTTGGGTTGGAACTTAAATTTAGAAGTTTCTCCTGCAAAAACAAAACATTTATTCCATTACTTACTAAATATATGCCTACAATATATGCAATTAAAATGACTACGAGAAATATAATCTAGTCGTGTAGAGTAATAGCGAAAAATATAGAGTAATACTTAAGTTCGAACTCAACCAGTCGCGCTAACAGTCGCACTTTGTAGTGCTCCTGCGCCATTACTGGCGTCATACTTCATATATATATATGATTTTGAACCTGAATTTGATTTCCCGACACGCCCATGGGGTGTGTGGCTTATGGTGCAACAGCACATACTGTCTCTAAACGCGACGGTTGTAGGTTCAATTAAGAATTGATGATGAATACTATATTTTTACTTCTTCGCTCTTCTAAGAAGAAAAATTGAGGCGTTGAATTCCGCCACTCAAGATTCACGCAACACTAATATTGGACGTAAAGTCGGAAACAGAAAGTCTAACCACTAGGTTCCTTTGCTTACACTGTCAGACGATAATAAGCGTGTAGCTGAAATTCGATACTAAAATTAGGGAACTGTCAAACCGAAAAGAATTATATATTAATAAATTATGTATTATTCTATAATTTACGCATACTTACTGAAGTTATCCATAGCAATCGGTGGAAATAAGTTCAGGTTGCGATCATTATGTACCGAAGCCTTCTGGAAGTTTTGGACGTTAAGACTATCAGAAGAAAGTGACTGTCAGAAAGAAGAAGTATGAGAAAATAAATACAACATAACACACAGCTATCTACAACATATATATTTAATAATATAATAATCCAATATTATGAATATTAATTAAATTATTATCATATCCATATCTCGTGACGTTCCGGCCTTATATTGGCATAGGTGTATTCAATTATTTCTGGTTGGTGTATTATTTCAACACTGCTAAAGGGGTTTTTAAGGTTTGTTTCGTATCTCCAAATTAATAGACGGAATCACCGTAACGGAACCTGTCAAGACGATTTATGTCAAGATCGTGTAGAGATATAAAGCTAAAATTAATATCAAATATCCAAGTCTGATGACTATTGAAGCACAGAAATAATTAAGCTTCTACGTCAACGCAATCAAAATATACGAGCGTTCATTTTATTATTTTTGCTGCATTCTGTACGAAATGCGCCGTGTGAAATGTGCCAACACCTATAAGATACTTCCCGTGGGCGTAAAATTATCATCACAATTCGATATATCTATATAAGGACTAAAAAAATAAGAACAAAATGACTCCATGCGAATCCTTCAAAACGCAAAAAAAAAATTTAAAAGATATTTTATGTTTAATTCATCACTTATATTACATAAACATTATTAATTAATTGAACTCAAACGGAACTCTATCAGGCTCTATCCTATAAACGTCATTACTAAAATATTGGTTGATTACTTCGTATAAATATTTAGACAATGGCTTTATTGTTCTATTCTATAATCTATTCAAGCGGTGACCGGAGGCCACTGGAACTATAGACAAAATTAATTATATTACTCTCGTAATATAATGGATTGCACGTCACGGAACTTGGTTGATGTGTTATTACAATGGAAGTACAATAGATAATAACGATTAGTTGGTCGCAGGTGCGATTCGGCGCTAGGTCACTGTTCCGTATATAGCAGGGAACCTTCAAACTAAAAACAGGAACAAAGCAATTTTATTAAATAATAATTTAATAATTTGCACTGACTTAAAGATATGTTAATAAACAGCCAACATTAAATAACGCTTCCGAGTATGGCTGTAAGATTTTCACCGTATTTAGAATTCAACATGATTAAGAATAAACATATATTAGAAAAATAATTCAATTAAAACAAGAATTCGTGGTTGATATAAAAATACGTATAAACTCACCGTTATTTTTTTATCATTATCTTTGCTTTTTCTCTCTCCCTCGGATACAGTGCGATCTCCGTACCCATCTGACATTTTGTCAATTAAACGAAAGATTTCATGCGATTGTTTTTTTTTGAGCTTAAAAAATAACATACTTCAGCTATTTAATACAATTTTAATACATTTTTAGTAAAATCTGAATATTAAATAATTTTAGTAAAAACTTGGTATAATTTACGTATTTAGCTGATTTACACAAGCACAATAACACAACAGATATTTATTTAATACATTCACTTGCCAAAGCCACCTTATCTCGAGATAAACTTAATATGGTTGATGTTAATTAAAAATATATTCGCGAAATTATTAATAATTATATATACATATATATAAAAATAATAATATTAGCAAACAAGAATAAACTCTTAAATTTTATAGGATAAAACGTGTAATTAATTTATTTATATATAAACTTACCGTGTATAAATTATATAATAATAATAATTTATTGTAAAATTAACATGAATAAATAACAAATAATTAATTTACTTTAAAATATTGGATGAGTTTAACGATATGCTCGGTGGAGAGTGTATGTAGCAATAAGCTTTGAGTCCGCGGAGTGCCGCCCTATCAATGCGAGAGCTGCGTCACGGTCATCGGTTATCTACGTCTATATGTAGATGCATATTATTTGTTGATACATTTTATTATTATATTATATCTGTATATTTTCCTACGTAATTTCTTATTTTAAAGCAAAAAATATGTGTTATAAATTATGTAATTGGTAGACTTATGGTAAACTTGAAAAAAGTTCTCAATTTATTGCATGAAATCGTATAAATTTTCAATTTGATTTGGGCTTTTATTGTTTTTGATATCTTATCATTAGCCCTTTATCAGTACTATACACAGGTAATAAATGGGGGGTATCGTTCCATTTTATTATTGTTTTCATACAATTTCAAATAAACATGAACTAAAAGTTTTTATTTTGATAATGAATAGCGTTTCTTCCTTCTTCTAACCTTCTAACCACACTAGCACCACCGTGGGTAGTGAGTTACCCAACGCAATTCCTATAGTGGCGCTTTCTTGCCTTCCTCAGAATTCAACGGACATCTGAGTCTAGTAAATGTATAGGGAATACAAAAAATAACGAAATATCTTTAACTATAATTTAATGTCATTGTTCACAAAAAATTACAATGTAATATTTAAATAATTATATTTTTTAACTGTGCAATATATGCTATTTATTGGCTTTTTGTCCTAACCGCCTTGACAACGTCAACATTTGATTTCATATGACAGACATATAGACAACTTATGTTATTTATAATGTATATGTAACGCTTAAAACGTGTCACCGTCATTCTTCAAATAAATGTAGAAATACTTAAAATATTTAGTACATACTACAAAGAACTTGCCTCTGGTAAGAAGACTAAGCGTGGCGTTGAGTTCCGGTAATCAAAACGCTATCTCAAAAATTGAGCTTAAAATAGGAAAAGCAATCATCATAACGCCGGTTCCCTGCACCTACCCTCCCTACCTATTCGAGGTACAGCGTATCTAAAGTGTAAAGAAAAAATGACATAAAGTACAATATAGATTATATTTAAACTATATTGCTATTTGTTCCTGACAAGGCGAATTGTATTTGTTGTTGTATTTATTTTTTAATTTATATAAAGAATTAATAAAAACTCTTATAAGTATACCATACACATTACATATAAACAGCATTGTATTATTATTATCTGTACTCACAAAATTAAAGTAAATCGCTCTATTCTCATGTCTTTGAATTGTCTGTCAGCGTATGACAACAGAATAGAAAATGATGAACAATGAAGTTGTGATACGTGAAAATAATTGTACGCACCAATTATGTCTTGAAACATGGTTGGCTACAGGCAAGACGAGTCGTTGACTCCTAACCAGAAATTAATAGCTGGCTGTGTTTCCGGTATCGTGACACGGTTTGCCATACAGCCTCTAGATGTACTCAAAGTTAGAACACAACTACAGAAGAAAATGACCAAAGGGAAACCACTCAATGTATATGAGACATCCAAAAAAATTTTATTCGAAGAAGGCATATTTGCTTTCTGGCACGGACACAATCTGGGCCAGGTAATAAATATGCACTATGGTTATTTTTATCATAATAATAGTTATTAGATATTGACAGCAGCTACTTTTTATTGACGGAAAGAAATAATGTACAGTATCATAAATGAGCTCTCTTTCGTTTTAGATTTTTTTAAATTAGTAAGTGTATGTTTTTTTTTTTAGAAGTTCTATCTTAATTCCATCATCCTAACAACGCCAAAACCCATAAAAAATTTAATATTTATTAATTTCTAGTATTAATTAATTGTTGGAAGTCGTAGCTCATGGGAACAAGCGTGTGACTGTAAACGCGACAGGTTGTGGATTCGATTCCCACTTAAGGAAATAAATTATTTAATATTTTCATTTAATCGTTCTGGCGTCCGAGGAGTGTTTTAACACTAGGCTCACTTGGCCTACCCCGCTACATACGGGATATAGCGTAAAACTAAAAGAGAATGAATAAATTATACGACCATCATTACTAAATAATAAAGTAATCATATCCAATAATAATCAATTATTTATTATATAATTGAATTTATTATACTAAAAAAAATTAAATATTTATTTAACAATTGTTTATCTATTACAACAATATCAACACGAGTGCCTGTTGCAGATGCATTCAATACTTTCAACAACAAGTCAATTTTATGTTTATGAAGTCACAACAAAATTTATGTTCAGTACTTCCGTCAATCCTAAATACAAGTGAGTATGTACTTTTTCTTTATTTTTATTCGATTTTTTTAAAATATTTATTTATATTTATTCTATTGTCTTCTTCTACAAATGAATAATAAATCCATCGATCAATAAATAGAACACAAAATATTTTTAGTTCTCTAGTTAAACGATTTTAACCATACAAAATTCATTGTTATTTTTTCACTAGGGCTTTCCTAGAATTCGTGTGCGGCATATGCGCCGGTTCGTGCAGCGCCACGCTAGTAACTCCCCTTGAAGTGATACGAGTGAGGCAAATGTTGATAAAAGAACAGTATAGAGGGTTTTTGAATGGTGCGAGGGCTGTATACAAATCTGGCGGCATATTTGCTTTTTACGAAGGATGGGCGGCGGGAGTGCTAATGGTTATTCGATTTCGTTTCTATTTAATGTTCTTTGTTAATTTTTTTTCAATTTATGTGTGTAAGTGTATATTTTAAGTAATTTCAGATAAATTGGTAATTTTATTTCTTCGCTCCGGCGTCGAAGCAAACCACGGCGTTGAGTTCCACGGAGTTTCTTAACACTAGATTCCCTTTGCCTACTTTGCTGGGTGAAGCTAAAAAATATAATAAATTTCATAATTGCATAAAAGTAACCGCATATACATTATTTATATATTAGGTTACTCTTATACAATTATATTTTCTCGCTCTGGCATATTTTAATTTTTTCGCTGTGGTATCGAGGAAAAGAGCAGCGTTGAGTGCCGCCACTCAACACGCAATGACTTCAGAGTTCGGCGGAAAGTAGAAAACGGAGTGTTTTAACACTGGGTTCCCTCTACCTACATATTCTGCTGTGTTCAATAAAGTTGAAATTTTCAAATTAATAAATTACAGCTAGGACCTCAAGCTGGAATAACATTCTCAGTGTTCAGTTTCCTTCAACCGATTTTCCTAAATTACTTTTACTCGTGTAACGGGGACTGTACCCATTCGAAGGCCAACGCTCACAGACCAGAACACCTGCTCTACGCTACCACCGCAGCTGGCAGCATAGCTGGTTTCATCGCCAAAGTTTTAACCTATCCTCTGGATTTGGCAAAACGACGTTTGCAAATTGGTGTTAGTGTTTATACAATTTTTTTTATATCTAATTTTTATTTTTAGTAGCCAACAGAATTCGGGAATGTCAGTAGTAACAGCAGGGTACGTTACACAGAATCAGTTGAGATCAGAAATTAGCTAGACTGTAAAACGAGAATCGTTCTATTCCGTTGAACATCTTTCATTTCTTATCTTTAGTTATATTTAAAACAGATAAACAAATTCAATAAATGGACACCTTGATATGAAGGTGTCTTCATTCAATTTATTTTGCATGTTTATTCAATTTTCTAAGTTTGTATACTGCTGTTAAGGTTGTATTGTTTTTTTTAGTGCAAATTGTTGGATTTCTATAATTTGCGATTTTCTTTAATTTCAAATAATATAAAAATATTAAAAATTGCATTCTCCTAAGTAGATTCGAAATCACAACCATCGCATTTAGGTATAGACGCGGCACAGGTGCCACGATTGTGCCATTGCACCACTACAACCTCCTCATGTTCATTTTAGCTATGAGATACATTAAAAAAAAACACAAAAAATGTTGTACCAAAAAATGGAATAAAATATCATTCTGGTGTCTTCAGAAATGTAGGTATACATAGCTCTAATGCGTAACGGCAGGTAGGTTGTGGTGTGTGGGATGTGGTGGGGGTTACCGATCCTATGAACCATTTTTTTATTGAACCATATATATATTAATTTATATTACAGAGTCATAAACCCGATGATAAATTTTATACGCCGAGTACATCAAGAAATTTAGTAAAATGCACCAGACTCATACAGTGTATTACAGAAACTGTGAAAACTGATGGGTTCTGGGGCTTGTACCGTGGCATAGCAGTCACCATGTACAAGGCCCAAATGACCAACGTCGTCACGTTCTCCACTTATGAGCTCGTATGTCATTTAATAAGATAGAGGCAAAATAAGAAAGCGCATAAAAATGTAAAATAAAATATTGCATTATTTTAAATAATTTTTATTTTTATTATATTAGGCCTCACCCGCCGCTTACACTTATTGTTATGTTGTGGGCAGATTGTGGGATATTTTTATTATATATAATTTGTAGCCTACGTTATATTCTAATGTATAAGCTATGAGAAAGCAGTAGTAGTTTTTGCGTGACGTCGACACAAACATCCAACCTCATAAACTTTCAAATTAATATTATAAATGTATATTAATAATATTATAATAAATAATATTATAATAATATAAATAAATAGGACAGTAGGGTAACATTTAAAAAATGATTTTTTTATAATTTCACTTTATATCTCGTTTATAGCATTGTTTGTCGAAAACCTAATATTGGAGTGAGGGTATTAAAAACAATGTACTCTCCCTTTTGGAAATCGAACTAACAACCGTCGCGTATACAGTCATATAATGTGCCGCTTCGCACTGATGCTTTGGTTTCTTTTACTGTTTAATTTAGAAATTTTAACTATTTAAAATATTATTCAAATTAAAGGAGTAATGACGATGATAAAAAATACGTTAAAAACGTAGCATATGGTGTCATAAATAGGAATAAACATAAATAAAAATAAAAAATTATGTAAAACATTCGCATTTATTTTTCTTTGGCTTATACATATATGTATGTCATGGTAACTTTTTATATAATTATACAATACAGATAATCAATTTCAATTAAAAAATTTTTTTTGATTAACCGACACAGACAGCAAAGATGGGGAGAGTTAATGACTAGCTCATACTATGAAGGGGTTTCACTAAAACAAATGAACGATTGCCACAAACAAATAAAAAATATATATCCTTAAAACTTCCAATATATGTATTATATATGTATTTGCTACTTAATTTGTACCTGAAAATAGAAAATTAATATTATTAAATTTTAGTCATTAACTAAATAACTATTTTTGCATTTTGTTATACTAAGCACTACATCACACATTACAACTAGAGTTGTAATTTACCTAAGATTATTTTAGAGTAGTGTTGTAAATCAGTGCCAGCCGTGCGACAGCGACTCGCTTTCCCAACCGTGATGGTGATGTTCCTCCTCGTGATGCACAGGTACGAACACCTGCTTTTCCACCTCCACCTTCTTAATGACAGGCACTGGAATGTGCTGCACTACAGGCACAGGCACGTGCTTGATCACAGGCACTTCCTTGTACACAGGCACTTCCTTGATTACCGGCACATGTACTGGGTAAGGCACTTTAGACACGTGGTGGTGGTGGATGGTATGCACCTTGTATGGAACGTGGATGGTCACATGTTTGCTGAAACAATTTATTTTAATTGTTAATTTATTGTTGTTTTACTTTTTTTTTTCTAATAAACGATCGCGTAGTTCTAGCGAGCCAATGCGCAATATATTTTTTTACGTCACCAAAACAAACCTATTTATATTAAGCACTTCGCCAAAAGTAACATATAAAAAGGTTTTAGTTTTTTAACAGTATTAGCACAGAGCACATACATATATATACAGTATGTAAATGAACAACACACGGTCTACATTATGTTACAGATGATAAAACACTTAAGGCTCACGTTATGTAATTTAATATGGAAGTTACATATTTCATGTTATATCTCAAAATTAAAAAAAATAAAACACATTTACGTTCACAACTTGGAAACGATGAGTACCTAGAAAAAATACTATTTTCAAAAATAATATAGATATAGGTATTTATTAATAAAAATTTCATATAAAGCAAATGAAACTTTCGTAAGCATTTAATTAATTATTAAGAAATTTATAACAACGTTCCACTTCATTATAATTACTAAATTCAAATTAACAACACTACTTTAATTATAATTGAGATCGAATATATTTCATAAAAATATTGAAATTTTAAACTTGTTTACTTTACGAAAATGAGAGATGCAAGGACGTACAAACATCACATATTGAAAAAGTATAAATCAAACTTAATATTCAAATCAAGCGACATTTATGTGATTACGTAACAGCGGGAAGTAGCTGGCTGAGAATCGTTTATAAATAACTCCATTGAAAGCGAAGCCTTTCACCAGAAGTATCCATATGTCAGATTAACGTTTCTGAAATAATTCCAAATGTTACGTTCATCTTTAAAAAACTTGAAATTTGAAATGGACACTTAGCCGCTGTGGCGCAATTAAAACGTGTCTAGAACTGTCTACTTATGTGATGTCTGGTAAGATCAAATGTTATCACATTATATTACGATACTCTCATAATGGATCATATATATATAGCTATAGCAATATAACTAGGATACTAACTTAGTTAAGTTGGTAATTTAAAAATATGACTGGATATTTCGTCCATATTAAAGACTTTATTATATAAATTTAGAAAAAGTAACTGTAATTCTATTTTTAGGTGATATCCAAATATAAATAAATGTTGAAAATTACATGTATATGATTATAATATGAAAAGATACGAACCATGAGTCTGTAATACAAAAAAATAAATAAAAGGAAATACTAATAAAGTATTGAAATTGACAATATATTCACTAATCTAAGCCGAGCGATGACCGGACCACTTCACCCACAAACAGCTTAAGAATGTAGCCATGTAACGTTCTAGACTATGTAACCGCATGGTGTGGTGACGCAATTCCAGTTATAATTCTAGTAATAGGTTCACAGAAAAAAATTACATACAAAGTAATATTTATATTACAATCCAGCGCACTATTATATATTACTTTGTATAGTCATATATAAAAGATTTATAATATTTTATGTCTTCATATATGTCTGTCTGGTGATACTTTTAATAATGAACAAATCAGTTTTTTTAGCCCAGAGCAAAGATATAGGA
This sequence comes from Heliconius aoede, assembly GCA_037355905.1. Lineage (NCBI taxonomy): Eukaryota > Metazoa > Arthropoda > Insecta > Lepidoptera > Nymphalidae > Heliconius > Heliconius aoede. The sequence goes on along the minus strand of JBAIZZ010000363.1, from coordinate 1,732,368 downwards.
TACCTAGTGTTAAGACATTCTCCATTTTTCAGATGAAATGAAAATATTTCCCCGAGTGTGAATCGAACTGCCGCGTTTACAGACACACTTTGTGCTCCTGCGCCATGACTGGCCTCAGTTTAGTTCATATTATATATCAAAAATATGTATGCAAAAATAATAACATTTTAGATATATTTTATTAAATCAACAAGATTTTTTTATTAATATAATTATATCCAAACCAACCGGGTATATTACTTATCACCAATCTATCCATTAAAATGTTTTAGAGAAAGCACGGACTGAAATTTTTAAATTATACATTAAGCTTAACACTGCAATAATTTTTGTAACTTTTATGACTCTAAAAAAATTAATAAGATTTTTTTTAAATATATAAACCTGAGTTTATATATCGTTTGAAGCTTATTAAGGCAGCGAACGTCTATGTATTACGTGTTTTGCTTTTATTTAGTTAAAATTTTCCATTTCAAAGCAACGTCCTTCTCATTTCACGCACTTTCTTTTATTTTTAGTGTTCAGTCACGTAAGAGGAGCGCCACGCCCGTGCACAGCTAGTTAATTTTGTAATATATTAACCAAATACATAATTAACATTCAATTATAAAAAAGAACAAATAAAATAGTATAAAAATAAAACAAGAATGCTATAGTGAATGAGAGATTAACAAAAGAACTACTAACACGTACGTATCTCTCATAATAAAAAGAAAAGAACGAGATGAGTATCACGATACTGCGGTTCTTTTAGTTGGTTTATATTGTGAACTTGAACTAAATATGTTCTTATGAATTGGTTGTAATTGAGTACAAATATTGTAATTTAATAAAAAAAAATATGAACTACTTACTGTCCTCCACCTCCAGGAGTAGGGGCTGCTACAACGGCAACAACCAAAAAGGCGAGAAGCTGAAATCATTTTTACATATGAATATAAATCAATAAAACCCCGCCCGCAGCAGGGTAGGCAGAGAGAACCTAGTGTGTTGACACACTCCGTTCCTCACTTTCCGTAACATAACCACGATTCGCGTCGACACCAGAGCGAAAAAATGAAGATATCAATTCAAATGAGGGACGAGCCCACAATCAGTCCATTTTACGACCACACTTGGTGCCCTGCGTCACGACCGGCTTCAATATGAATATCGAATCTTTACAAAAAATAAAAAAATCTAATGTATGCCTATCTCAAATATTTTCGATCTGTGCTTCACTTACGGCGAGTTTCGCGTACATCTTGCTTATTTTGCTGGACTGATTCAGTGTGATGCTTTGCCTGCTGAGACCTGCTGGCTTTCTACTTACTCCGTACATTCCTCAAGCTTATATACGCTAGTGTTGTGTCCAACAGTTGCATAATCCTTCCCCCAGGTTCCTTACCAGCCCGTCTTAACCGACCATTATAGAAAGGTGATACATATTGAACGGTTCAATGTAGAAAGGCGCATTTTGAAATTGGTGGGGTATACACAGGTGGGGTGAAATGACGAGTAATACTAAAAGTACTGTGTTGACTTATATGTATTACTATCATCCAAGTGTAGGCAAAATGTCTAGGTGTTATAAATTTTCTGTGTAAAACCAATGTGAGACAGATATATAATGACAATTTTATCGTGATTCATAAATATATTTATTTTAAGTTACAATTTCCTATAGTTCTAGATTTTTCTCGTCGAATTATTATATTTAATTTAATTTTGACAATAATGTAAGGATGAGCTAAGTACTCTACTGGTCAGAGTTAAAACAAAATGAAAGATTTAGGGATATGTATATCATTTAAAATTGGCATTATGTAACGGTGAGTTGATGTATATATGTGAATAATATACAACATTTAACCTTTTAATTTTATATATATTCCATTAAATAGTTTTTTTTTGTTATACTGTTTTATTATTTATTGTTAAATTTGCATTGTTAAAAATATATTGTACAATGACAGACTTTAAATAAGATAGTTTAACGAAATGAAGTAAGCAAAAACAAATTTCATTTACATTTATTTTTGAGTATGCTATTTTAAAGCTCTGCGATTTGTAATAAATGAATTTAACTTAATATATATATATACGTATTATGTTTATGCTATGCGCAATAAATGTATTATTTTCATTAAATATTTGTTTTTATTTTATTTATTTACTATTATATATAATTACGTTTTCAATTTTTCTTATTATTTCATTTTATGAAAATGTTTGCCTGGTGCGACATAATTTAATAATGAACATAAAAAATTTAATAACATGGTGTCGCATATTTTAATAATTCTCTATAATGTGAGTTTTTTAAATATAATATATTTTTAAACTACGATTCGGATACATATTATGACAACATAAAATTTTAATCTTGAATTTTATACTAAATTGATCAGAATAAAACCACCGTCGAAAGTGGCTTCTTCTTTAAATAACAAAGATTTTTTTATATTAAAAATTATTTATATTATTTATAATAATAAAATTATATATAATCGTTCTTTATATAAAGCTTTTCCGTTACTATGTATTCACATACAATGTATATACAATGTACTGAAAGTTGTCGTACAGGTTTCTTGGGTAGTGTAAGGAAGTATTAAAGGAGAGCTTTACGCTGTATCCATGTGCGTAGGGTAGGCAGAGATGGCCTGAGAGCCTAGTGATAAGACACTCTGTTTCCATTAAGATACTGCCGTTTCCCATTTACCGCCGAATTATCTTCTTGTGTGTTGAGTATCTGAACTCCACACCCTTCCCGCTTTGTGAATTGAACCTACAACCGTCGCGTTTACAGTCGTGCAGTGACGATTTATTATGCGTCTATTTTATAATACTTTCATCACTATATGACATTTAGCATTAAATCTTAATTATAATTTCACTTGCTTTACTGCCCTTTAAGGTGGAACCTAGTAACATTTACGCGATCATGTGGCATCAGGATATGCCGCATAGTTATGGTAAAGACATATATATATATAAAGCAAATTTAAATATATTTGTTTAAATAAAAAATTTTCGGTAAAAAACATGAGATTGATAAAATCTTTAAAATTATTTAGATTTTACGTAAGCGTTTAAAACAGTTATGAACTCTTAATTACAACGTTGCGTTGGCCAAAAGAAAAAAAATGAACTTTTTTAAAAATGTGACGTGTTGTCTTATAGCATAGCACGTAAGGAGAAATAAATAAAACTATGTAACAATGTAGATAAAACTGTGTCTGGCTATACACGAGGTTGGTGCAGGTTCAATCATATAACATCGGGAAAACGGAGTGTCTGCGAGAAATGCGTGTTGATAAATAACAGCATTCTTCTATAATTCATTTCACTATAAAAACCCACTCCACTCCACTCCACGGCAATCATACGTAAACCAATTTATCAATTTGATTGGATACCTGATAATGACTACATTAAACAGAATTAGTGTACAGTAGGGGCGAGGCTTATTACGTAAAATGATTTTCACTTTGTTCTGTCTAAAAGGCAGGAGGAACCTGGGATCCTAGTGTGAGGATATTTCGTTCCTATTTAGATTTCTGCTCCTCACGTGCGTGTTGTGTGCTGGAGAACTCAACACGCACTTTCCCGCTACAACAGAGTGAAGGAATGAACATTTTAAATATTTCATTTCCTCGAGTGGGAATCGATTGGGTTTGGATTGACAGCTACGAAAGCTTCCCGGTTACATTCAATCTATTTTAGGGTTCCGTACCTCTAAAAAAATAAAGCTACTAAGTTAACGTAATCATAAAATACGATATGGTTTACCGAGTTTGTATAATATTAAAATCGCCGCGTAATAAAAACCTATGAGGTACATGCCGCTAAACTACGTATACGAAATTTGGTACAAAGTAAAAACTTACAATATTAATAATGAATAAAATTTGAAAAGTAAAGAAAATTGGTATTTCATAGAAAAAAAATATTACAAACTTAGTGCATTTCATACAAATGCCCGGAAATTTATGTGGTACAGAACCCTCGGTGGGCGAGTCCGACTCACATTTGACCGGTTATTTTATTTATAACTACGTAGACGCACAATTGAAGCGAAGGGTTACGCTAACGCATAAGTTCGTTAAAATAGCTATTTAACTCGTGCTTTTATAAAATTTATCATAATCATATCCGTATTAAGATTATATTATACAAGAGCAAAACGAAATAGTCGGTTGTTTCTAAACAACTTATTACATACAAATCTATGTTGACGGCTCTTACATAAACCGTAACTCTCATATTCTAATTACACTGTAATATACGGCTTTTGGTATAGGTATATTCAGAAATACTTTTATAATGCTAATAAGAAATATGTAGATCGCGCCAGACGATATGTCTATTCATTGGTATATAAGTATATATGTCTTTCAACGTCGAATCAGTTACCTCGTAATGTGACCAGCTGTATTTGGCTTTTAGTGTTCCGTACCTCAAATGTTATAAACGGACGACCACGTGGATATATCAAGCTGAAATTAATATGAAATATTTAGGTCCCTTGCAGAATAGAAAAAAATCAAGCTTCTAAGTCAACGCAATCAAAACATACAAGCATTCATTTAATATATTTATATGAAATTGGCCAACGTAATCAAAATCTATTCCCTATGGACGTACGTACGTAGTTATAACATTTGGCACGAATTGAGAACTTTTTTTTTCAGCTTCACACTGTATCCCGCACACAGCAGGGTAGGCAGAGGGATCCTCGGTGTTAAGACACTCCGTTCCCCACTTTCTGCCGAATTCTGGAGGCATTGCGTGCTGAATGGCAGAACTCAACGCCGCGCTTTGCGACATCAGAGCTAAAAAAATGGAAATATAAACATAAATAAATATTTCATTTCAAATGAGAACTTACAATACAATAACAGGAAAAGTAAAAATTTATAGGAATTTTAAAGAAAAATATAATAAAAATACGAAACGAGTGCATATATGTGCCTGCTAACTTAAGTTTGTCAACTTTAATAAGTTGTACTTCCTGTTGACCTACAATCCTGAAATTGGTACGGAAGCCTCCTTGGTGGGTGAGTCTGACTGGCACTTAACCGGTTCTTTGTCAAAAATATAGGCAAAAAAATTACCAAACCTGCTATACGTTATTTCATAATTTAAATTTTTTCTCTACTCTTTACTGAATTTCGAGACATCGATCATATTAAGATCATATTAAGTGACTGTCTTAAATACATTATTAAGATGTCACATAAACAATGATTAACTATCTATCTAAATAAGTAGATGCTCTATGCATATCCCTTCTGTTCACATTACTTAGTAAATTTCGCTTTCATTCTCAGTGAAGTGGGATAAAACTACGCATACATTTCGTAAGGCCACATATTATGCTGTTGCTCTAATAATTGTGCGAATAAATTTCGATGATTGCAAAATTTCTTTAAAAAAGTTATATAACTATATAGTATTTGGCCTTGGCGCCGTCGTCGTAGAATTAGTATATAGCTAGCTCTACTCGATTGTCGTAACTTTAAATGACATCTAAATGACATATTTGTATTCATGATGTCTTCGCAATCAGACATGAAGTGTGTTAAAAGAAAGACCAGAGTAATTTAACTCTAGATTTTCTCCGTCTCTCACATAAAATGCGGCAAAGGGAAACCGAGACCATAGTTGCACAGTGGCCTGGTCTGTCAGTAAGCGCGACGGTTGTGGTTTTCAATCACGAAAATTGTTATATTTTATTTATTTGCATTTTCTCGCTCTGATAGGTCTGGTATGACGTGCGGAGTTGAATTCCGCTATTTAACTCGGAATGTCACGAAAATTCGATGAGTTTTTTGATTTGATGATGGAGAATGGAGTATTTTAACACTACGTTCCCTCTGTTTACTTTTGAAAGCAGTAAAAGCGTGAATGTGTTTTTTATGCGTAAAACTTAATAGTACATCCGATCTAGGAAACAGATAACAAATAAATACTAAACATACATACGTAGAAATTGATTGTCAGAATTAAATAGTTTAAAATAACATAAATTTCGTTTAATGTATTATATGACAGCAGGTACAACATTCATAACAGATTATACAATATCCTTAATTAATAAATATAGATAATTAAAAATGTAATAAACAGTACAGTATGTGTAAAAAAATAACATTATTATTTAATTAAATTATTATTCGTTTGAAGGTTTCACATTTCATTCGTTTCCATGCGTTACAAGCAGATATTAAGTATATTATTAAATAAAACAACCCGGAGCGTTTTTGAGCGTGAGAAAAGATTGTATTATTTTCTTTAAACAATGGTAGTAATTTTCTTATTATTTACATGTAGGTAGTTGGTTGTGATCCTTTAATTAATATTTTCTTATCTTCGCTCTGGTACCAAAACAAAAAAGCCCGGCGTTAAGTTCCGCCGCTCAACATGCAATGCGATAAAATCAGCGATATGTGGGAAACGAGATGTCCTAGCGCTGGGTTCCCTCTGCCTACCTTGCTGTGTGCCATATACAGTGTGAAGTTATATTTCACCTCTATTCACCTTAATAAGCAGTAACTATCAATATGTCTTATTATATCATCGAGCTCGTCGTGGCGTAAGCGCACAAACATGTGAATGTGAACGCGGCGATGGGTTCGATTCTCACTTGAGATAATATATTTGCTTAATATTTTCATCTCCCTCGCTTTGGTACTGAGTTAAAACGAAACGTTGACTACTCCCATTCAACGGATTTGGTTAATGGAGAACAAAGTGTCTTCACACTAGGATCTCTGATTTCTCTACACCTACTCTGCTATGTGCGAGGTATAGAAATTTAAAAAGTTACCTAACTGCGCTGTGACGCCTTAAAAATTATATTACTTAAATTATACCTACATACTACAGTATAATATATTAACAACCCAGTTTAATGCAGTTTGCAGTGTATTTGTTAACGCTATATCTCGGTCAGCGGTTGTGGTTTGCCAACGTATGGAAGATATACAATCCGATTTCGGATGCGGTCCGATGATCTCACAAATTAAGATAACTGACGACAACTCAAAAAGATATTTAATATTTTTTTAGCTCCACACTGTATATAATGTAGGCATTGGGAACATGGGAACCTAGTGTTAATGCACTCCGTTCCCATTAAGACACTTTCCGAATTGTCGTATATAATCGGGGTACTGATTAATGTCAAAATAATCCAGTAAAACACAATGAGGCATTAAGTTTTACAATTTAACACAAAGTGATATAAAGTCTATGCTATTCCAGACTATCGCGCTATATATACAAACATAAACGTAATATATTATTTTACAGAATAAAACTTTAACCAATATATTATATATACACGCTCTTCCTTATCCGCTCCAGTTACTTCGTGTGTAATAAAACAACCTATTTCGAAGATAATGAACTTACCCAGGATAAAAAGTATCCTTACCATTGTAATTATATTGTATATTAAAATTGATTATTTTACACCCACCGCGCTTACTTCGGTAGAAATTTTAGAAAGATATGCTCATTTAACTTCATATTGATTTTAAGGTAGTATCAGAGATAAATTCAAGTACTTTTTACAGTACCCTAGTGGCTCAGTGGACAAGAAGGGTTCTCGCTGCATACGCCTTATTCCGAAATGGAGTCGTAGGTATTGGCGATAAAGTTCAACGTTGATGAAAGATGATGAAAGATAAAGTTCAACCTTTAGTAGTATTTTTATAGTAATGTTTATGCTATTTGTATATATATGTAACTGTGTCACTCGTTATACAGGTATGGATTAACATCGTGAAATGAAAAATACTCTTACGTCTAAGCTGTTGAGATATCTTGATTAATTTCTTTAGGTAAAGTAGAATACCTCAGTGTCATCTGTCTTTTAGCTAGTACCTACCTACTATAAATTGTATACAATTTTCAAGTACTTCACTTTGACATTTCTATTTTTTTTTAGGCTTTTGCTTTGGTGCCGGAGTGAAGAAATTAAAATATTAAATCGTTCCTTCGAACGGGGATCGAACCAACAACCATCACATTACAGTCACACCCTTGTGCCCCTGCACTGCGAGTACCTAAATGTAATAGTAGCATGAAAAATATCCTATTGTGTTTACATAATAATATTACAAACGTAGAAACTAAAACGATTACTAAGTAGTGGCCGCCGTTTAAAATTCTACTATTGTGGATAGATAGTACGTTCATTGTGCGGAGACGTTCGTTGCTATGCATTATGCAAGGGAAGACTTTTGCTAATATTAATGATTTCTAGACCTATACGAAAAAAAATATTTAAAAAACGATATATTGTATATAGATTTTTATAAATTTATTATTTGATAAAATCATAATACTTATAAGTATTTATATAAAAATGAATGTTTGTCTGTATGTTCTCTATAGAATCGGAAACTATTCACTTAATTATGTCATCTCTAGCAAAGTGGTTGTGCATGAGCTCACGAAGGTTTCTGAGTTACGACCAAATTTTTCTTCCAAATCAACAAAATCGATTAAAATGACTCAAATTGAATTGAATATTTGTGGTGTGGCAACTAGTTTATTATAAATATTCAAATATATGCTCATTTCCCATATCTTACAAAACATAAGAAGAAATATTAAGATATTCTAAACTATTATCTTGTAGAAAGATAATTATACAAAGAATGTTACACAGTGACATTTCCCCGCATTGTCGCAACGCAACACTACAAAGAATATTAATTGAATTAAAGAAAAAAAAAACTGGGCACGATCGCGGCATCTACACCTCGCTCGCATAAAATAGCATCACTGTCGTTTTAATGGCCCGCTTTTGAAGGAATTGAGCAAACCGTTGTCTAAATTTGGAATTTTTGTCACGCATCTAGACCTGCCGCCGAATATTGCCAGAGAAAACGATGCTACGTTAAGTAAATTGTATTGGCTATTACTTTTAATGTCAATAGCAAATGACTTTGTTTGTTGCTTAATTAGCATTTTTATGATTTATAGGTATGGGCGTAGGATTTTGCGTTGGGTTTTCGCGCCCATCCAAAAATAGTCTTCTTAGTACTTCAAGCTCAAGGGTTCGGGATCGTAATTACACAATTGAATGCTGGATATGAAGTACTTTATTATAATAAGTACAATGCTATTACTATATATACTATTTAAATATACTATTATATACTATTTAAATGCTAGCATCAATATATACTATAACGCGCATACGTAAAATATACCACTAAAGCCTTTTTACCCGAGCGAAAAAGTGAAACTTTTAAACATTTCATTTTCTCCAGCGGGAGTCGAAGCCACAACCTCGCGTTATAGTCTCACGATTGTGCCCCTGCACCCATGGGCATAGGAAGTTGTGGGGCCTACTTTTAAATTATAATTAATATTTTACGGGGTATTATATCCTCGACATATACATTTTAAAATAATTATTAAATACATATATGCAATAATTTTAATTTTATGTGCCTGTTGAACAAATATGCAGACTTAACTGCAGGTATTATAAATAAATTATCTTCTTGACGTACATCGTGTCATCACTATAATATGATTTCAAGTGAAAAAGATTCAAATAAATAAATAGATATGGATGAAGGCTTCTCTAGTTTTCCTGGTTAAAAGTCAGTGAGGGTGGTTTGTAATAATTATAATGTGGAAATTATAGCGGGAGCCACTGGGACATATTAATCTATAATATAAAAATAAGTCGAGTTTTCCTTCCTGACTCTATAATTCCAGAACGCACGAGCCGATTTCCACGGTTTTTCATTCGTTGGAAAGGTCTCGAGCTCCGTGAGGTTTGTAGCAAACAAAATTCAGGAAACATTTCTACAGGAAAACGGAAAATTCTTTTTCACATACAGCGCCATCTCTGATACATGGTATGTACTAAAAACCAATATGGTTTTGCATGGTGGTGGAGCAGATGGCGCCAGTACGTGGTTTTTTTTTTGTGGGAGAGGACAAGGCAAACGAGCGTTCGGGTCACCTGATGGTGATCACCGCCGTCCACGACCCCGTGCAACACCAGAGGAGCTACAGGTGCGTTGCCGGCTTTTAAAGTGGGGCGCCGGGGCCCGGCATTATCTAATGCGAAACGCAGTGGCAAGAGCCACTACTACACGCAGGTTTTAAACGCCGGGCGTGGTATTAATCCGATCGAGTCTGCCCATGCGGGTTTGCCATTACTGGGGACGTGACTCTGCCACACATACTTGAGTCGCCTCTTACGACACCGACAGTACCAGGGTGATCCTATTCTAAGCCGGGCGAGATCTCTTACGAAAATAAGTACGTTTCATTTTAAGTAGAAATATAAAACAAAAAAATATAATTTTTCTTCATCTTTTAATCCCCAAACGAAATGTTACAAAAAACAAAGCCATACATACAGGCGCCGGGTTTGCTAGTTAATCATAATTCAATATAAATAAATTCTTTTTATTTAAATATGAAAACTTTAAAAAAAATTATGACTTTTTTACAATAAAATAATTTACGATTGAAAAATACTATATTTACTAAGCTGTACCAATTACGTCCTTCGTGTTAAAAGTTACCTAGAGACGTTGACGTTTTAAGTTTATATACTCTATGTTCAAACAAGTCGGCCATTTGTATTGTTTGTTTGAATATTTTTAATAACAAGTATATAACATGCCGAAAAACATTACAAGTGAGGTTCGTGATATAATTTTGAAAGTAAAAGAATTTATGGATGAAGAAAAACGGATGCAGGTCCCAATAATTCCTTTAAGTAAAGTGTACGTAAGAGTGTCCGCTGCCACAGGTTTGTCTTTTACTTTATGAATTGAACATATGTATAAAATTGCGAGAAAAAATGTATAAACATTCATATTTTATCAGGCTTATTGATAAATACAATGCTTATTGAACAATTATAAGTCTCACGTACTGTATGTAAAAGTGTCTAAGCTTATAAAATCCTATTGATTAACCAGTCATGTTAACCTTCAATATTGTTTAAATAAATTTTCATAAATCTCTTTATCATTGTGTTACAGGCGTGTCAGAACGCACTGTATTAAACATAGTCAAAGAAGCAAGGCTTGTTGAACAAGGTTTACTGGATCCAGAAACGTTAAAGAAGACACCAAAGAAAAGAGTTCGAACTAAAGGCAAAATTGAGGTAGATGAGTATGACTTGCAAGTAATACGAAGAAAAATACATGAATTCTATGCATACAAAAAAGAAGTGCCCACTATAAACAAGCTCTTACAGATACTCAAAGAAGAAATTAATTTTAAGGGTTCAAGAGAAACACTGCGTAAAATACTCCGTAAAAATGGATTTCAGTTTAGAAAAACAAAAAACAATAAAGATAAGGATCATGTCCCAGAATCAACACCGACAGTACCACCAATGATGCCGCAATATATATCCATGTTCACCCATAAAAATCTCCAGTCTTAAACAGTTCTATTGTTTTTAGATCTAATGTTTGGTATTATATTATAAGTTGTAAAATAATATTTTTAAAGAAACTTAATTATGCATATACTGGCACTTTTTCATATTTTTGATTGAATTTTGTTTAACTAAATTTATAGTGATAAAATTATTTATATATCACTTATTATTTCTCTTAAATTATATTGTAATTATATTTTGATATTAATACAACAATGATAAAAAAGTGCCAACACAATGATTCATACTAAAGCCCATATTTATAAATCACTGTCAAGTCTGAGATTGATCTTAAGATGTCATTTTCATTCATAGAATTTATGAATGAAAACAGTATCTCAAGATCAATTTCAGATTTAACAGTGGTTTATACATAAGGGTCTAAATGTGCAAATATAATTAAAATAAGTTTTCTATTAGTGTGTGTATATGCTACATTTGACTGTATGTCCAAAATTACCAATTACCTATAGCACAAATGTATACTAGTAACTTTGTGTCATATTACAAATTTTTATTTTTTTTTTTTTTTCAGAGACCAAGATTGAAACTTGATGTATATTGTATAGACACTTCATAAGATCAATCTAATAGTTAGAATATATAATTTTTTATTTGTTTTACTTGCAAGTATAATAAATAATTTACTGTATAAGCATCCTCACTTTGTAGATATTTTTTTTGTTATGACGATATGTCCAATGGGCATTTCTTTTCAATTATAACAGAATTCATATGCCTTCTGTTTTATAAAAATAAGAAAATTATTACTTCTGTCATACCTATTGTCCTGTACTAAAAACTATCCATGACTTTCACCAAATCTGGTGTGAGACATATTGTGATGATTTTCTTTATTTTGCCTGGCTGAGCCGACTTACTAGTGCTTAGTAGGAAACACTAGTAAACGTAGCAATAAGTACAAATAACTTTTATTAGGCACTAGAAAAAACAAACAATCACAAGATTTAAAAAAAACTTGAACTATTAATGGATTTGTTTTTAAAAATTGAATTGTTTTTAATTCTCTATATTGAATAATTTGTTTTTTTTTTATTTTCTATAATATATAGAAACCAACAATCTGTTAGGATCAAATTGCTTATGAAATTTGTTAATTTTGCTTAACAGGATGAACTGCTCCATCTAGAAACTTTTCTTTTTAATTTGAGACATGGATTTTTATATAACTATCATTATATTGAATTACAAATTTCTATAACATATCTATACATAATCTAGATATTTTTATTTAGTGGCCCAATATGAAAAATATTCTTTTGGCCAGGAAGATTTAATTGTCCAAGTTTATATTTTAAAATAAAAATAAAACTTAAGATTTTTAGTAACATTGTACAGATCTGTTATTTTTAGAAATTATTTAGTCTTTAGTGGCTTTGTCATGTTAAAACCATTACTTTCATAATGATGTTATAAATTATATCAATGGAATATCAATATATTAAAATAATACATTTTTTCTCAAAAAAATGTTTTTTATTATGCAAACATTTCAATAAAGAATAAGATTTTAATAGTTTAGAGAGTAGGAGAATTGTTGACGTTACTATTACTAGTGACAGAATTAATAATTCAAGAAATAAAAGTTACAATTTCAGTAGAAATATATAATTTCATAGTTCATAGTAAATAAATAAATTAAAAGACATTGTTGTTTTAATACATTTATTTCATTGTTAATAAAGAAGCAAAATTAATGATACAAATTGAGGACTAACAAACATCTTTAGTCATTTGGAAGTATAACTAACATTTATTTTAGGGGTCTCTTTTGTGACACATATATTTAAATAGATTTATATAAATATAGTTAATGTGCTACAACTTACAGTATTATATGTGTAAATATACTTTTTAAATAACTTAAAATACTTGACACAAGAACTTAGAAATATCCAAATCATCATTACATAACATTAATTTATGTATCTTTGCAAGCAAACTTTTTAAATAAAAATTGACATCGTTACAAAAATACTTACTTAAAAATGTATAAAAATAAAATATACACACAAGTTAACACCAACATACTAAGATTATAGCTGTTATAACACACTATCGTACCAAAATATATAATTCAATTATATCTATTACATGAAAATTTGCAAAATAAACTTTAGTATTTATTTGGCATATATGATAGATTCACTTCCAAAATGTTATATTAAATAGACAACAACTACATTTATCTGAATGCAAGTTTATATAGTATCATATCAAATCCAATAAGCTTAATTTATAGTACCAAAAACCAATATCAAATGAAAAATGATAATTTAGAGAAAATACAAAATAAACAATAACAATCCAGAAATTGTCAAATTTTTAGAAATTTGTATTTGAGTTTAGCCAATTACATACAACACTAATAAAAAAGTCATCATATCATGTCTTTTATTATAATAATCCTAATTATGACAAAATAACAAAGATATTTATTTTTATGCCTTCTATATTTCACTAGTTCATAAATATTTGCAACATGATTAATGTAATATATCGGATTCACCTCTCAACACTCGCACGCTCAACATCTGCTCCACGAAAAATATTCCTAAAAAACAGGAAAATTGGAACCTAGAGCCTCAAATTTTGGCAGGAAGGCTGTTTAGTGAGTGACTCAACAGGATTAGTGTTTGTGACGCGTAAGCAGTTAGGGTTCCGGAGTTATACCGGGATTTTGCGGGGCGAAACTGCGACCAGTGCACAGTTTGAAAGAGGTCGTACGTGACAAATCGAGGTCGCCGTAGCGAGTAAAACGTGCAAAACGTGCCAACAGCGAGGCCTTTACATCACGTCGCATTCTCGCCGACTGAACGTACGTGCCCGACGAGAAACACGTACTGCAGCAAGGTAGTACGTGACAACCCAGGACCTCTGCGCGACGACTTCACCCCCGCGAGCCACGTCTCCGTCACCAGCCATCACAGCACCCCCGTGTCTGGTATCACACAAGAGGGCACGACGAGAACTATCATCTAGTTCTGACAGAGCGGGTCCACAACAACACAACACAGCTAGAGAGTCAAAGTCACCATCACAGGCGCTACATCGCGGCGTACTCAACAAAATCGGGACAAGCAGCACCACCCAAACGCGGAACATTGGCGTCAGGTGAGTCCCACTGACTGAGAAAAAAAAAGTATCATAATAATCATTCTCATTCTGTCGTAACACTCTTGTCAGAGCGGTCGTGGTCATTACAAAGTAACATTAGCGGCAGATGTTACACGCCTCACGAGCATTCGCCACTTTTCTCTACAGGCTGAAAGCCTGGTACACTCATGTAACGGTCCCCCTACTGCAGCCTTAATCTGGTCGGTCCAACGCATGCATAATAATAATTAAGGAAATATTACTAAGATAATAACACAAGTAAATACAATAACATTTATAATATTATATAATTATTAATTAGTTAAGAGTACACTTATAACTTCTAACAAGATGTCTTCCAAGAGCGATATTACCAAACCAACAAAAAAGACCACCGAACCAACAGTCTCCAGAGCTTCCTCGCTCAGGCAAAAGGTTTTTACAAAGGCCGCAACAACAGTGCCAAAAACCACCGCTTAATTGTCTACGAAAATAGGGGACAGGACCTGAGCTTTTTGAAAGCCCGAGACGACCCGCACTCCCCCCGGAAAGGAAAGGAACCCGCACTCGCAAAGGAAACACGCACCAAGAACACACCCCAGCCCAGCGGATCGGAGAGACTCCAAAAAAAAATGGACAGAAAACGCGCTCAAACCATTAAAGAAACACCAAGATACGAAACCCAGGCGATGGCTCTTACGACGACCATGCTCAAACGGTCGCCCCGAAAACTACCACTCCTCCACCACACACAAGCCCCCTCTCACCCAACCAACCTAGCAGAGAGGAGGCGATCAAAGCCTTCTTGGGAACTCACTACCAGAGGAACCCGGAAGGACATCGCGCCGGGCTGTTATCACCCGGCAGAGGGACAATTCCACCCCCCGAACTTCAACCAGCCAACACCCCACGCGAACACGCCATAAATGAGTTCGTAGAGTTCGTGGCCATCACAAAGGCGACCCGAGAGGTCAACCTGGCCACATGTAAAAATATCTTACAGACACATCAGAGAGATAACACGAAACTACTCGATGTGGAAGTCGACGAAGCAGACGCGGCAATATACGACAACGACCGCTCTCAAGTCATCAGAGGGAAAATGTCGGGACGTTATATGGCCGCGTACAACACCAATGGCTTTGTTGGCCTGGAAGAAGCCGAGGAACGAGGAGCAGACCCCCAAAATGTAAGACACCCAGGAGCGATCCAGTAGTGGTGGTGGCCAGATGCACGAGGATCACGCTGG
The DNA here is from genome assembly GCA_037355905.1 of Heliconius aoede. Taxonomy (NCBI): domain Eukaryota; kingdom Metazoa; phylum Arthropoda; class Insecta; order Lepidoptera; family Nymphalidae; genus Heliconius; species Heliconius aoede. The sequence goes on along the minus strand of JBAIZZ010000363.1, from coordinate 1,716,580 downwards.
ACGATCGGATAATTGAGACGGCACGAACCATTTCGTAGCAGTCGTAGCAGTAACCAGACACACCAACACCTGTGTCTACTACAGCGACAACGGTGCCAACGGCCTCAGCGAGAGATATATTACAAAAAAAAATTTAAAATGTCCATTAAGTCACGGGATAATAAAGTGTCGCAGGCCCTGTTAAAAAGATTAGGAACATAAGAGATATATATATATATATATATATATATATATATATATATATATATACACAATAAAAAATAATAATAAATAATTAAAAATGAAAAAAAATAAAATAAAAAAATCAGTCAGTGAGGAAACTCACCCTAGCTTGTAAGAATACTTTTAAGCTAATTTTAAAATTTAAGCTAACCCCGAATGTTGATGTGCCAAACAAAAAAAAAAAAATTATAAAAAAGGCACGGGCAATTACGAGCCCGTCGATGTAGTTACTTTTAATAAAAAAAAATGTAATATATCAATAGGAAACCAACATTACATTATAAACACGTGTTTACATTATAAACACTTAAATAAAAATATAACATGCACAAATATCCATTTATCTAAATAAACTATAGTAACAGCAGTAACCTAAATATATAGAATATGATGTACAAATGCAAAATAAATACAATTTTTACACAATAATATTATTTTCAATCAGGTCATATGATATTTAATGCCAACAATATCTAATGATAGCCTTTTATTATAATTGATCATGCCATCCAGGGTTTGCTTAGCATAGCTCATCTTCTTCTTCCTTTTTCTCTTGATTGTCACTCACTGAATAGCCGCTGCTCTGGAAATGTGATCCAGCATTGTCTTCTTGCTAAAATTTACAATATATTTGGAAGATTCAGTAACCCATATACAACTAAGTAGGCGCAGGGAACCTACTATCAAGACACTCTGTTCCCAAAACATTAACTAAACTTTGAGACATTATTTTGTGTGATAGATAGCAAACAGTGAATCAACTCTTAGTGGAAATAGTATGAAAAACCATCACATTTATATTTAGATGATTTTGTTAATATTGCTTTGATATATAAAATATAATTGGAAAAAACTATATCTTACATAATTTAACATATTAATTATGTCTTAAGTTAATTTTCACTAATGATATAATATAAACAAAAAACAATAATTACAATTTGCTGCTTTACACTATTAAGAACTTACCATATAAGCAGCATTAGCGCTAACATAAGACGGTGCAGCATTCTCCCTGACACTCGCTTTGGGTGCAGGTTCAATTCCCTCAGGCAAGGGTATGGTGGTGGCGAGTCTTGCGTACTCCACGTCCATGCTGCGTATGAAGGGGGAACAGAGAGCCCGTTTCGCAGATTCACGGTCTTCCTCGTCGTAAGCTTGTAGCAGTTGTTCCAGAGTTTGCATTTCTGGCACTTCACAATTGTTGCCCCATTCCTATTTAATGTGTCATTTTTTGATATTATTTTAAACTCAATTCAAATTTTATCAATTTAAAATCTGTACATATAATAAAAATGTACATGAAAATAATATATAAAGTAGTAATATAAAGTAAGATACTGGAGAGTTAAAAAACATAATAGCAATATATTCATTACAAACTTTGTAAGCTTTCTCCGCAGCTACAGCATCACCCCTAGCCAGTTGTACAAGTACAATTGCAACAGTTAATCTGCCAACTGCACTGATATTGCCAGCTTCCTGATGGAAACCAATCTCACGACGCAGACTGTCCACAGCTTCATCATACCTAAATAAAGACAAAAAATAATAATGATATTGTTTAACAACTTATTTTTTAAAGTTACAAATCAAAAAATAGCAAAAGAATATATTTATTTTGCACATTATAAAGTTTTATGTGATAATATATTGACATTACCTCTGAAGCCTCACAAGAATTCTCGATGACTTGCTGATATACTCAGATCCTTGATGTTGACCACTCTCAGTCTAAAAATTTAGAAAAAAAGTTAACATCACATGGTAGGTAAGTATCAGAATTTCAACTAGCACTCTTTGAAAACCTTCTAACAAGGTATCTAATTCTCCTAGACTAAAACTATTGTTTTCTAAACAGTATTTTTCCCAGGATTTTAATATAACTTTAAAAACGACAAAAATAGTAATAAAAATTATTATTACTGATGAAACATCAGCAGCTTGCTGGAAAAGCTTCACAGCCAATTCTGGTGACTTCTCTTCAATAATTTTTGCAACTTTATCCAAAATGTTGGCTCCCGAATCTCCTGACCCATGTTGCTGATATAAGCTGCTGGATTCCAACCCCAATGTATATAACTGTAAAAATATTTGCCTATTTATAACAAATTAAGACTACTATTTTAAAATTATTACTTCATTTATTTAACTATTACTAATTATTCATTTATTTAATACATATTACAAACCTCATCTGTAGTTGCCATTTCCTTACAGACTATAATGGCGTTTTCAATTGCCTTAGCAGCATGGAAGAATGAGCGATTCTTCTTGTAGTATTCAGAAGCTTTAAGGTAGGTATCCTTTGAACTTTGAAGATCCCGTGCAATCCTATAGCACTGAGCTAAACAGTAACACAAGCAATATTAAACATAATTTAAGAAGAATAACAACAATTATTATAAAATAAAACCTTTTTAGACTAACCTGCTTGACTGTACTCATCAGCAGCAGAATCAAAATCTGGTGTCCATTTCAGAAATGAAGTTTTCAAACTAAATGAAAAGAATGGACATATTACATTAGATATTATATTGACAGTTATGTAATAAATATAAATAATAGTTAAGAAATTCTCAACAACACGTTTTTTATTAAACAAAAGTATCTAATTTAATTCTTTAATATCAACAAAAACTCATTTTCAAGTCATAGATAAAACAAATTTAACTCATTTACATGTATTTGCAATTAGAAAATGTTTTTGAGAGGAATGACCACTCCCATATAGAATATCTCATAATTTTGTAATATATATTACATTATAGTATTATAAGATTATATAAGAAATATTATTATTAACAATTATAAACAAAAACAACTTAATTTGACATGTCAATTGTGAAAAAAATTATATATTTGAATAATTCATTAATGTTAGAGAATACATAACATAAATTCAAAATGCACGATATTTTAAATGTAATATTAGGCTAAGAAATAAACAATGATGCATCTAAACGCAATCTAAGCGCAACGCACGCAACGATCAATAACGTCAACGCGATCAAAAACAAAATATTTACTCTCCTATGTAAATTCTATGTAAAATTAAACGAAAAAAGAATTTGTACTTTTATGGAAAAAAAATATTTTTAAAGAAGTTAAAATAACGCATAGCTATACACTATAAATACTATAAATATATTGTACTTGTACCATCAATCATATCTTATATTTTTTTACAACTCACCATTTTTCAGCAGCTTTACAGTGTTCTTGTGCTTCATGTAATTTAGCAGACATTGTTAATTAATTATTTTTCTTCAAAAATGGAAACGGACAAATGATGACTTTGCTTAGTTTACAAGTTTTCCCACAAATCAATATTTCTGGAAAGATCATGTTGGACATAGACAATTGTGAATGTAGATGATATACTAACGGCCACAGGTAATAAATATTAGTAATAGCAAAATATGAAATGAATTACTAAGTCTTATATAAAAGTGGTTGCTAATTATATCAATGTGTTATAGAAAAAATATACCATAGTTAAACTTTGTTATATTTATATATTTACAAAAATATTCAGTTAATTTGACAACACTATTAATCAATCAATCAATCAGCTTCAACTGTATCCCGCAAATAATAGGGTCGGCAGAGGAAACCTAGTGTTAAGACACTCCGTTTTTCACTTTTTTTACACTATTAATTTTTCAAATAATTGTTTTTTTTTAAATATCTTTAAAAAAAGAAATGTAACATTCTGCGTATTTAAAAGCTATTATAAAATTTCTACCGATATGCACAAAATAAATATTTTAAAAGTTGATAATTTATAATTGATTTCATTATATTTATTTCTAAGGCCAGCCGTGCCGCAGACTGTAAACGCGACAGGTTGTGGGTTCGGGTGGGTTGAGGAAATGAAATATTTAACTTAGAATTCGTCGAAAGGTGGAGAACGGTGTGGCTTAACACTACGTTCCCTCTGACTATCCTCCTATAAGCGGCATACCGCGTGAAGGTAAAACAAATGTAAGAAACTCTTAAGTACTTTTATTCGTACACTAGATAATAACATTTCATCTTAGAGTATTTCATAATTATTTCAACTATAAAACAGGGAAAGGATTCTAATAATACTTAAGTGGCAATGTACGTAAAACAAGAAAACGACGGAGCTTGGAATTGTAGACAAAAATAATTGTCTGGTAAGAGCGGACTGAACTTGTCGCTTTTCATTTATGCATCCTATAAATTTGTTAGTTGAATCTAATCGTCCATATAAAACATATATAATTTTATCAAATTAGTAAGAAACATTCAATATACAGGATTGATATATGTTATTGAGTTGTTGTTACTGGCTTAACAATTGGCCTCTCATTTATTTTAATTATTTGTACTTCTTGTTAGTGTAATATTCCATGACAAAAGGATGTTACAAAATTACAATATAAAATATAAATAATAATTAAGAGAAACGAGCTTAATGCAAATCATAAAATAATTTTAAAAATTAACAACATTCAGGTAACTTAAAAGAAAGCATGGTTAATGTCATCAAAACGAATAAATAACACACTTATTTTAGGAGCAACTACTTTAAAATGAACGGCTGATATTATTTTTTGCAATATTAATAGCGAGATTTCCACGTGAGAATGTGTGCTTACCCCTGAGCCCCCGCCGCTCAACCCCACGCTGCAGACGAATGGGGAAGATTGTAAAGAAAATAGAATAACGGGTCGTGGGAGCGGTGCCGTTTCTTACAGGACAAGGTGCGACTTGCAATAAATATTTTATTAATTAATATAATAAGTACTTGTCAAAGCTTTAATCAAAATAATACAATAAATACACTTACATAGATATACAATATATATATATATGTAATTTCACTAACATTATTTGTTAAATACATGATATTAAAATTTTGCAACTGTATAAACTTGACATGAAATAAAACATGACGATTTAAAATGAATTTCATCGATTACATTGTGCTATCGAATGTTTGTTTACTTATTCCTCGTTCACGACACGACACGATAAGTCGTTCGTTTGACCAATCTATGTTATAAAATGTAAAATAATAATCTTATGTCATTGTAAAGATATTTATATTTTTATATTGTATTTTAATATGTTAATATAATTTTTTTAGCATCACGCTATAACCCAGTGTTAAGACACTACGTTCCGCCGAAATCTGGAGGCATTGGGTGATGTAGTATAATCTTTAATAACTGTTAATATCTTAATCGAACAAGTCAAAGTAAGGCAAATAGTTCTATAGTTTACAGGTTAAGAGATTAAAACTAAAATAGTGGATAAATCATAACACTATGATTTATCACAGTACAGTTATTGAATATAGTCGAAACATCATTATTTCTAGACGAATTGAAGAAAAATGTCAAGAAATACTTCAAATAATATCATATTACGGGATATCTAATTTAACATTTTTATATCTATGTAAAAATTAAATATATTTGACGGAGTATGATATCGAGTAACAAATATACTAATCCGAAGCGTACATACTACGTATCTCTATAGTTTTTAATTATATGCATACCTAAAATATTATATTATAAATTTATAAAACAACCAAGAGAAACCAGGGCAAACAACTAATAAATACGAGGTAAACAGTGCAAAAACATAAACACACACGCAGACACACAACACACAGACACACACATTACACTCGTAGAGGTACTTACATTGAAAAAGCTTCACATTTATCCAGTTACTTCTACCATTATACAATATTATTATTATTAGTTTCGACCCCGAAATAAGTATGACGATTAAAAGAATAACAGTACCTACACGGTGTCCAGTCCCGGTTATAGCTGTAAGGCGGAGGGCCCTAGTGTAAGCGCAGGTGTGACTGACTCGTGAGAAATCTCTCCCCTTAAACACCTAGGATTCACTTTTAGCTGCCGGAGGGCGATTCGCAAGGGAAAATAGGGGCAAGATTCTTACGCGTTTTGATTCATTCATATATATATTAATATAATTGATTGTATAATATTCAGCAATAATTACTGTAAGTGCGTAGGCATGTATGGGAATTAATACTTATTCATGTTTTCTTTTAATTTTTTGTGTAGTAAGATGGATTGACAATTAAATTTTGATAAGCACTGGTGTGGTTGACGACCATTTATGGTATGATTTCTACTAAAATGTGACATGCGCACTACTGACTGCACTAGGTACGTTTTTATTCATCCAGATAGTGATCAAATATTTAACTTTTGGACCGTGACGAAGTTTTGGAAGAACGAAACCTCGGCGCAAAGAATTTTTTTTTAACAATTTTAAAAATGAAATTATATTCTTTAAAATTGTATTATTATATAATGTTAGATTTTAAATTGTAATACTTAATTACAGATAGTTTTACACTATAATTAACATTCCACAATTAACTAGTTTAGTTTTTTACAAAATTATATATATATAATTATATATATATAAAATCAGAAATAATTTAAAAAAGAATATTTATATTAATACTTAAGCATAAATACAGTTGAAACTTAAAAGTAGTTATTAGCATAATGTTGCAGACATCGCGCGAGGTCCAAGCCCCCCACAGCCCCCCACACTTACACCAGGTGCCACCCGTGAGAACGGCCACGCAATAAGTTGTCGAATAGGGAGTATTGTTAATGTAATCACTTCAATAATATAAAAAATAAACACTATAAAGAGTTCTTTAATATTTGCTATGTCTTAATCGCGATTTTTTTTCATTGGTGATAAATTTTAAATACCAAAACGTGTAACAACATATAATAAATATATTTGATGAGAATTATCGAAAACGTGTTGATTATTTTATCAAATTTCCTAATTTACTTAATACGATCGTCACCACTGTGATAAGATATTTTTAAAAACCTTTCAAATACTTATTTGTTAATTTAATAAAAACAAGTAATATATATATACAGGCAGTACCTATAATGAATGTTATGAGTTCAATAAGTTCAATGGATCTATTTCATCGCTGTACAAATGACACCCTGCATTCTATCATTTTACAAATGCTTACTTAGACATTACCTTGTAATTGTAGAACCTTCCATTGTATAAATAATAAATGACGTACAATTGTACATGACTACCTAATATAAAGAAAAATCGGACATTAATAGCTTTAGTAATCTTAGTTACTATTACTACTACTAGACATAAATAAAACTTACTAGACATAATTTCTTAATTGGTTGTAAAAATTTTCCTATTTATATATATATTATTAATATTTTTTTTTATATAAATAATTTTCGCTGAAATGTATATTTCATTCCGAAGCGTTTGTCGCTTCGTTCCCTCTGTGTACGCTAGAGATCCAGCATGAAGTTAAGCAATTAAATAGTTCTTTCATAAAAATAAGAGAAAAGAATAAAAAGACGAAAATGGATTCCAATACAATCCTAATATCATTACATTAATGTCCAGCTACTGTTTATCCGTCTGTCAGTAATTTTTACTCAACAACAAATACCTGCTCAGGGTCTGTGGTACCTTGGAGCACAGAACAAAAACTTCCAAGTCTGTATATATTATAATAACCACCATATATTTCCTCCTACTGCATCACATCATTCCTTTGACCAAATATCATGAAATTTTTAAGGAAAACATACTGTACAGATAAAGAGAAAAAAATATTTTTCCCCACATTCGCTCTCAAGACCAATCTTGAATAGAAAACCTCAATTTTAGGTGGTTATAAATTAAAATATCATAGATCGGACTATGCAACTAATTACTGCCGCCAGAACAATAATACATATAAACAAATTATGTTTGATAAGAGTGAATAAGTACTGCTATATACACTCCTCCTGGCTCCCGGTTCAATACGTTCCAGAAAAGTGGGTACAGTACGGTCAGAGAGTCGTGGATGTCTCAAGATAGCTGTAAATGACTGCGCAGATTAGATTTAACGATTTATTTGAACTTCTGATTATTTTCATCCTGAAGAAACAGTGCGCAATAGTTCTGATAACCTAACTCCGAGGAGGCCACGACTCGTTGACCGTACCGTAATACTCAGTTGTGATTTAAATTGAAACAAACGCGGGCGCTTAGCTGCAGACAGGAATAAGTAATAAATGAAATTGTAACGATAGACTATACATTTTATAATTCAACTAAATATTTTAAAATGTTTCTTAAATAAATTAGCTTCATACTATATATGTTAAGACACTCCGTTCCCCATTTTTCGCCGATTTTTTCTAAGCTTTGCGTGTCGCGTGACGGAACCCGGTGCTCACTTTTTGCCTTGGTCAAATATCAAAAAATTATAATTCATTCGCTCGAACCCACAACCGTCGAAAGACAGTCACACCCCTGTGTCTCTGCGACGACTTCTCACTCCATTCGTAACCGGCGGAACTCAACGCCGCGCTCGAAACCAGAACGAGCAAATAAAAATATTATATATATATTTTTATTTCTCGAGTTATAATCGAACCCACAATATCCAATCCCACAATTTTTTTAACTTCAGAAATTTTATTACACAATAACGTTACGAAATTATTGACCACAATTTGTTTAATCTGGATAAAATCTAGAATTGTGGATTAGAGGCACTCCTCATACATATCATAGAACATAATAGCTGGTCAAATCGTTCTAATCCTAATCTAGAGATAGCTTGTACGTCTGGGCTGTCAAATATGTAATATTTTCATTTCTTCGCTCTGGTATCGAGACGTTGAGTTCCGCCACTCAACACGCAGCTTGTCATAACAAGGAACGGAGTGTCTTAACATTAGGTTTCTCAGGTTTTGTCAGCTTTAAGCGGTATACGGTATTGCAGGGTAACCTGATAAAAAATTCAAATTGCAACTAAATTGAATGAAACTGATTTAATAAGTTTGTGTTTACCCATACATAAAAACAAATATATATATGGGTACCGCGTACTTCTATAGTGCGTAATTTTTACACTTACCATAACTTTAAAACGAATATATAATAATTTGGATAATTTAAAAGTTCTCTAACTAGCTAAATAATTTAAAATTGAACTACAATATTATACCTAACTTGTGAAATATAGAACAAGCGTTAAACTATAGCTTAAACTAGTCAACAGCCACTAAGTACCTAGTAGAAATTAACGGAGAGTAGAGAACAAAGTGTCTTAACACTACGCTTAAGAATTAATTAATTAAAAAAATTAAGCGTAGTGTTAAGACACTTTGTTCTCTACGCTCCGTTAATTTCTGCTAGGTATTTAGTGGCTGTTGACTGGGTTAAGCTATAGTTTAATGCTATATATATATATATATATATATATATATATATCCAAAATTGTCACACATCATAATCTAATAATTCCTATTTAAATAAATAAATATTACTTTCTAATATTTTTATATATAACCAATACAAAAAAAATAATAATACACAAAACATAAATAATTATCAAATATTAAGATGTTTTAGTATCCAATACTTACATAGATCAACAAGACACCCTCGACCGCGACGACGACCACTACCACGCGCCAAGACAGCTGCTCTGCAAGCACCGCCGCCCCCGTTTCTCACGCCACCCTCCATCTGCTGAGATCTCGGACCCTTCTTACAGGCTTCATTACGCAATAATTCGTTTAGCTTTATTATTTGTCTACCCTAAACTGATTTCACATTACCGTACACATTCGTTGAGGACACACCGCTCGGGCGACGTCGCCTATTCCGGTTTTTCATTTGCTTCGTTATGTTCAGTTGAGTTGCGTGTTAGTTGTTGACTTTTTAGTTTAGTTTTGAGTTTTCTTGTTTATTATCTTTTCTTCGGAAGAAAATGCAAGCTTCGGTTGATTCGCAAAAAGCTACACTCGAAGGCTTACACGTGTCAGGTAAGTTAAGTGCGAGTTTTCTTCTTTCTATCGTAAGCTCATATTTTGTGAGTTTATATACAGTAGTACATTTTCATTTTAAATATTCAATTGCAATGTATTTAATTTATCGTCGCCGATTAACAAATAGTGATTTATAAAATAACATCTGTACTTATTATATATTTAGTGTCTTTTTTAAATTTCAAAATACCTGTTTTATTGAATTGGCTGAAACTTTATTTTTCAATATGGGTTTATTATTTAAATTTTATATCTATAATATAATTTAAATAATATTAAAGTAAACTAATAATTATGTAGTTCAAATGACCGAAGCCGCGGTGCAAGTGGGTACCCATTTAAGATATATTTTTTGAAAATCAAATTATTTTTATCGATCTTTAAGAATAGCTAAACTGCTACTCATTATTAATAGTTTTCACATAGGTGTGAGAAAAAAAACGAAATTAGCGTATATGAGTGAACACTAGAGTTGTGGCTGTAGAAGTTTGCCCCCCAAATATATACATCTCTTGGTCTTGAGACACATAAGATGTAATTCTTCTAATGTATCTATTATTGAAGTGCATTTTTTTTTACATTTTAAAGCATGTTAATAAAAATATTTGTGAGAGTTTATTTATCATTGTTAGTATAGTATATGGAACTCATAAAAATTTTAAATAGAAATTGGTGATGTCAATCAATTATTATCATACTCTTAATTTAGATAACTACAAGAAATATTTATCAGTTTATTATAAATTAAACGTTTACATTTTTGTCTTTTATAATTTTAATTTGATTTTCATCTTTGGTAAGTCCAGAGTTTTAATGAGAATATAAATAAATAAATACATATATATATTTGAGACATTATTTTGTTCTTACCGGGGTGTGTCTTGGAATTGAAAAAAATGGTCTATTAAATGAAATAAAATGCAAAAAAAAATGAAATAACAATATGTAATGAAATAACTATAATTCATAAAGAATGTGAATGAATGATTTATGATGTAGATTTTAATATTAATTTGTTCCACAAGTAGATTTGTTGTTGTTAGATTTGTTTAATTTATGACATGAACGCCAAGCTAATATAATATTGTACTTATCGAAAAGTGCCTAATTAAATATAAATGAGGTAATAATAATAGTACTAATAATAATAAGGTAATCACGGACCTGAGTCCTCCGGGGGGAATTGTAATCTATCCCCCGCCTCGTACTTTACTGGCCGGCAGAGTGGAGCGCAAGAGCTATATGCTCGAAAGGGTGGAAATGCTCAATCTGCTTAATAGCGGGGAAACCCGCTCATGAGCTCCTCGTGATGGTGCAACCGGTGAACACCTCTCTACACCCTTAGCCGACCACGCCGATGTTGCGCCCAAGGCACTACGCCGCTTTGTGGGGGCCCATCTAGTGGGAGGCATGTGACGTTCGCCAACTATTCAATTTGAGACTATTGTAAAGGCGGACGTCCGTTAGTCTCATTCAATAGCCCAGTAGCCAGTCCATCCAAATTTCATTCCATAGTCCTAGTTTAGGTTTCCATATTTTCCATAGTTCCTACGCATTAACCGGCGACCATCTCTGGGCAAAAAAAAAAAACCTGTGGTTACCCAGAGATGGATCCCGGCTGATGCGTCTCAGTAAAACATTTGTATATTCTCTAAAGGGCCTCTACGTGGTGGACCTGTGGCCCCACGCAAGCCTTCCCAAGGACCGGGTTCTTTTGAACTCGTGAATTAAGACAGAGAAACAATAATAATAAGGTAATAATAATAATAGTATATAAAATATAAATTAAGGCAGCGTATTTCTGGCACATGGCCTCCCTATAAGTAAAACACTTATAATAAAGAGTTATTTACTGGGAAATCTTGTAAATTTACTAAACAATCATATTAGTTATTAGTTATATGGTTAAATTTCGTGATGCGCGTGCGCCGGTGTCCAATACGTCTACATATTTTGCAAATAAGCAAGCATCAAGTATGTGTGACCGGCAGGCAGGTGGAGGCGGCGCGGGCGGCGCTCCGCCTGTCAGTCTCGGTTAGGCCCTAGCAGTCACCAGTCACTAGTCACTAGTCACTCAGTCAGTGCCTCGCGATGCGTACACTGAGATGAACGTGTCGGGTTCCTATAAAGCTAGTTAGTATATATCGTGCATGAGCGTCCATATGTCCGTGCAAGGCGCGGGGGCGGCGGGACCGGTCGACGGTCGCACGCTCGACCCGCCGACCTTACGTACCGTTCACTATTCTCGTGATTCTAAGTGCATCTTCGAAACGTAAAGTGCAATAGATAAAACACATGTGCTAAATATCTGAGGACCTGTGCTGTGCTGTGCTCTGGTGTGCTGTACTGTGCTGTGTGTGAAAGATACTCTACTGTGCTAGCTCGGACTTGCTACTTACCGGCTTAGATGGTTTGAAACATGTATGTTTATGTATTAATATTTTACTTGATTTGTTAAATATAACTGCTTAGATAAGATATTTAATTTTAAAAGTAGATATTTCTTTTTCATTTAGTATAGCTTGTTTTTATGTGTTCAACAGCATAGGTATAATAATATATAAGTAAATATGTAATAGCATATTATATATTATAATAATATATAATTAGTGTAGGAAATACATTATATATAAATTTAAATAATATAGAGGAGTATTTCCTCAAATATACCGAATATTGTCATAATAATAGTAAATACTAATAAAACAAGTATATCCAAACCCAATCTTTTAAATGAAAGTTAAAATTAATAAATACGGCTGTACGAGGCAACCAAAATTATACTGTAAGTTGTTTTTTTTTTTTATAAATTACAAAATAGATAGGTACGTTAACAGAACGATAACTACAAAATAATTCCTTATTTTGTAACCATTGAGTGATCAAATCTGGCATAATTAGTATATATAAGTAAATACCTTGTTTCGATCTTTTGGCTTTTGAAAATTATCGATTAAGGTAAGCTATTAAGTATATTAACTTACCTAATGTTAATATAATTTCTTATAAAACTACAATAACAGTTTTAATTATAATATATTATAAAAATATCACTAAATAATTAATTAAAGTAAAGTTTGTATTTCAACAATAAAAATAACATCTTGAAATACATAATAAGATCTCTTTCTACCTAATGTTGTATTTACCCCTTCGTAGTATCAACAGGTGCCTCGCTGAATTTATTGACGGAGTGTAGTAGAAACTACTCATTAATAATAGTTTAAAACAATAACTCTATTTCTGTGATAAAATACTATAGTCAAACTAGTATTGGCGCTATCATATCCGTTTAATCGCCAAATATAATCTTCTCTATTTATCTATGTATCTATCTATCTCTTCCACCAAAATATATACACACTTACCCTACCCCCGGTTCCAAAAAAAATAGAAAATTTAAAAAAAAATCCACATAACAGATCCGCTCAGTAACAGATCATATTACCTGCCCCACCAACGTCTCAAGCAATGCTATTAGTAACGCCTTTTAAAAAAAATGAGGACGAATGTACTCAAACCCATTCAGTAAACCTTAGGGGAGCTTTTGTAATGCTGTAAAGGGATCCTATTGGCCAAAAATCGTATTTACCTTACCAATAGGGCTCCAAGGATAAGGGTCGCGCCCATCACACTGTGGACAGATGCGCTAAAGGTGCAATGTATTATCAATATTTGCATGTTTTGTCATCTCGCTGAGTAAATAAGTGAACCAAAAATGACACCTGCCTTCCCTATTATTATCTATTTGGGACGTCGAAAATTATATCTATTATTTTTTTGCCTACAATACAATAGACATCATAAGTGACTTATGGAAATTAAGAATTAATTTATAAACGAATTAATATAAAGTATAATTTTATATACGAATTTTCCACAAATTAAAAATGTATGTAACAATTAAATAAAATTTACAAATATTCAATTATATAACAATAACATTTTGCCCACAGGTTGGACCAACTTGTACCGTGCGGCAGCGCTCGAGGAAGGAAGCAGCGGCTTCACGACTAGTATGGCGGAGACTGCGTCAATTGCGCACGGTCCTAAATTCATGCGCAAGCGCCGACGTCTGTCAAGACTCCTGGACAAACTTACCATCCAGATCAGTAACAACAATCACTATCCTTTCCCGCAATGGCTTATGTTAAATTCGCCATATGAGAACTCGGAAGCACCGAACGATGTGCCGCTCGATCTTTCGATTAAATCGGAAGCTGCGAGACCCACGAACGAAGGATCTGCGTATGTGTGCAACACTTGCGGCCAGACGTTCTCGGTCCACGACCGCCTCACCAAGCATGTTGCTTCCCGCCATCGGGACAGGGTCTCAGAGACCCACAGAGCCTACGAGTGCGAAGTATGTAGTCGCAAGTTTGCTAGATCAGACATGCTGACCCGTCACGCGCGCCTCCACACCGGGCTCAAGCCCTACTCCTGCTCCGCCTGCGGCCAGGTCTTCTCGCGCTCTGACCACCTCGCCACTCATCAGCGCACTCACACCGGGGAGAAACCCTACCGCTGCACCGCTTGCCCCTACGCCGCCTGCCGCAGAGACATGATCACCAGACATATGAGAACACATACCAGGAAACAGACGGCAATGTAATTTGACTGTTTACGAAAGTGTTTTTGAAATGAAAATTATTATTAATGTGTTTCTTGTCAATTAGTGTACTTATGAATGTTAGTAGCTACTATTACAATTTTTTTTTATTTATTTCATCTTTCGATACCATTCTATGTATATAAAGATGTTTCTTTTTCAATTGTAGGGTGACGGAGAGTTCCTACGTAGAGTGGTGTCATGTTAGATAACCTAGGTAAGACATATCACATTGCATTTAGATGCAGAATGCGAATCTTCATTGCGTAAATGCGAAATTATTACAAATAACATGTCTGCTGGGCGCAATGCGATGTGTCGATTTCACTTTAATTGTTGTTTAATTTTTTAACTTTTGTTCTTTTTTTATGTTAGATAGTATATAAATTTGCATGTATTCGTATGTTTTGTACTTACATTCAACAAAGTGTCTTTGTACTAGTATATGAACCTACGAGCTGTGTGGATCTGACGCTATACTTCATTCTTGTTCAAAGTTAAGCTTAACTAAAGTCACCTGGGCTGGGCGTTATTATATGGGAGTATAGATTTATATAATACGTTATTTTATCAGGTTATGTAAGTTAGTTTATAACGAGTGTAATTGTTTGTTCATATTTGTAACTATAAATATTAGGGGTTTATAATTATAATATATTTAATACATTAAATATATAAGAGTTAGCCAGAAGTAGCGACCGCGCGGCCAGTGGCCACTTCGACTTGTTGAAATAATAGAAAATTAGTTAATGTATTTCAAATACAAAAAGTTAGATTTAAGTTCGTTTATCGACGTTGTTGCAACGACGTGTTCAATATTTTATGAGTAGCGTAGAGCCACCTATTGTAGACTGTCCTAAGTCCTTACGAATATATTACATTCGTAATATCTTGGCTGTATTTATTAAGTTTTAGATTACTGTTTAAGGTATATTGTTAAATGAACAGTGGTGCAACTGCAATTTAATGCATATTAACACAAACATGGTGTTAATTCTTCATAATAGGATATAGGCATTCTGTCATTTTTTCAACTAGTGACTTACTTGCTTATACCTATCAAATCGAACTTTGTACCTCATAGTTTTTACATATGTAATATAATTGGAAAAATTATGTGTAGATTTGTTAAGATTATTTGGACAGTACAAATTTTATATCCTCCTCACAATATTTTTTAATAATCATTTTAAAATGTTATTTTCATAGAATGATAAAAAGTTGAAAAATAAAAATATATCTTACAGTTGTCTATGTACATAGACAACTATATGATATATTTTTATTTTGATATAACCTGAACTGTTTCTCCTCAAATAATCTTTCTGGTTTTGTCTGTACAAATGTACCACGTACATAAGATGTTTAAGTATTTAGTTAGTAGTTTGGCGTTGAGTTCTGGCTCCAGAATTTGGCTGAAAGTGGGGAACGGAGTGTTTTAACACCGAAGGAACCCTCTGCTTACCCCGCTGTGTGCGGGATACAGCTAGAAGCTGATTAAGTGTTTATGTAAGGAATAGTTACAGGCTTGCTGGTTTTTTTATTACTGTGATAATTCATGATTTGTTTATTTGTTATTAGACTTCTGCTACGTTTTAACAATAAGAATTTGTTTCGGTTTTTGCTATTTATCCTCATTAAATAAACTTTTATTATTTGACATGTTTTTTACATATAAATATACTGCCTATAGTCATAGTTAGTATTACATAGTATTAAACATCAAAGCGGGACCGTTCGGGGAGAAACTGTTAAAAATATTCTTATATACAAAATTGAGTTTTCGTGGCGCACCTTGTACCCAACAAGGTGTGACTGTAACGCGACAGTTGTGATTGACCCCCGCCAGGGGAATGGATTATTATTTATTAATATTTTCATTTCTTCGATCTGGCACCCAAGGCAAAAGTCCGGCGTTGAGTTCCACAACAAAATGCTTCGAAAAATTCAGCGGATACATTAAACGGAGTGTCTTAACACTAGGTTCTCTTTGCCTGCTTTATGTGGGATACAACGTAACATGCAAGAATATTACTCATACAAGAATATGAGATCGTGAATCCCCCCTTAGAATCAAAGAAGATTGACTAAATTTCGAATGCAACACGCTCAAGCAGATATCACGCACATCATCACGTACAAGTGGTGGCTGTGGGTTCGATCCTCACTTAGTGAAGTTTTGAACTAAGTCAAGGTGAGTCTTACGATTCCCAAGTCAACATACAATATGTTTAAGATGGGAATGAACTAAGTCCTTTCTGCCTAATGTGGGAGTCGTCTTAATTTAAAAAAAAAAATGTTAGAAATAATATCTCGTCATTATTTCTAAAATATTTGACTTGGCTCCTAGAAAAAAGTAAAGTTAAAAACTTTTCTAAATAATAGTATAGTACAAGCTAAGACTCCGTAATGAGACAGTTCAAAAAAATACCTATTCATATTTGTTATACGTTTCTACAAAAATCAGATTATAACTTTTAAATTTTATAAAAATAACTGTAGTATATATTTACTTCTATGTATTTTTTTAATTGCATTAGATATTCCACATTTTAATGTCCGCACACATGAGTGTCGTCGTAAGGGGTCTTAATGCACTTAATGCACTAAGTATAAACATAAAAATAAGCAGAAGCATCTAACCCGTAGAATATTTGTAGTATTCTACTCTTACATCTGACATTGCCGTAAAGTACTTATTCATGACGAATTAAGCAGTCTTGCTCCAAATCAAACATTAGTTGAGGTCAATCGTGGCGCAGGGGCACAAAGTGTGACTGTAACGGATGTACAGTAGATGTGGGTTCGATCCCAATTCGAGGAGTCTGCTAACTAAGTCTGACATGCTAACTGAGTTCCGCCACTCAACACGCAATGGAATATCTTAACGCTAGGTTCCCTCTGCCTACGCCGTGCACTGTGTTCTGGATACAGCGTGAAGCTGATTTATTTTATTTATTTATTAAATTGGTATGAGGACATCTTTGGTGGCGCAGGGGCACAACGGTGTGACTGGAAACGTGACATGTTATGGTTTCGATTCCCAATCGAGCATTTCCTCATTCTGGCAATGATGAGGCAAAGCGCGGCGTTGATTTCAGCCACTCAACACGAATTGCCTTCAGAATAAGACTCCCTTTTCGTATCGTGCTACACCTGCGGGATATAGCGTGAACCTGAAAGCAAAATGGTACGTTGTTCTAAATTCTATTTATTACAACAAATATTTTTTTTATGATCGCACTTGTCACACATAGCATAAAGCAGAATAAGAGCTAGCTAATAGCCATTGTGTTCTCCTTTTCATATTACGGGATTGAAATAGGTATTTAGAGAGATAAGGTAATGTTAATAGACTTTACTTTGTAGTCTGTATGTAACTATTTTACTACTTAAGGTCTTCTTAACTAGCTGACAGTCTCAGAATACGACATTACTTAATTAATTATGTTAATTATTATTATATTTAAATGCAAATGAAAGACCATAAAACCTTTTATCCCGGTCAGTGGAAGTATTAGCTCTGTACACTTTAAAACAATCATCGCCGAGTGTTACTTTTATTGTATAGTTCTTTAGTTTAATGGTTAATTGAATGATATTTTATAGTAATTCATTTATATTGCTTTTAAACATGTAACCAAATTGTAATAATAGTAATTGTAAATTGTATTCTGTTCTATTAATTTAAAATTATTGTAATTTAATTAGTAAGTAACATAAATAAAGAATAAGTTTTACATATTGAATAATATTTATTGTAATCCGAAATAATCCTTCTTTTATTAAACATGACTATAGTCTTTGTAAATTCACATTTTTAAAATTATTTTTTAAGTAAAATTAAATTGCAAGGCCAAATATTTTTTCTGTAATAATTTTTAAATGATAAATATCATATCATGTCCATATTTCAATCAAATCTGAATATTATTATTACACAATAATGAATAAAAATTTTAAGAATGAGCATAAATATAAAATTAATTGCAATAATTAAACGCTTATGCTTAAAAAAAAAAAACAATAAAATTGTGCACTAGCAACACTGACTTTAATTTTGTACGTCTTGTAGTTCTGATGTCCGCCATTACGGCGTCGCAATCGCTTCAAAGTTCAAAGAATTGATTGAAACGCCGAAAATTTAGCTCTGCTTCAATGATTTAGGTACATATTTCCATTATAATTATATATAATAACGGCGAAGTGATGAAGCTGATATAATTTTTCGGGTCCATCAAGTAAACGTGGCTGTATCTTTATATGTAAAGTGCGTGTGAAATTATAAAACACTTTACCACTGACGACAGCGCCGTCTGTGATCTTTCTCTTTTAAATTTCAATTTAATGAGTGGCGGTGATTTGTTAATATATGTTATGGTTGTGTATTATCAAGTTTTTCAAAATAATACTTTAAGTGAGTTCAAGGTATGGTTGAGTAAGCTGTTACTCAAATATAATATGGCGGACATTGCTTTTATTATTTGCATAGTTAGGATTATTTTATTGCACATTATAAAACAATATATCGTACACTATAATAAATAACCTTAAAATTGTCTGTTACAATCAATGTTCTTCGTTCGTTCTTTGTTCTTCAAAAAATAAAACAAATATCTGATGCTTATTATTAGTTGACAAATCATGTTTACATTAATACTTTAACATTTAAATAAACTTGAGTAAAAGCCATATTTTAACTGTAACACAAATATAAGATGGCGGACATTGCCTTTATTTTATATTTTTTTATTATTTCCATAGTTAGGACTATTTAATTGCACATTATTAAACAATATATCCTACACCTAAATAACCTTAAAGTTGTCTGTAACAATCAATGTTCTTCCTTCCTTCTTTGTTCTTCAACAAACAAAACTGTAATATCTGCTGCTAATTATTAGTTGACAATTCATGTTTATATTTCAACATTTAAATAAACAACTATTACATTAATACATTAAGTTTTGAACTCAACTATTATAAATATTAAACTTTGTGAGTAGATTGCGATAGTATTAATGTGCGGGTGGGTTGACTTAATTGCAAAAAAAAATTGTAAAAATCTTATTCCTATTACTTTTTTAAAAAAAGTTTTATTCCTATTACTTTCATAAAAATATTTTAAATATTGTTTATATTTTAAGCTAAATATAGCTTAAAATCTAAACAATATTTTTATTTGTAAGTATATAAATTCTTATTTTAGGACCATGGCACCACCGGATAAGAAACAAGCAATTGATAACAAGTCTGATTCAATAATTCAGTCTTATTTAAACTGTTATGAAGAAGACAATGAGATAACTACTGTGATAACAGGTAATGTATAAACAAAGCATGGCTGGATTATAAAGTCTCAGGTAAGGATAAAAGCATGAGAGAGATAAAAAAGAAAGAATATAAGCTGCAAGGCACCAGACAAAAGTACTGATAAAGATGAAGTGTGAAAAGGCAGAGAATGAACGAGACAAAGGGATTTCAGGGTAAATATGAAGCTTTACTGGCGAGAAGTTAATGTTTCTTTGGGTTGCTTGCCTACCTGTAGAATGAAAGGGGTGTTTTCGATGGATGATGAAATTTTACTGAATGACCACACCTTTTGCAGCAATGGGCGGAATTTTATAAGGAGTGTGAATGTGATGACGCCTCAGTCTCAAGTAACAGCGAAAGACTGAGTCTTGATGTAGCTGATGGCGAATGGTATAAAAGAAGTTGACAATTAAATGTGGTAAGTCAGCAGGAGCAGATGAGAGTTACTGCTGAGATGATCACATATGGTGGGGTCACACATCTTGGACTTGTTCTGGTTTTTATGCAATGCAAAAGCTAGAAATCAGGGGAGGTCCTAAACAATTGGCGAGGTGCAATCATCGTGCCTTGCAAAGGTTCACAGATAGACTGCACAAACTGTATCAATCAGTTTAATTAGCTTAGAAAGTAAAGTTTAAATGCAAAAATTTTAACGAGACGAATGGAAGAGAGATATGTAAGGCTGTTTTGGGAGGCCCAATGAGGCTTTAGACCTGGAAGAGGGTGTCTGGATCAGATCTTTTCCCTCCGCATGATCATGTGTTATATATAACATAAATGTTTTATAATAATATAGCAACATTTTAGTAATTCTAGTCTGTTTTTATAGTTCAGGGGAGTAGTAGTGGAGATGAAGAAGCCGATGCAGGTGTTACATATTTTGTTGATGAGGAAGGACGTTATTATTATCAGCCCTCTGGAGTTAGTCAAAGCCTTGTCTCAATACCTGCAGAGTTAACGCAAAATAATGAAGAGGTAAATATTCTATTTAATTGTGTTGTGGGGTGTTTTGAAGCTCTTTATCCATAAACCAAACTAAAAAAAAGTAACTGTAACTGAATATGATAAAAAATAACCTAGTGCGCACTCCATTCCCCACTTTCCTCCGAAATCTGGTAGCACTGTGTTGAGTGGCGATACTCAACGCCGCGCTTTGTCACAACACCAGAGCGAAGAAATGAGTATATAAATTTCAATAAATATTTCATTTCCTCGAGTGAGGATCGAACCCACAACCAGTCAATTTTGCAGTGAAACTTACTGCCTCTGTGCCACAACTGGTCTCATATACAAATAATGAATTTTTGTATATTATTTAAGGTTTCAGAAGAAACGCAAATGTTAGTTGATGGTGAGAATTTTCAAACAGTAACATTAGTGCCGTCAGAATCGTCAAATGGTGAAGTCAGCTATGTATTAGTTGTCCAGGATGAAAACAAACCGGTTGTTAATATTAAAGTGGATCAGGTAATATTTTCATAAATATAGCTTAGCTAGTGTGCTTCAGTTTCTTCATTTATAAGTAGTTTTATTTCAATTGCATTTAGTTTTTATTTCTTTTATGTTGTTTTTTTATATTTTGTGGCAATATTCTACATTCTTTGGTCTGTAATATCTTTGATTTAAAATAGAATATTATTATTGTAGTACTTTAACTTTTATATGAAGTCATTATGCTATATGCCATATGAGAAAAAGCTACACATTAAAATGCATTAAGTACCTTGCATATAAGTACATAATTGTATGAAATTGTTTTTCATTAATCAGGAAGAGAAGAACGATGATGTGTACAATTTTGATGAGGATGAAGAGGCACCTGGTGCGGATGATGGTTCTGATGATGCAGATGAGCCCAAGGTGCCTAAAACTTTGTACTAAATAACTTATCAAAAGTTTATTGAATCTGATTTAATATTGATATTTTATTTTTAGGCTAACCTGTCGAAGTCAAAACGTGGTAAATGTGTTCGGCCAAATTTTACTTGTAACTTTTGCTCATATGCAAGTCATAGGCGGTGAGTCTTAGTAAAGCTTGTTTTATATATACTTCCTATTAATTATTCTTCCCATATTATTAAACTATGTATTACCAGTTTTAATAATAAAATGTTTTTCACCAGATATCTTTTACTTCGTCATATGAAGTCACACTCTGAGGATCGCCCTCACAAATGCCATGTGTGCGAGCGTGGTTTCAAGACCGCAGCATCTCTGCAAAATCATTTAAACATGCACAATGGGGTGAAACCCCATGTGTGCAAGTATTGCAAAAGTCCTTTTACCACCTCAGGTATGTCAATTTAAATGTAAAATTCTTTATAAACATTTCATTTAATTTGTTTTCTATTATAATTACATGATATGTATAGAAATTATTACACTACAATAATTAAAATTATTATTAAAATATTGATTTATGTTTGTTGTTATAGGAGAGTTAGTCAGACATGTTCGTTATCGACATACTCATGAAAAGCCACATAAATGCAAAGAGTGCGACTACGCCTCGGTAGAGCTGTCGAAGCTGAGGCGTCATGTGAGATGCCATACTGGCGAAAGGCCATACCAGGTACATTAACAATTATTAAGTTATTATTTTATTGATATTGTATTATTTTATTAATAATTATTAAAATTATTAATAAAAATAACAAAATAAAACTTACTATATGAAAATTTGAATAATACTAGTAACTACTTGATTTCAGTGTCCACATTGCACATACGCGTCTCAAGATACATTTAAGCTGAAGCGACACTTGCGCACTCACACCGGCGAGAAACCGTACAAATGTGACAGCTGCAACATGTGCTTCACGCAGTCTAACTCGTTAAAAGCTCACAAACTAATTCACAACGGTAAAAATACTTTTCTACTCTAAAAGTACATATATACATACATTTATTATTAATGCGTTTTGTACTGTATTTTTTATATTTTCTTATCTTTTTAGTATCAGAGAAACCTGTATTTGCCTGTGAGCTCTGCCCTGCTAAATGTGGCAGGAAAACTGACCTCCGTATTCATGTGCAGAAACTCCATACGTCTGACAAACCCCTTAAATGTAAGAGATGCGGAAAAACGTTCCCAGATCGATATTCTTGTAAAGTTCATAATAAGGTAATATATATAATCTAAGTCTTGCATTATAAGTTTTTATAATTATAAATATATATCATTCATATAATTATAAATTTTTGTTAGGAACTTTAACTAAGCCATTCATTATTTTATACATTTTGCATAGATTTAGTTTCTAGAAAAGAAACCCTTTAATTGTATTTAATTTCTAGATTATGTTATTAGATGCAATTCGTAAAACTGCAAATAGTAAGAAAATGAGGAACGTTAAATTTTGCATCACAGCTTGTAAAATATTTTTAAGACAAGCAAAAATGAATATTTATTATGTATTTTTGGTGTATATTAATTTTTTGTAATGAAAACTTGAATTCTCTATTGAAAGAAAATTTTAACAATAATACCATGAATTGACACCTTTCAAAAGTGAATGCTTATTAATTTCAGTTCTTATTTTTAGAAATTTATTAATTTATATTTTTAGACCCATGAAGGCGAGAAATGTTTCAAGTGTGACCTGTGCCCATATGCATCAACAACTCTCCGTCACCTCAAGTCACATATGCTGAAGCACACAGACGAGAAACCCTTTGTGTGTCAACATTGTGATCAATCCTTTAGGTATATATATTATATTATATTTTAAGTGTTAAAGAATTATTATCATTTTATCATATTATCATCATTCAATTAAATTTTACACAAATCTTTTACTGAGATGCTAAAACTAAAGTTATAATGTTCAAGCAGGCAGGGAATAAAACATTTGGAGGGATTTCAAGAAGCAAGGATACAAATCCTGCTAAATTTCCAGTTTTTATACAAATTCTTATTAAATATGTTTTTTTATTACTTTAATGAACTGACAGTTTATCTCTCATAGCACGSTAGCCAGTGGGAAACTCAGTGTTAATACACTCCATTTCTCACTTTCTGTGCAATTTTCGTGCCATTGAGTGAAGAAGAATTAACTATTATTAAATGATAACGGTAACTTAAATGAGGATGACCTTCGCGCCCACAGTCTCACTGCCTCACGAAAATCTCGATTTATTATCTCAATTACATTATTAATTATTTGTATTAAAATAAACAGGCCAGTTGTGGCACAGGGGCACAAACTGTGACTGTAAAACCGACTGGTTGTAGGTCGAACAGATGAAATATTTATTTAAATTTATAATTTCATTACTTCGCTCTGGTGTCGAGACAATGAGAGGCGTTTAGTTCTGCCACTCAACACGCAATTCCAACAAAAATCAGCAGAAAGTGGGGAATGAAGGGTCTTAACACTAGGTTTTCTCTGCCTACCTGCTGTGTGCGGGATACGGCGTGAAACTGATAATGAACACCATATTACAGGCAAAAACAATTGCTCCGTCGTCATGAAAATCTATATCACAACCCTAACTACGAGCCGAAGCCGCCCAAAGAGAAGACGCACACGTGCCATGAGTGTCAGCGCACGTTCGCGCATAAAGGGAACCTGATACGTCACTTGGCCGTTCACGACCCCGAGTCGGACCACCATGAGAGAGCTTTGGCCTTGAAGCTTGGGAGGCAGAGGAAAGTTAAAATTGTTGATGGAAATTTGAAGGTGAGCAAGTTTATTTTATACCTATAATATAAAGCTGAAAGGGTTTGTTTGGTTGATGGAGTTAACCTCAAGAACTACTGGTTCGAATTTTTAAAATATTTTTATATTGAATAGTCCATTTATAGTTATATATTTCATCACATTAATTGTTTCGATAAATTCCACCAGACCAGTGATCAGATGACTGTGTCGTCATCATTAAATATAGAAGTATACATTTTTTAATGAGTTTATTTATAACTTTCATTATTAGAGGATTGCTCATTGAGTTTAAATTTAGAACAACATATATTGTGTTTCTTAAAAGCTTATTAAAATATGTCGTTTAAATGTTATTGCAAACAATCAACTGAATACAATTATATGTAAAAATGTATTTTATACTTATAATTGCGAATTTTTTATATGAAATAATTTAATTTTATTACAACTATAATATAGTGTATTTTAAATTTTAAAATATAAAAGTTTTGTACATTTATATACTCAATTCATTAGTTCACCAGCTGCTACCGAATAAATAAACGAATATTTCTATATAATCCGTCACAATCCCAAATGAATAATTCCTTCACAACACATCCTATGTTGCATCGCGACTAATTACACCTTTATACAATGAATGTCTTCAGTTCTTTAAACCTGCTTTTGCAGTTTTCGAAGCCATCAGTATTGTTAGAGTCTTTAAATAAGCAATACAAGTTATATCTCTATTACACTCCACTTGAGGTAGTTTATTATTAATCCCACAATTACCTGTAATATATCTACGAGTTTTCTAATGCATTATGTGTATATATTTATTTGATTGTATGTCAAATGAGGGTGTTGACAGTATCAAAATACTAACTTGAGGAAATTATTTGTAATAACATTGCATATGACTGTTTATATTGTATCCATATATATATTATAATATTTTATTTATTTGCTGATTTAATTTATTTTCTGTAAAGCACAATTATTATATCCAGTTTAAATTTGTGTAACATTTGCAAAGCGAAATATTTGAATGATAAAATATGAAAACTGAAATGAACTTAATAAACAAACAACGAAATACGAGCACGCGTCCACGTCGCCAAACACTTAAATATGACATTTCCGTCAAATTGCATTTGTCGTGCTTACCCCTACAGTTAACTATGTTGTCCCATGTGATTGGCTTATTGGATAGAGCTAAAAATATTAATTTCTAATTTGAGGCTGTCATGCTGCAGGGGTATGACTACTACAAGTGTATGACTGGAAACGCGACAATTGTGGGTTCGATTCCCACTCGGAAAATGAATTATCATCTATAAAAGTTTCATTTCCCTCTTGTACTAAGCGAGATATTGCGTCAAAATAAAAAATATACTCTAAGAGCAAGTGAATGTTATATTAGTACACTAATAAGACTATATGCACATGCTATTTAAAATCTGCCCTTGCAACATTAGATATTTTAAATAATAATAAATATATATATTTTTAAATAATAATAATAATAATTCATTGTATCTGTTTTTAAATATGTATTAATTGTTATGAAGTATGTATAATAAAAACAAGTGATATTTGTATATAACAAGTAATGTAAATTAATAACTTTTAATTCAGACGGAAGATTCAGAAAATGAAATAGATATGAAGCTGGACCTCAACAATAGTGAACTAAACCACGGTACGCTTGTGACAGTGGGTGACGGTGAATGCCAGCAGTACGTAGTCCTAGAAGTTATACGGCTGGAGGACAGTTCTGAAGACCAAGTTGCTGTCGTAACACCTGATTTTGTTGAAGAGGAACAAGGTACATTTTGAAAATTTAAATCAAATGTTTCAAGCCATTCATTGGATCTTTTTTTCTTTCATTTTATTTTCTTTTTATTAAATCAAACTATTCACCGTTTCAAATATTTAATTAAACATTGTTACTATGTCACCTAACTTTTACCATTAATGTATGTTAAAGTGGAGGAAGAAGAGGAAGACGACGAACATGATGAGATGGTACAAAAGCAAATATTCATTGAGCAAGCCAAGCTCAAGAACTTGGAAAGGAGCATCAAACTTGAGAAAGAAGTAAACACTTGTTTTGGTTTTGATGTAAGTATTAAAATTAGTATACCTATGTAAATAAAACTCTTCTGTAATTTATTGAGTGCTTGACCGACAATGCACTGCTTAACGCTTTCTTGTCCAAGTTTACTAAGAAATGATTTCCCAAATTACTTTTGAAAATAAACAATTTTTTTTTTATAAACGAAATGTAGTTGTGACCTACAACTTGTGATATAAAAAGTTATTTTGTTTTTTTATTAATATACCAACATTTTGTTTTTTTATTAATATATATAATATTTGTTTTTTTATTAAAAGACCCGCTCGCGTCTTCGTGCGCATGAACTACATATTGTTCTATTACTATTCTGATTTATTTTCGTGTTCTGATAATATTACCTTTTAAAGACAATTAACAGGTACTAATGTACAGATAAAATTTAAAAATCATTGTTGTAAGTTGTATTACATCTACAAATGCCGCCAATAATAGATTTGTTTAGATAATTAGTAAAAAAATTATAAATCATATAATTTATATATACAATTTAAATGTATGTTGTACTAAACAATATATTCTCTCATTTTCAGGAGGAGGATGAAGCTGAAGAAGAAGAAATTACATACAGTAATAAAGTTGTTTTGCGTTTAATGAATCAATAATGACTTGATTATGTTCAAAATTATATATATATCCATTAACTTATACATACTTTATATACATACTTGGTTTGTTCACATATCCTACTTGCATTTCATATTTATTTTTAGAATAATTCATCTCAGCAACTGTATCTATCTACTTTTTTTTGCCTTATATATAAGGAAAAGTAAAAATATTTTTAGATCAAATATAACTACTTCATTATTCTTGTTGCACATTGAAATGTGGAATCTAATATCTAATATAAGATTTATTGTTTTTGTTGTTTATTTGAAAAAAAAGAAGAAAAAAAAAACTTTATTTGCTTTATAAATCCAAATAAGTGAAAATTGACTGCTCTATATAGCATTATCATGTCAAGGTTTATTTCTATACTTAATTTAATATATATTTAATAATTAGTAAATCAATAAATTAAGTGATTAAAAAATATTGTGTTACTTAAGTGGAAGGAGTGGGAAATAAAACATATTATTGTAATAAACGTAATGAAAAATAGAGTTTCAAAGCTGCTATATGTTAAAAGGATACTTTTTTTTGTTCACGTTTCTTGGATTGGCTCAGAGTGAGCCTCGCGCGTCTTTTGTCCTTTTATCTAAAACTGTTAACATTGGATTATATGTTTTTGTTACCAAACTTGAAAGCTACTTCAATATTTGCATATTTATCATTTAATTAATATTTACCTTATATTACCTTATTCTATTCTACCTTAATCATTTTGTGTAATTAATATTATTATGATCATATTAATATGATCATAATAATATTATTTAGCAATATATATAATTAGTAGGAATAATTTCGTACTGATTATGATATTAGAAGGTTGGATTTATTTTTTGTTTTGAAGTATATATATATATAAGGCTAATTTAGTTTTGATTACACTTCTCTTACTAAATATAATTAATAAATTATTCATTGCACCCAATATACATTTTTTCCCCGTCAATATGTATGACATGGATATGTCTAATATGTTTATATCACAATTTGGGTGGTGTGTTATATATTGTAATTGTTATTGGCTTCATATTATTTGGTATTTAAATTTGTTACTATTGATCGAGACTCAAATGTCGGTCGAGTCCTGTATCATTCTCACGTTTATGTATATTTCATGTGATTGAGATATCACCATCATCACATATCTTGTAAATATATTACATTACATAGTTTAGTTGCTTAGATGTGCTATATCTGAATAGCGTGAATAAGATAACTTCATTAGAAACATGTCAGTGGCTCATATCTTATAAAGTTATATCAATATTAAACAATGAATAGTAATTTTGTATTAATTAAAAAAAATACATTACCTCTTGCGCTACACGTTAATTGTAGACTGTCCATAATGTATGCGTGCTTCATACTTAAACGAAATCTGACAATAATATGTACAATAGTAGCACACGAAAATAAACACAGAATAAAAGAAAACGCCAGTCCGTACTCACGAAGGGCTCTTAAAAGATTCTATACAAAAAGTACACAGTAATATTGTAAATCAAGTTTCAAAATTAACACAAATGCAAAGGTCTGCTTACGCCTCGCAAACTGTACTGTGCTGTGTATTTTAAATAAATAATTAATATATTTTGTATGCTATCATTTGATTAATTCAATGAAAAATATATTTAATCATAACTAATAATTCAAAATTTCATAAAAGACTAATGAGTGAGATTTAAGTGTATTTTATTTATAGGCATACATGACAGAATTTAGTAAAAAAAAACAAGTTTTTTTAAGCAGAGAGAGTAAATGTCAAGACACTCCATCGTCGATTAACTCATTGTTTGATATTGAGCTTGTTCAAAAATTGATATATTACTCTTATCATAATTGTATTTGGTTTCTTACGAGTTTTGTCTTCAAATAAAAAATAGTATTTTTTCATTAGAACAAGAAAGTATATGTCTTTCTTTGTATTAAACTTTTTGATATATTTACATACACACTTTTAGACATAGGTCTAATTTCTGGATACTTGACCCAGATTGTGATCTAAAAGTATAAATTATATCCAAGTAATATACCAACAATGATACAAGTTTTTATAATAAGTAGTAAGGAAAAAAAACTTAAAAACTAAAATGGTGATAATTTTATATGCATACGTTGTTTTGCATCAACTCTTATATTAACGACATACAAATAGACTAGTGTGTAAAATCTTCATTTAGTACTTTGTAGACTTGTAACTTGTAAGTAAATAGTTCTTTAAACTTCATAATCCATAGGAATCGTTTGTACGTCCCTATGTCTTGCACATTAGAAGGTATTGGTTGCATTGTATAGTTATTTAGTTGTATTATAAAATAGTTTAATTACCAATCATGAAACAAAAAGTGATTAATTATCAATCATGCTGTTTTGTCACTGGGAAACCTTGATTCTCTAATAAATGTATAAAATATACTTGTTTTTTTTTTTCATTATTTTCATAATCTTCATTTTTATTAAAAACCTTACTTATCGGGTGTAGTGTTTTTTTTTAAAAAAAGGTATTCATGAAATGAAGAGCGATAAATCATCGAGGATGAATTATTAATGTATAATGTTTAGGAAAAATTCTTAAATATATAGCAAAGATTTGAAAAAAATAAATAAAACAGGCTTATACATGCCTGCGTGAGGGCTGTCTAACAACTTAGTCATGGCAGATATCGGATGACCTACTTGTGGCGTATTATAAAAATCTCCCAGATCAGTTAACACTTGATGTTAACATTAATTGTTCAAAAACATATTAGTCTTTAATTAATCTTTAAAAATCTATTGACCCTTTTTTAACCCGAAGTTAGATTTTACCATATCATTTAATTAAATAAAAACACCAAAAATCCAAGTAATAAGTGTATTTAAACTGTATTTAAGTACAATATGCATACAGTGAAAACTAAAAAAAATTCGTTCATGCACAGAATCGCTGTTTAGGTTCATATTTACAACACAGTTGGAAACATTAATTATTATGATTGTGATATTTTTTACGCTAACCTCACTATAAGATACTCTGTTCTTCACTTTTTTCTTATTTTATTTATTTATATATATTGCGTCTTGGCGTAACTCAACGTCGTATTTTTCACTCTAGATGAGGTTTATAACTCATTTGAAATATTTCACCTCACTGGATTTGAGCCCAGAACCATCGTATCGCATAAAGTCACGAGTTTAATATTTTAAGGCTACAATGTAATATGCATAAGGAGTCTTCGTCTCAGCTAAAAGGGAAACGACGAAAGACTAAGAGGAATAAAGTCCCATAGGTCGTACTGACATACTGACTGGAACGTAAATCCCGGAATGGAAATCGAACCCCCTATATATTCAAATGTAAATTTATATTTTAAGATTATAATGTAAATTGTGATGTATACAATCAGTTGCGTTAGGTGTCCTTGTCTCAGCTAGAAGGGAAGCGACGAAGGCCTCTTGTTCTCTTAGTCGGGACACTAGTGGCTCCCACGAGCCGTAGTTTAACTCCATTAGTTGTACAGCTTTCTTTAAAACTTTGTGAGCTTCTAGACACCAGTCCCTGTAATAAGAGGGGGAAGAAATAGTTGGTAGAAATTTTTGCGGAAATCAAATCCGTTCAAATTCGTTTACGTTGGTAAATGCTTGCGATCTGACCACTAAGCAATATGTTATTTTCAAGCTATATCTAAATTATTAGCGTTTACTTTAATAGAACTTTAGGATTGAAAGATGGAATTAGGTTTTTAAATTTTTATACGTTGATTTTTTTTACCTGTGATCCAAATGGTGTGGAGTATTCAGTATTCTCTCTAACATTACATCTGATAGCTTTCGCAGTTCATGAGCCACCTGAAAAACCATTAGTTTGTATATATTAAATTAACCAAGGTTTATTGACTGAATTGAATTTAGGCATACAAATAAAAAAAGTGGTTAAGTGACAATCGGACTCGCCACTGAGGGTTCCGACCAAATTTCGAGAAATCCCATAAAAAAAATAAGCATAAGCACTCGAAAAGTTACATGCAAAATTTTCTGTGCTCCAAGGGAATGTAGATCTAAGTATTTTCTATTAACGTCAGCATTGTATCTGAACGCGTTTATGAGAAAGAGGGTGTTGATAGACAGACAAACAAGCATACAGACAAAATTTTGTAGGTTCCGTGCTTCAAGTGAAAGTAAGGACCCTTTAGGGTCACTTTTAAATTTCAAATTATATTAATTAAAAAAAGTTTTACCTCGACACTAAACGATCCAAATTGATATTCAAGACTTTGAATATTGTGTTTAATCAGCTCCATACTCTTAGTAAATTCACCTGCAAATTGAAATTTATTATTTTTAGCTAAACACAACACCCTGTCAACTGTATTAGAGTTAGCCTACATGCCTGCATGGAGGCTTCATTTGTTGATAAACTAAATAAAACATTAATAAAGATATTAAGTATACCAAATGAGACCTTCGCGGGGCAGGGGCGCAAAGCGCGTAACTCTAACGCTACGGTTGTGTGTTTACTCTGGTAATAAAGGTATAAACGGGAAAAAAGAATTAATGGGAACGGTTGAGGTTTGCTTATCATAAATCGTGTCATACTCGTACGTAGTTGTGAGCTTAGGCTGTAACAGTTTTATTTCAAGATAATTTATTGTGTGTTATTGAAAGTTAATCGATTTTTATTACTTCTATATCGCATAAATAAAGACTATTTAGTTATTTCTTTATATAATTACGAAATATTCCAATTTTTAGGGGCTACATTGCAATTTTAAACAAAACAATATATTATATAGACTTTTCTTTAGTATCAATGACAAAGCATATATATATATATCTATATATAATCCTCACCGACATCCGCATAAATCCTAGCGAGGCGGTCAGCGGCGGTGCGCAACGCCGTGTGGTGTTTATGCCATACTTGTTGCTTTAGACGGAAGGCGGCGCACATCGCCGTGCATCGCTCCTCTATTGATGTCGCGCGTTCCGCTAATATTGATAATCATAAAAGAAAAAAATAAAATAAAAGTGGTCATCGTCGGTAATGGCAATCGATGCGCTACTATAATCGGGGTGTGTATCCCACATGTTATAGTATATAGAGTGTACTTATTTTTTTTTTGTAGGAGCACGGTTCATTCTGAATAGCGTGGTAGATAGAGGGAACCTTTTGTTCCACTGACACCTAACACTGCACTTCGTCTTCCAGTGTGGGGAAAAAAAATAGTATAAGCACATTAATTCCACCGATTGACCTTTATATCACTAGATATAAAGGTCAACTTGTCAAATAATTTTATTCAAAATAAAAAGTTAAGTGCATTCATTTACCACCAGTTCACTAAAGTAATGCCTCAGACTTGAGAAGAACTGGCGGGAAGAAAGAAAAAAGAAACTCAACGGGACTCTTTTTTAAATTTTAAACTAAATTTATAAGATTATAAGATTTTAAACTAATAAAAAATTCTCTATACTTTGTTTGCACTAGAATTAACTACGTACCCTGTGTAGTAAGGTCCTCAGCTCTATCTATAATAGCCAAAGCTTTCTCAGGATAGAACTCTGCATGACACTGCTGACAGCGAGGATGACGGCCCTGCCAGGTCACCGGGCCCTTGCACGACTGACACGCGTACGCGCTGAATAAAAGCTGGGGAAAATTAAATTAATGTTAAAATTATAAGCATGGTGGAATAATTTTGAAGTAAATCAAAAATTTCACGCTTTCCTCCACATGATGAGTAGAAGAGAGAGCAATCTTATATTAAGACCGCGTTGTCCAACTTTTGAGGCATTTCGTGTTAAGTAATAGCATTCAACGCTGCGCTTTGTCTCTTATTCAGTGATATATACAAAATATTATTTTATTATATGAAATATAGTCAAAATCAAACAATCAGTGGGAACATATCCATTGCATTGACAGACCTTCAAAACTGACATTGTCAAATATATTATATATAAAAAATATCATGGCAACATAATAAAACAAAATAACTTCAACGAAGAATCTCTTGTCACTCGTAGCCAGTCTGACATTCAGCCGGTTGGGTGCACCGGCAATATGAGAGTATCCATTCTTTTTTTTCAATTTCACGATATTCGGCATACAGCAGGGTAGACAGACGGAACCTAATATTAAGACCTTCCGTTTCCCATTTTTCGCCGAATGCTGTAATGCTGCTGTCGATTGCGTGTTGAGTGGCTGAACTCAACGACGCGTTTTGCCCCGACACCACAGTGCAGAAATAAATCAAATTAAAATTAGCTCCACGTTATACCTCGCACACAGCAGGGTAGGCAGAGAGAACCTAGGTTTATGACACTCCGTCCAAAAGTGAGAAACAGAACGAAGAAATAAAAATATTAAATATTCCATTACCCCGATTTGGAATCGAATCCACACACTAATTTACAATCACACTTTGCAACGACTGTCTTTAAGTATATTTTTTCAATAAAACCAATAAATACAACACAACCCACCACGAAGTCCCGCCTCTCACTGTCCGAGCACGCTGTGCACGTACAAGCGAACATGTACTGTGCGCGCAATTGTGCGCGTCGCTGGGTTGCAGGCGCGCGCGCTCGGTGCGGCCCGTAGCAGTTGAACACCTCCGAGCCCGTTGAGAGCTCGCGGGAGCAACGAATTATTAGACGGCTGTTGTAGAATCTATTAAAGACGTAAGTTATAGATTGAAGTATTCAAATATTATTTATAATTAAAAAAAAAATAACTTCACACTTTTTCTCGCACAGCGAGGTAAGCAGAGAAAATGTAGAGTTTAAGACACTCTTTTGTCCACTTTCCACCCAATTCGAAACATTGCGTATTGAGTGTCGGCTCAAGTGTCGGCGTCTTGCGTGTTGAGTGACTCAACCAAAGTGTTGTCCACCAGAGCAGTGAAATGAAGATAATTTAAATATAATTACTACCCTCAACAGGGAAGAGTTTCCACAACCACTGCGTTTACTGTCAAATCCGTAGCTGTCACACTGCACTACGACTGCCTCATTAGATTATTTTTTTTTAGCTTCGCGCTGTACCCTGCACCAATCAGGGCAACATGAAGGAACATGGGCACCAAGTGTTATGACACTCCGTTCTCATAAAGGCACTTTCTTTCCTAATTTCCCGCCGAATTCAAACGAACGCCGAAACAATGCGTGTTGAGTGGCGGAGTAACTATAAAATAATTTATTATTTGTGCAAAAAAAATGACAAACACAGATATATGACTGTTCTACTTACGTGTTAATAATATTGGGATCACACGAGTGGTTCATCATGGCGGCAGATGGGTATATGGCAGTTGCGCGACGCACCTCTCTCTCGGTTACCGTACGACCTAACAAACGAAATTAGAATGCAAAATTAGCTTAATTAGATATATACATACATATATGTTAATTATTGTGAACTTAGCCGTCAGGTTAAATAAAGCATGCACAGTTAGTCAAATTAGAGAAAAAGTTTTTAGCAGTTATCTGTATATATAAAAACAGATGTTTATTTTCATAATGTGGAGACCCACTAAGAAGGGATTTTGAAAAATTTTAACCCTGATGGGGTGAAATAGTGGTTAAAGCTGGGTATGAAACAATCTATAAGTTGGCATCGATTTTTATAAAATTTGAAATTCAGACTCTTAAAAATATTCAATTGAACAAGTGTATCGGAATTTTAGAATTCACGCCCTAAATTAAAAATATTTTTAATATATATCGTATCGTATATTTCAAGCGGGCGAGGCCGCCCAGGTCGGCTAGCTATTAATAAGATTTCGTACCGTTAGCCCCATCTTCCTCAACGAGTAACAAACTGAGGGTGGCGTGTCCGTTGCAAACTAGCTGTCCGAGACTACGCAGTATAATGGCCGCTCCAAAAACATGCGATTCGTTCTCACTGAGCAAACATGGCAGCTTTGTTGAGAAAAACTCGAAGAATTTGGTATATTGCTCTAGATATAGCGTTAACATTGTTGCCGTCTGAAATTTTGGGATCTATTAATTAGTTTACTAGCTTTTGTTGATATTACAACCCGATTTTTAAACAGTTTAAATATCTTTAATCTTTTGTGTAATTTACTTAAATAGCTTTACAAAGAAATGGAATCTCTTAGTAGTACACGTGAGTGGCGAAGCTCAACGCCGCTGTGTATGACTGCGGTAATATATTTTAAAATAATCAAATAGCAAATCATAATTATTAGAATATGAAAACTACAGATACTATCGTGGCCACTGTTTTGCAGTGAAGTGAAAGTTCGATTCCCATTCAGGGGGAAAGAATTATCAGAGCTCTAGAAACGCAAAGTGCCTCGTTCCGCCACTCAATACGAAATGTCTAAACATTAAATTAAAGCAGAACAGAGAACAAAGGACAGACTCACCAAAGCATACTGTATATAATCAGTATTGTTCATTTTATCAAAATTAGTGACCAGATTGAACATTCTATAGAAAGCTGGAGTATTACTTTCATATATCTTTATATTGTCGACTTGTGTATAGCTTCTAAAGAGTTCTGCTGCGGTACATAACGACGGCAGCCGCGTTGGAGGTTTCGGAAAATCGTTGATCGTGGTTATTAATAGGACCCTGGAATTGAATTATTAATATTGTTTAGGTTAAAAAACATTTTTTTTAATAAAATATAATATAAATAACATATTAATTTTTGTTTAATATGAATACTAATAAAAAAAATGTTATTTGATTCTTAATGCAAGTTATTTACTATAGATGTAGCCTAGTGCGATACAGGCGATACAGGCATATATAATATTGAAACATTTATAAGATAAGTTAGATAAGATAGTTTTGTCTGTATAATAATAGGGATGCGCATGATGAACTTAGTGTTCCAACACTAGGTTCCTATCATGCCTATGTCTCTGGTCTCTTCCACCCACCATGCTATATTAGACAAAGTGTATAGTTGTAAATAAAATAATATAAAATATTTTTACTTTCCTACCTTAAAGCCAAATGAGCAATACCGATAGTTTTAAAGAGGTCACACTGCGCCGCCGCGCACTCCCAGCGGTGGAAGAGGGCTCGAGAGCGGCAAGACTCACTGCAGTATATGGCGCTCGAGCATGTTGTACATCTGAAAGATATGAATTTAATTTAGTTATTGTTATTTAATAATTGGCTTAGGTTGTTATTGTTATTTTAATTTAGATATAATACGGCCGACAAGTCGTGGCCGCCCTGAAGTTCGTTGTAGATAACTGTATCAATAAATGTTGTATAATTAAATGATGCATATTCTTCATAGCGCATATTTCTCTTCAGTAAAACTCTTACAGTCAAGGTTGACGGGAGCTAAATAATCGTGATAATAATATCGTGTATTACTATTAATACATATAATTAGTAAATTAAAAAACTCACGGTACAGGATTGACATCGTTCTTGCAGCACATTTCGCAGACGTAGCTTGTCGTTTCGTCGTCGTCGGGGGGCAAGGTGACCCACGCGTAAGGATCCTCCGAGAAGAGAACGTCACCGCGACGGGTCTCCGCGATGGTTTTTACGTGCCTGCCTAGTGTGTCGGTTCGTCTGTGTGTATAGGTTAAGATTATTGACACCTAGATACTTTCCTCATGTAGTTGGCAAATTAAAAGAATGATTGTACTCTCCTCAGAACATTAATTATATAAATATAGAAAATGTATTTAAATAATATATTTAATGCAAAGAAATATATATGGCAACATGGGGTACAGAACATGAGTCGGTAGTGTGTAAAAAAATCACTCCCCCAAATAATATATACATATTTAAATGTTTAGATTAATTTAATAAAATCTACATAATATTAAACTGGCTATGTTTTTATTTCTTAATTGTCCTGTTTACTTTCCCCAATAAATTAACCAAAATTATCTCAAAGATTTCTTTTAATAAGAATAAGAATATAATCTTATGTTACCATAAAATTTAGGAATATAAAATAATCAGCATGTGTTTGGGGAAAAAAATAATGACAAAATATTTGTAAGTACCATTGAATTGATAAACTATTCTTTTATGATGTTGGTTAATAATTTTGTTATTACCAATAAAATTTTAATCGAAATTCCATTAAATTAATTAATTAAATATTGACATAGAAACAAACCTCAATTCTATGGCATTAGAGGCTGCAGCAAAGTTGGGGTTTGATCCAAGGTAGCATTCAGGGAGCACTATTGTTTTATCTAAGTCTTCATTCAGGTCTATAGTTAAAAGCTTTTTTTCCATCATTTTTATATGGCGATCAAATTCCGCTGAAATTAATTACATGGAACATATTTATAATTTTAATTCTAATTGTGAAATATCAATATTTTTGTAATTATTACTAATTTGATCTTATTTATTAAATACACAATATTATTGCAAAAATTTTAGGAATTCTCATAATAGTCTAGAAAAATCCAGTTAAAGCATAAAATACAAAAAAAAATAGTTATATTATTACCGCTAAGCAAACAATTTATAAAATCATGAAATTCGCACAAACACATATACAGATACAAAATTAAGATCATATTGTATATTTTTTGCTATATTACATTAATTCCCTAACTAATAAAATCACATTTCGCATTGCTTTAAATACCTCAGCCAATTAAAACAATTTACAATATAAAAGATCATTATATTATAAATCTCAAATATTATATAATTTATATTATTATATATAATATAAATAATTTAAATAAAATAACAAGACTTTATATTATATTAAAGATGGCTCGCTGTATTAAATAGCATGTTAATAGATTAAAAAATATATAACTTTGATACATACAAGAACTGGTAGTAGAGAGGTTAGCAGAATCAGCATTAAATACGGCGGCATCAAGAGAAGCCCGCGCTTCAGTTCGTTGTCGTAATTCGATGTGGCAATCTGCACGTCGTAGATATAATTTGTATGATTGTTCCTTTGGGTAGCCACTGGACAATGCTATTTTAATGTCAGACAGACATTCCTGAGAAAAAAAACACAAATTGTTATTTTATTATACTAACATTTTCAGTCTGAAATTAAGTAGTTTGTACCTGTGACTTGACACTCAACAGTCAAATGGTGTTTCCAAAAGACTGAGAGTTTTGTACAACATATTCTTAGAGCCTAAGGCAACTCTGACTGGAGGTATGAGTCACATGAAGTTGATATATAATATAATATATAGCTTTCCACATTAAATAGACTAAACTAAAAAAATAGATTTTTTTTTATTCCAGCCAGTATTTTCTGTGATTTCACATGACATTCAACAGCATTCAATCAAACAAACTTTTCAGCCTCTCAACATCGGTATAGATTATATCACCTGCAGCGTTATACCTAAGCTCAAAATATTTATTTCTACTTAATAAGTTACAATTAACCAATTAATAATAAAATATTATTGATGTATATATTTTAAGTACAACATGGACCACTTACAAAATTACCAGCAATTTATAAATTATTGTATAGAGGTCCATAGAGAAATAAATAATGTAATATTAATTCTAACCTGAAATTTCTTCATTCTTAACAAGGCAGCTGACCTATTGGCAATGGCCAAAGCATACATGAGACTGTTGGGTTTAGCATACAGTATGCTTTTAGTGTAACATTTGTAACTTGCTTCCACTAAATTTACTTTAAACTTATCATTGCCTTTTTGTCTCCACAAAAGTGAAACTTCATCACACTTCAATGCTGTATGATAGTCATTTGTCTTTTTTGCATAAGTCGCTTTCATTTGCTGCAGCCAGTGGGTTAGTATTTTTCTGTAAAAAAAATATGTATATTTATATAGTTTCAGTGCAATATGTATAACAATTATATTTTGTTATTTTCTTTTAAATCTGTTGTTTTTTTATATTATAATTTGTATTTTTTACTTAAGAATAAAACTACTTAACTATTTACTTAAGACAAGTTTGTGTTTATTCTTTTAGGTTATACTAGCTTACCGAACTCCTTTATTTTTGTAAAAGTAAGTCATTGTGTCCACTTCACTTTCACTAGTACGGTCAATTTTCTTCTCTTCTGATGATAACAGCAACAATAATATTTCCCACTGCTTTGCACAATCATCAGGCATGCTTATGTTCTCCATGTTCCTTTATTTTCTTTTAAATTATATATTATTACTTAATATTCAAGCTTTATAATGAATAGCAAATCGCTTAACAAGTGTAAATAAAAATATGATTAATATTTTTTTAAATCTACTATAAGCTTGAAAAAGAGCAATATCTATTTTATTTGTGATTGAAGTTGAAAAAGTTGTTAGTATAAGCAATAAAGTGAAGTATACAATATAATAATTACAATAAATGCAAAGTAAAATTTAATTTAAATACATAAATAAAAGAATTTAATCATATAATAAAATTGACAGAGGAAGTGACAATTGACATTGATGGCTTTTTAGTTTCCGTTACACGTAATACATCAACTTTTATATCATTTATATTATTTATTATCATATATATTTTATTTAAATTTCAATAAAACAAAAATCTTTTTAAGAAATAATTTTAGAATATTAACTATGCAGAATTGAAAATATTTAACTATTATAATATATAAAAGTATTATCTATACGTATAAGAAAAATGTAAGTAATTGCTCCCAGTATATGAGAAAAACGATTATTGAGGACATGTATTGACGCAGTAGATATTTTGTTGTTTTTTTCAATGTTATCTGACTTTCTAAGCGGTTTTGCACGAGTATTTCAGAAATAACTTAAACGATTAAAATATAATATTCAGTATATTATTTTGATGAACTTACCTTAACATTTAGTGTCTATTTTATTCGGCTTGTAAATAATAAAGTTATAAGTCCTTCAAGTGGATGAAGTCGCAAGGTGTGTTGCTGGTTTGCTTAATAGAAACTTTGTGGTGCTTTAAATTTTTAAGATATCTTAACATGTATAACTACTACGTACTCGGTCCAGAAGCGTCTTTTTCAGGTCTGCCCATCACTTAAAATCGTAAAATAGATTTTTTTTAACAAAAAAAAAACAAACTGACTTCAAACAAATAAAAAGTATAAAATAAATTTACTTAACATAAAGCAGTTATTAGTAAGTTTAAGTAGTATTTAGATTTTGTTAAAAAAAATAATTAAAGAAAGGCTCTATAATTTTGAAGTCGGTATCAGGCTAATGCCACAACAACCTTACTACATGTCACACAGGTATATAACACTGCGATTCTTTCCATTCACCTCGTAACAATGGAATTATTGGAAACTCATTTAATAAAGCAGTTACTGATATTTTAAAGTGAATTTCAAAGTATGTGACAATACTAAATCGCCATAAACAATTTTACATAAATTCCATTCCATGACATGACTGAGAATGTAAGTAACTCTAATGAAAATAATAAAATTATTTACCATACCACGTATTACGGGCAGAGCCGTCGTCACTCATTTGTGATCAGGAAAAAAATAATTTCTTGTAACTACGTCAACCCATTAAAACCTATGATGGTGGACAAACATAGACTTGATATTCTTAGCAGGATGAAGGTGGACAAGCACTAAGATTATCGAGTCTTAGTTGGGATGGAGTTATAAGAAATGATTCTTTCCTGGTGGTGGTGGTGGTGGTGTTTCGATAATCGCAGTAACAGTCATATATCATTAGTTGATGATTCAGTCAGATTTTTTTTTTGCGTTTTGTCTTATATGTATAAATAAAGAGCCCAGGGAAGTTAAATAATCCCGGCCTAGAATAGGATCACCCTGGTACTGTCGGTGTCGTAAGAGGCGACTAAAGTACGTGTGGTAGAGTCACGTCGCCAGTAATGGCAACACGCATGGGCAGACTCGACGGGATTAATACCCCATTCGACACCAGAGGAGCTACACCTCTGGTGTCGAATAGGGTCGTGGGCGGCGGTGATCACTTACCATCAGGTGACCCGGACGCTCGTTTGCCGTGTCCTTTACCATAAAAAAAATCGTATATAGTTTAAGCGGGCAAAGCCGTGCGGGGTTCACTAGTTTAAAATATTTACTACTCAATCTTAGTGATATTTAAGCATTTAAATAATGATCTATCAAGTGAAATTATAAGAATATAACTTTCAAATCTTCCAATGATCATGGTAACAAAGTTTATTGTGGGAAATATTTTTATTTCTTTTCTAGATTTCAGTTTACAATTTATTATTTACTCGTTTCATCTGCGATGTTACCTGAATAGAATTAACTTTTTTGTTTTAAATTATTTTGAAACTTATTTTATTGTGCAGTGAAAATATTACGTTTTATTCCTTAAAAATATATATTCACATTCACTTTGAGGCTACATCACTTAGAAGTAAACATTAAAACGTTGAATTTAGATATCTAAGTGGTTACATACGTATCTATTTATATATACCACCTGGGTCGCATTAAACGAAGTAACAGGTAGGTGTCATCCAACATTTAGTTGTCGTTGTGACTGGAAAAGGATAAAGGAAAGTGCTTCTCGCATTCCACCCAGCCCAAGACAATGTCGTGATAGTCGGCTATTAGGCGACAAAATCCATTTCGTTTGAAGCATTCAAAAATAACTGTTATTATTTCAGGTTAGAGTTCAAATTTTGAAAATGTATAAAATTGGGTTGTGCCATAAGAGATTATCTGTGACGCTCCTTTTTTAGAATCCATTATGGGCACTGATGCATTAGGTCTGACAACTCACCTACCCATCCTTGTGTGGTACCTACGTGCCGGAATTTTCATTATGTTCCTATGAAATGCAATAATCGGATCATACAGTATAATAATTGTAATCGACTGATGTATATATATTATAAAAACTGCTATTTACTTTGAGAATATCGATATGTCAAAAGTTATTTATAATAGATAAGTATTGGGTGAAATAAAAATATAGACCATATCCGGTAATCATATTACTAAAAAAATGTTTTTGAGAAGGTTTGAATAATTTTCCATTTTCTTTTTTTTTTTTTGAGTCCATCATCAAGTCCTCTATATAAACAACCATGTGGACGGATTTTTTATATAAATATAATACGTTGTTACTATAACATAGAATTATATAAACAGCTGTCAATATCTGCAGGATACCTATATATTATTACGCTGTTCATTTTCTAAATATTTATTTGCTATGTGCTATTACCACTTTCTTTAAGCTACTGTAGTAGTTAGTCTATTTTAACAAGTATATGACTTTAAAATAATAATGATTTAGTAGCTTTCTCCTCATTTCAATATATTATACATAAGTACTTAAGTACACTATCTACACACCGTTACATTCTTACATACTTACCTAAGAATTTGTATATATTTATTAATAATTATAGCTTATTAATAAATATATTTAAAATATTTTAAATATTTAGCGACATAGTATATGCACTTACTAACGATTCTTGTACATTTACATATTGTATTGGACGTACGTATATCATAAAATTGTCCGGAAATGAAAAGAATAGGATATAGATAACTTTTACTTTTGCTACTTATATGTAAAAGAAATTTAATACGTGTTTTTAATATAATTATTGAATGAATGAAGTAGAAAATAGTGAAAACAACAATAAGTAGATAGATAAAAATGTTTTTGATATTTGCAATTATTACAATAATTAAATGGAATTATTGTCAAGAATTTATAGCTTTCATAAAAATTAAGAAATGTATAAAAAGTACAATCTACATGTATTTAATAACGCTATATATTATTTCATACCTGAATGAATTACTTATTCATATCTTTTATCTTTTTAAAACAATGAACCATTTAAAAAGCTAAAATTAGAGTCACTTATTTGAATAAAGCTTAACTAATGTAAATAAGTATACATATGTTTTCGATGTTTGTTATACATAGTATCCTTTCTGTGCATTCCATTTATTTTATTGTCACTTTGTATCCCGCACACCGTGGGGTAGACAGAGGGAACCTAGTGTTAAAACACTTTGTTACCCATTTTTCTCCAAATCCTGGAGGCATTCCGTGTTCAGTGGTCGAACTCAACCTCGCGCTTTACCTCAACTCCAGTGCGAAGAAAATGGAAATATTAAATATTTCAGTTGCTCGAGTTTCAATCAAACCGACAAGCTGTTGTGTTTAACAGTCACACTTTTTACCCCACTTTGTATTTAAAAAAAAATTACAAGAATGTGTTTCACATTATATTATTAATAAAAATATAAGAATAAATTAATATTTATTTAAGCTAGTAATTAACAAATAATATGTAATACATTGAATATTATTTATATAATGTAGTCATACAGTATACAGTTACAAATGCCGAGGTGTCTTTTGCGGGCTCTGTGGTGAGATGTGGAAAGTAAATTCTTGTCACTCTGCCATCTGTTTCTCAAGGAAATTTAA
Source organism: Heliconius aoede (assembly GCA_037355905.1). Lineage (NCBI taxonomy): Eukaryota > Metazoa > Arthropoda > Insecta > Lepidoptera > Nymphalidae > Heliconius > Heliconius aoede. Next base: position 1,672,814 of record JBAIZZ010000363.1, on the reverse strand, counting down.
TATTCTAACCAACGTTGAATAGTAGGTATACTTGTCTTTTTGCGGTATATGTGATGTAAGAATTAAAATTTATTATTCATGGAAGACCTTGATGAGGGTCTTTCATGCGTATTTTTTTTTCTGTAACTTCCTTATTTTGAACAAAATATTTAAAAGTACAATTTAAAATACTTGAATTGAAATAATTTTAAAATACTTAGATTTCTTTTGTGTAACACTATTTTCAGTGAAAACTTAACACCGCCTTTTGATATTAAATAATGTTCTTTGATATTTCTCCGTCCCCCCTAGTCTTTTTATTAAGCACAGTTATTATATATTTTAATTTCAAAATTATATTGTACATAATTTTCTTTTTAAATTCTCGGAAAAATATGATTCTGTTCAAGTTTCTGTGGCCTCTTTAAAGATTATAAAGTTGCGCTAATTAAAATAGGAAATTTCTGTTTTGGAAGAAATGAGAAGAACAAAGTGATCTTTCACTAGGCTGTAACTACAATACACTATGTGCTATATTAGGGTCCCCACCCTGGAAGTCAGTGTTAAGGCAGTCGGTTCCCATTAAGACACTTTTGTTCCCCACTTTCCGACAAATATAGGAAGCGATGCCTTTTGAGTGGCAGTTAGCCACTCCTCCGCGCTTTGCCTCGTCACCAGAGCGAGGTAATGAAAAAATTACATATTTCGTTTTCTCTAGTGGATCTCGCGTCCACAACCTGTCGCGGCGTCTTACAACCCTCGGTTTTAGACATCAACGCCGTACACCCTTACCCTTAGTAATATGAACTAAACCTATGCATATGTATAAAGTAAACGTCATGTATATTGTATGTTTTATATATGTAGTTATATTTTATTTTGTTACATTCTGTGTATACATATGAAATGCTAATGGCATCAATGACAGCGATACCCACTAACCTAATAATCGACCGCACTTCCACCATTGGAAGTCGAAACACGTAAACACTCCAGAGCTCGAGAAAATTATTCGGAACGCGAAAGCTTCCTTGCGTATAGCGGGCAGCCTACCTGCGATGCGCCGGCGCACCTGTTGGCGGCTTGCCGCACAGCAGTCAGTACACCGCGCGCGGCCCTGTCACTTGTACGCGCCATGACAGCGCATCGAAAACAAATACCGTCGTGAGTGTCATAAAAAAACGTATATTGTGAACTTTAAAATGGATGTCTTATACTTAAGTATTATCTTCGCTTTTGTCCAAGGTTTGTTTTTTTATTTATCAACCAGTGTTTCCGTTAAGTGGGTGAGATTTAGAGAGTTAGACGCTGTTGAAGATGGACCACTTTCTGGCCGATCTTCTGTCGAATCGTTAATATTATATAGTTTTCACTTTAGTAAATTATTATACTGCTTCTTATTAATATTTGTAACAAATAAACCTATTTGTGTACATATTATATTAACGTTTGAATAGAAAAACATATGAGTTTTTCTATAGAGTATTTACTATAATCGACTTTGAAATATGTTTTTTGTAATCTAATTAAAGATACACATTGTACAGTTATTCTACAAATTATTATTTACACGAAATAAGATCATGGACTTTTTGTCTATATAGCTAAAGCTCAAACTTATTAGACCACAATATTGAAAATCTTTTTCTCTGTGAACTGTTTTGGTGTATAAATATATCAGGAAGACACATGAATATTTTATATATTTATTATATATTTTATTTTATGTACATAGTAGTCAAGAGTACAAGTAGAGTACAAGTAGAGCACAAGTAGAGACAAGTAATCTCATATACTTAATTACTGAACCAAAGATTATTTGACCACCTGTCGTTTTGTAATGTAACCGAAGCTTTAAGTCCCCCCCTCATTTTTGTGTCCACACATGTGGGGACAACATCCGGAACTTTGTGAATCGCAATCCTGTGTCAAGTATAAAGTTAAACAAAATTTAAACTTACGGTACCTTCTTCTCAATATAGAGATATTGATGAAGTGTGAGAACTTAAAAAACAAACTGTTATTTATTTTCTAATAAACTAGAAAATAACATTCAAGAATAAATAATGCTATTTATAAATGTCTAATAGCGAAAACTTAAACTGCATAATTGTGTGACGATGTAAATATACGAGATTCCTAAAATATATTTCTTCAAAAAAAAAATTTAAACGTTATTAGTATTTTAATAGTCAATCTAACTATACTACAATTAAACAGTAATCGGCAACCCTATTGCACATTACATCCACTTTGGCGGCCGGCAACCCTCCTGTAGCTTCTCTGGTGTTGCACGGGGTCGTGGGCGGTGGTGATCACTTACCATCAGGTGATGCTCGTTTGCCATAAAAAAAACATTGAATATATTATATATTTGCAAAAACAATGTACCAACCAATTTTTTTTCCAATTTTAACAAATACCAATGTAATGTGTTATTGTAAAAATTGTATTTTTTTTTATTTTGTCTGTCTCTTGTGTATTTGCATACGCATATCTTTTGAGCTACCAGAGGAATTTGATTACAATCACGTGAAGGTGGTTTCTCATGATGAGCAGTTTCCTTAGACATATTAAAATCAATTAACTGGAATATAAAAAAAAACTATAAAAAAATTAAGAAAATGCTGCTTTAGTCTAATACTTACAACGTATTGGGCATTTTCTATTCATATATTAAAATTAAAGGTTTGTGATATATGACGAATTAATAATATGTCATCTTAGCAAAAGTTGTTCTATATGGTTCTGTAAATTTAATTGACAAGTAAAACTCATTGAAAAGTTAGGCTGTCGTGTCATAACAGAGATAGATATCCTTAGCGTTTGAACTACTTCATGAATATATTATATCCATCCACTCAGGGATATTTTTACATTTTAATTGTTTTTATTTCTCAATGCCGTAACTTAGAACATCGCATGAAACTGCAATTTAACACGTAGTGTTAGAGTATCGAGGTGTCTTGACACTAGGCTCTCTTTGCCTGGCCACTTGCTGCAAATTCAATCATAACGGATGGTATACTTGTATACAGCAATGCTAAGACTATAACGAGCACGTCAACGAAGTTACGGGCAGCCACTAGTTAAAAATAAATTACTATTTAAAGGAACACTTGTAAGTAACAAATACGAGCTTGCTTAGTTTTTTCATTAATATCATGTATACGTAGGTAAAACACTATCGAACGGTAAAAATATATATTCATTGACACATCAATTAATTTGCGTCATATAAGCATGATACTTGAATATATTTCATAGATTGAATATATAGATGTAAATAAAATTTATATGTGTTTTAATAAGAATTGATCTATTCTTTAGACTCGGAAATATATTTTGTTATAATATAAAATATGATAAAAAAGAACAAACACTACGAAAACATAGCGACATAAGTGTTTCTGCAAAATGTGATAGTCGCAGCGCTCGAAAATAAAAATATCATTTAGTGAAAGTAACATTATGAGGTTGCATTCCGACACGAAAGCGGGGGTCAGAATGCCGTCAAAGGAATCATTTGGCTTATCATTGTACTTTTCATGGGGGTCTCTGTGTCTCCTGTCCACTTTATTATCATGTATTATAACACTTTCACGAGTGTTCCGACGAGTTACGTTTCCATGGGTTTAGTTATTATTATTATATAGCGAATATGTGTGTATACTGAGATAGAAATGCTAACAATCAGTTTGAATGTAATGTTGCAAAAAAAGACAGGATATATATATATATATCTATATATATATATATATATATATATATATATATATATAGATACAATTCACCCACAAAACCAACCATTGGTTCTCTTATCACGTCATTGCTCCACGCCACCGAGGGCCAAGTGAAAATATTTAAAAAAGAAGAATATATCTCGTGCCACAGAGACTAATATTATTCATATAATTGTATCATTCTTAAAATGTTTAGTTACATAAATAATAATCGATCAAAGTCTCCTTTTTCATCTGTCTGTTTGTACGCACGTTTCATCGTGTAAGGTTTATTGTTAAAATGGAGACAGTTACCAGAATTTATATAAGATATTTTATACCATAAAATACGTCGGCCGTTGGTAGGCTGTCGTGGCCCAGAGGTAAGAGGGTGCGACTGTAAACTGTGGTTTTGTGGGTTCGATCCCTCCCGGGAATGAAATATTTAATGTTTTCATTTCATCGCTCTGGTGAAGCCATTCAACACGCAATATTTCCTGAATTCAGTGGAAAATGAGTAACGCAAGTGCCTTAATAGGAACGAAGTGTCTTAACACTCTACCACGAAATTCTACTGAAGACTTGTATCAAGACTAAGGTGTTAATACGGTCTCTAAGGGCACTTCATTCACTATGAACGACCGATGTTGCAACAGCCTAGATGCTATCAATACAATAAAAACCTTCCATTGACCTGATTCTATAATCAGGAGATCTATATCTGTGGCAACTTCCCTTAGAAATCAGCAAATGAGCGTAAATGACCTTTGCTATTTACACACTCATGTACAATGTTCATATATATATACATATATATATGGGTGTGTGTGTTTCCTAGGCGATCGTTTTGTTAAGATAACATTAATTACATGGTTTCAATTTAAAGGCGATAAAATATACATTAAATATCTATGTACAAAAAACACGCCAATGAGTAAGTGATTTTTTTTTAAATTACGAACTTATCTGGCTATATATAATTTTAAGTGTATACTTTTTTCTCTTTCCTGTTAAAGCTTATATAAAATAATTGTGAAATAAAGCCATTAATAGAAGGATTAGTCATATAGAAATCCTAAGCACTTCCTATGGAACCAGACATTTCTTGGAGAAAGTTTTAGTTACACAATATTATAAAGATCTTTTTGTAAGATATATTTGATCTATTAAGTGAGGTACGTAAATATTAAAAATATTTTAACAAAATAAATACTTCTTGTTACGAGTCGTGATGAATTACGGGGCACGAGTGTGTGAATGTAAATGCGACTGGTTGTGGGTTCGATCCCCACTTGAGGGAATGAAATATTTATTTAAATTTATGTTTTCATTGCTTCCCTCTGCTGTCGAGGCAATAGCGCTTAACAGGCAACGCCTTCAGAGAACGGAGTGTTGAACGGAACGGTACTTAACACTAGGTTCCCTCTGCCTACCCTGCTGTGTGCAGAATACAGTGTTAATCCGATAAAAATACTTAATAGTATAAAATATTACCAATTTCGCTATGCATACATTATATAGAAGGGAGAAGCTACGGCTATGGTCAGATTACAAGGCAGTACCGACCGGAAGATGCAAATCTAATAGATATACATCGTTTAAAGTGGATTTGTCGCGTGCCACAATTTACATCGCCCGATGGGTTGGCCGGCGACCTGATTATGCGTAAACTAACTGCGTATTGGACGACGTAACGGTACAAGAATGTGGTCGAGCTTCTACTCGAGACCGAGGAATTTTGCGTTACATTTTAGAAACATATTAGTAAGTATATTCAAATATCAAGAATAATTTACGCCATTCAGTTTATGTGGCAATTAGTTCTAATGCTGACTGAACTAATACAAAATATATAAGTTACGTGAGCGAGCACATGTTAGATGTTCTCAAAAGAACATGGTATTCTCTATGTGATTAAAACTTTTTACTACAACGCTCGTACGCCAAAAATATTTAAAATTTTTTTACGTATCTTCTGTATCTATTTATTGGGCTAAGAGAATTTACTCTTAAGTTAAATTTTTACTTACTTACGAGATGTACGCGCTGGATTGTAAAATAAACATTTTTGTAGATAACAATATGTCTTGCAGTAGGATCTCCAGTAAAATATTTTGGACTCTCTTAGGATTTAAATACCTAATGTTTACTTATTCTGATGAAAAGCGTTCTTCACCTGTCGATAATTAGCCTCACTGAGGTAGTAGGATCAACCACCACCACCACATATATAATTAAGTAGGACGGTGATGAGAATAATTTTATTACTTTTATCGGCTTCAAGAACTATTATTTCGTGTTCCTGTCAATTACTAAGAGTTCGAGATTCCTCAACGGAAAGATTGGATTTAGGTAGCTTACTACGGCGCAGTGAGGCAGATACGTCTTGACGCAGCACATGAGCACATCTCAAGAAAGTATTCTATGAACCAGAGAAAAGGAATATTGCTGTGCAGTGTGCAGGCGTATACAAACTATATTGTGACTGCAGTGTACATACATTGATGATACAAGGAGAAGCATACGTGTTAGGAGGAGATATATTTAATATGTCAAGACATATATAATAGACAGATATACTCATTCATTAGAAATGAGGATACAGCTGATAAAACCATTATATCAGGTTTAAAAAATCTACATACTCGCTAGAGAGAAAAATATATTCCTTAAATGAACCGCAAAGCTATTGAAATAAAAAAATAATAATATAGAAACTTGCTCCCGGCTGGGATCCACTCATAAAAACTTTAAAGTCTCAAACCCACCAAACGAAGGGTAAGTTACAGTCTTTTCTTTCTGCAAGAACCCACGGCCATTCCTTAATGTTGTAACTCCTGGTTATAAGATAATGCGAGTTTGAAAGCTCTACTATAAACTCACTTTTCCTAAACATAAAGCCTAAATTGATGTTGATAGATAAACAAACATAATATTTCAGGGTAAAAATAGTAATAAAAGACATTAAGATAGAAAAAAACATAATTTTAGATCATTAGTTATTTTCAAATTATAAATTAGAAATAGGAATAGGATCTTTCATTTATACATAAGTTTAATTTATAAATTAAATTGCAACGAATTTAACGGTTACTAATAGCAACCTCAGAGTCCACAATATATTTAGAAAGGAAACAAAGCTGGTGTTCTACTTTGAGAAATTACACAAGGAAAATAACTATATGCGTAAAGGCAGGAATAATAAGACACTCAACACGTACGTACACGTACCTTCGAAATTCAGTCGAAAATGAAGGAACAGAGTGTCTTAACACTAGATTCCCTCTGCGTAGTCCGCTGTGTGCGGGATACAGCGTGAAGCTACAAAAAAAATGTAAAATTTAATTTGCTGATGTTATTCCCGCAAAACGGAGGCCGACCGATGGCGGGTCACCACGCTTTCTTAGTCCAAGTAATCGTCGTCTGTTGGTTGCGACGCAAACGGCTGCGACTAAGTGCAGTTATCACGATGTTATTTATGTGTCAATGTTGTTTATATATCACTTGCTACCGTTGACATTCATATAATTTAATAAAAATATTTCCCCGTTTAATTTATGTACTTGTAAACAAATTTACCTTTTTTGTGTTATAAATAATCAAAACGGACCGTAATGGTCAATTTTTAAAATGCTGTTATAGGTTATATCTTCGTATTCAGTTTCTTTTCCTCAAACATAAAGGCCCTATCCAGGTTGCACAGTCATGTACGTACCGTACTGTACAAACTTTCACTGACATTTGCCCCACGGCTCGGCTGGATTTCTTCTATAATTTATTATAAAAAATGTAGGCTTCTATAATGTCGGTTGACTTTACTAATGTCTTTTCGTTAGTCACATAAAAGTAAACGATTTAACTTTAGACAGTACATAAAAATGCAATTATGTGACTTGTTGGGGCCAGTCGTGGCGCAGGGGCTCAAAGTGTGACGTTCGATCCCCACTCGAGGAATTGAATAATTTTATAAATGTATATTTTCATTTCTTCGAATAGTAAAAATCCTTGTGCCTACTTAAACAGAAGTATAAAACCAAAATGGCTGGCCAGCTTATTATTTTGTTCGCGCTTTCGCCCGCTTTTCACGGATTAGTTTTAATCATGAAACATTTCAAATTGGTTGGTTCACGTAAACTCAAGCGCCGATGACGCGCTAAAAATTCGTCATACCATGCTTGAATCACGACTTTCCACTTACTTATTTTGGAACGGAACTGGAGATAGACATTTCTCTTCGTATGAGTGTGTTGAAGTTACGAGTCTTTTGAACATTTACGTCATCTTCCAATTCTTAGAGTCCGGCTAAAAAGGTTTTATCATTTTCTCTAGTAGGAGACAGCTCTCGCCATACCAAATATTGTTTACACAAGAAAAGGAAAATAGATACTTTGTTCTCAGTATTCTGACACTAATATTAATTGTTAAACTTTGAATTACAATAATAATATTTGTTTCTTATTGTCATATCATTTACTTCTAAACGAACTTCTTTACGACTGAACGATACAAATGAGGACCTATTTTTTCAACTAATTAAATCTTCATAAGAAAACTTGTAAAATTTATATGAGTAATTGCTTGAAGAAAAGGATCCGACTGTTATCCTAATGAACTATTGTACTCGTTCGTTTATTTTTTTGTTTCATGCAGGTGGGTTTTGGGTTTTTTATATTATTATTAATGTCAAAATAGAAAAAGTCCAAATTAAAGAAAACATAAATAAAAATATCAATTTGTACAAACTGTAATTTCAATTTTTATTAAAATAAAATTATTTGAGACGACGGCAGTACTTTTTTAAATAGGGAAACAATCATTCATTATTCACTTCGCCAACAAGAACGTTGCTGCGATAAGGTCGGTCAGTAACGCTACAGCCGCGGCCGCACTGAGGACTACTTTGGTGATGACCTGTCGCTTGAGCCGCACCCCAAGCGTGGCCAGCAGTTCAGCCACTACACGCGTGAGCTCGCCAGCTTGTCTCCACCTCTGCCATATTACTGCTGCATTCAGTGCCATCAGAGCTGCACCTGTACCCGTTATGTAGCTCTGTGGAAAAAAAAAACAAAAAAGTCGATGGAGATTGAGCCCAGAACCAGTCGCATTTACAGTCACAATTTATGCCACTGCACCACGACTGGGCATCGTTCTTCAAATCTATCCTATTTAAAAACTATTCTTTATTTGACGTTGCTCACATGTACCAAATCGTTGATAGGTATAAATAGTACCCTGAACGTACCTGCAAAGCCAACCCACCACAATGATCGGCTCCAGCACATAAGGCCAAACCAAGCATTGATATGATATAAGTAACCAGTAACCCCCCAGTCACAGAGTGCTCCCAACGGAACACCCGCATCGACCTGAGATGCAACGTCATCAAGGCAACTATTATTATTAAAGTTATCAGTCGAAGAGTTAGAAGCGATGCACGGGATTTGTCATCACTTTTCTTACTTTGGTCGGAAAATTGTGCATAACCATATATTGTGCTCGCATTCATTATGCCACTATATATATAAATTTATTTTAGAACTGCTTCATTTACAATGTTTGGAAAACGTGTCGGTTATCAAAAATTCTCACATCACTCAAAACATACAGCTTATTTGACAGATAAATTAATATTTGTACCATTTTCTCGCCTATAGAGCTATAAGTGCCAAAATTTACTGTCAAAGTTTTAATATCGAAATAGCCCGCATAAGCCATATAAAATAAGTAAAAAATAAATCAACATTCTGCAAGTTAGGCATTATGACATACGTGATAGACTAATTTTTTTGTTAATACTAGTTAATACTAAAGTACTATTCTATAAGTAATACATGGTTCTGTTTCAGTATGTGCATCAGCGTCGTGCCGCTTTCCCGGCGCGCCAGCACACTCACGTGTCACCTTTACAGACGGAACCCTCTCGGAAGGAACAGTCGCCACATATGCGTGTGAGCGAGGGTTTGAGCTCCTCGGCCCTTCTAGAAGAATATGTGAAAGCAATGAAAAGTGGACGCCCGATGGCATACCTTTTTGCGGTGAGAAAAACACTTTACAAATATCTATTTATATTTAGAATTTGACATGTACTTGTGAATATAGAAAGAAGATTTAACGATAACGTATATATAATAAACTTAGAAATGCCTCTAGAACTCGGCAGAATGTGGGGAACGGAGTGTCTTAACACCGAGGTTCCCTCTGCCTACCCTACTTAGAACATAAAAACGACAAACTGCCAGTTCACGAGACGATCGGGCTCCCGCTTATTGCGGTTTCTTCTCATTTGCAGTTATATTGCACACTACAACACTATAATTCACTATAGTGCACTTAACATTGACGCGTTTTCCTTTTGCTGTATTGAACATAATATTATTTCTTAGTTGTTAGTTAAACGATGACTAACAAAAATATTAAAGAAACATTATATAAAATATTTAATCTATAAATGAATTATTATTATTTTTTTTTCAAAACGTCAAACAAAATAGTTGATTTATCAGTCATTACGGGAGTATTACGAGAAGCGCCGTAACGTTATCGTGTTCGCTACACGGTTTCCGCACGAGGAGGCCGCTTCTGCTGACCCACTTTTACTTTCTACGAGAAATCACTTCACATGAGTCGTGAATGGAGTCGAAAAAGCGGAAGATTTCATTGTAGATCACTCCCACGGCTCTCTCCGTTCAGAAAGTTGTTCGGCCGTGCCGTGGTGGTGCCCTTTGTGGCTGATGCCGTGCTTATGTCGTTCACCACTCATAAGTCACTATTCATTTGCTTCTTTACATCTATCATTTAAATAAATAATAAATAATAACAATGTTTGTCATAGTTCAAAAATAATAGTGATATTATAAATCCTATATATATATATATATATATATTCTTATAGTGTTTTTCTATATTATAACAAGAAAAATTCGCTTAATATTGCCATCTATCACATAATATAAATAAATAATAAAAACTACTGATTATTTTATATTTTTTCATGTCCCGTTATTAGTAAAAGAATCCCCATTTTCTATAGAATTTATTTTTTGTCGTGGCGCAAGGCCACAAAGTGTGACTGTAAACGCGATAGGTTGTGGGTTCGATACGAGGACACAAAATATTAATTTACATTTCTTCGCTCTGGCGTCGAGGCAAAGCGCGGAGTTAAGTTCCGCAATTCAACACGCAATGCCTCGAAATATTCTACGGAAAGTGGGGAACGGAGTGTCTTAACACCGCTGTATCCGGTATATTGCATGATGCTAGTTTAAATTTCATGAAATTATTTAATAGAACAAAAAAAAAGCCGCACAAATATAAGTCTAAGCTTTGAACAGGTGTACTCGTAGACGTAATCTACGGAAGCTCGCGGCCGCACGTGTATTTGACCTATATTACATACAAACTGGTAGTGTCGACGCCCGCACTTCTCCATTCCGAGACGTTATCTCTCAGTAGTCATTTTTACATGTATTGGACGAGGAGAGAAAGTTTACTAGTGTTAGATTTATTATTTTCTTGGAATTCGTAACTGTAATATAAAATATTTATTATTGGATTTTTTTCTATAATATTAAATTGAAATAAGACTTTCAATGTGTAATTTATTAACTTGTATTGTAATTTATGATACGTTATATATATAGATTTGATTTGACACTTTCTATATTTTTATAGTGGCGTGACTGAACAGCAGAGTGTATTATTTTTTAAATACACCTCTATAGCATAAAAATAGTGATTATTACCAAGAATATTCTTTGTCCTTTGTAATGTTTTTAATTTCAGACATTTTCAGATATTGTTTTATAATTTTATTTTTATTTCTAATAAATTGTTAATTAAGTCTTACAATTTTGATGGCTCTTTTTTTTAAATAAAATAATTTTTTAACAAAGCAATTTATGTTATGAAAAGATAAACTATTTTTTTAAATTCTCTTTACTATACAATGAAACACTTAAATATTTTCATTTGCCAAACTGATTAATCCATAAAAAAAATAACAAAAAAAAAAAATTTGTGAGTGCGTTCTATTATATTTTATTTGTCATGTCATTTTATATTATGTTAAATTATTAGTATCTTAGTTTTATATTTACTGCTTTTTATGTTTAATAATTACTTACTATATGATACTATTGGTGACCTCGCATGACCTTTAAGAAATCAGCATATAGAGTCAATGACGCATCTCAGGTGGCGTGCCCTGTCACCGTTAATCAGTGGCACACTTGTTGTCGCCGTTATAATATTTGCAAATTTATTATTTTTAAACATTCCTACTATTCATTATAATCTAATAACGTAGAAATTGGAATATTGAATAAAAATTCACAGTTTTATAACAAAATTAAATGTGATAGATAAAAAAGTATTTATATGTATATGTATTGAGCTTACAGTTTTATTTAAATAATACTTCATGTATACCATTGCCTGGAAAATATCTGCCGCAAGCAGAGATTGCCATCATTTGAAATATTTTATTCCAGTTTCGGTTGCCTTGTGATTTAAAGAAGAATATCATGTAACAGAAGTTCAATCTTAAAATTAATGTTTATTTTAACTGTTCACGTATAAAAGTACATACAGTAAGTACACACACATTTAATAGTCAACCGGAGTTCTCTCTTTCTATCCTTCAATGTGCGGGATACAGCGTGAAGCTGTTAACAAACCAATTTTCTTTATAATGTATAAAATATTAACATGATAATGCTGGTCCAATATTTTCATATGTGGCATACATAGAATCATTATGCGATATGTCGATAATTTAATGCAAATTCAGGTGTCACGGTCAGCGGAGTAACGGCACACGCGAGCAGCGGCGTCACCGCAGTGCTCGGAAAGAACTAGTTATAGATACTTATTGAAAAAATATTATAATTTATAAGTTATTCATTGAAATGTGTTAAGCATTAGACCAGGTCCGGAATACTGGAGAAGATATCGTCAATAAATATATATATATATATATATATTAGATTATTTGTTATGTATCTTGACCTTTTAAATCAACATATCTAGGCGCATCATAGTGTATTATTAGTGACGCGGGAAGCGGAGAACGGAATCACTTGCTACTAAATGTAAACCAAGATCTACAGTGAAAATCAAAACGCGTAACAAACATAACAAAAGTAGGTCCACATATAGTGTTTCAATCTCATTCCGATTATTAACTTGTATCGATACACTTGAGTACCGATCCGGTGTCGTGACACTAGACACTAGGTCACCCATCAATGTTGCGGGTGCAGGTGTCGATACGTCTAATAGTATAACTAATATTAGTTTGACCGTGCGACCGCGACGGCGGTACAACCCCCCCCCCCCCTTCCCCTCCTACTTAGCCACTTGTCGCGGTTACGCGGGCACACACCGCCTACAGGCCTACATATAGAGCGTGACACATGTGACATCGACTACGGATCTGTTTCACTGAGACGTGAATCGTTATGGGGAACCGGAAACGAATTGTGCATGTCAAATTGGAATGAGAACTAAATGTGTGGTTGTGGATTCGATTCTTGCTTTTTTTCCTACCTATATAAAATCTAAAAATTGGGTGGAAAATTGGAGCGCCCCTCTTGACTGATATAAATGTGATATAAAAGCGAAGAGAAAATGATGTCACTACGTATTAGAACTTCTTTTTATATTATTTATGTAAAAGAGTTTTTTT
>JBAIZZ010000363.1:1622082-1659328 GCA_037355905.1 Heliconius aoede | reverse complement strand
AATTTTCAAAGGAACATATCATTTATTTGTCGTAGTAAAAAGTATATAGATTATACATATATTATTAGCTTCTATTAAATTAATAATTCTTTGCTTACCAGTAATTGATTGATTGATTGATTACCAGTAATCCAGTGCGAAGATCCACCTCAGATCCAGAACGGACGCGTGACCATCACTGATGATGTGTCAGTCTTCGGAACCGTAGCGGAGTACACGTGTTCCAAAGGATTTGAAATTCTCGGCGCAACTAAAATAAAATGTCTTGCTAGTGGTCTTTGGGACGCCGTGGCTCCTCATTGCTACCGTAAGATCTTCTTAGTGATAAATACCTATTAACCCATTACACATTAAAATATGAAATCGTCACTATTCAGCAGTGGAAATGTATATATCAATTAATTAAATACTCTTTTATTAACAGCTGAAGAGCGTCCTACCAGCACTACCACCACCACCACGACGACGACCACGTCTACCACGACCACCACCCCACCTCCTACAACTACACAAGTGCCGACCACGCCGTCACCTGCCCCCGTACTAACTACTCCCAGACTAGTTTTGCCTACGAGGCCCAGGACTCAACGGCCACTTTCTTCACCAAATCCATTCGTAACTTCAGAAATAACTAGACGACCTCGTCCTAGGATTACAACGACTGAGCGGTCTACTACTAAAGCTTACGAGAAACCGCCACCAAGAAAGGTCACACCTTTAGACTCCGAAGACTCGCCAACCAGTCACATCCCTCACATCATAGTCGCGAGCCACCCAAGAGAAAACCAGGTAAATGGTTAATATATTAAATAATAACAAATATTTCCCAAATTATAACTTTAAAGTATAAAAGAAATTTGTTTTATATATATTTATATAATATTTATATCTAGGTGCGTCTGTAAGCGCGACAGGTTGTGGGTTCGATTCCCACTACAAGAAATGAAATATTTGTATTTTCATTTTTTAGCTCGGGCAACGAGGCAGTGTGGCGTTGTATTCGGCCACTCAACAAGTGCTTTCAGAAAACAGAAACGGAGTGTCTCAACGCTAGGTTCGCGGGTTCCCGCAGGTATCACGCTATGCGCGCGCTACAGCGTAAAGCTATAAAAATATATAAAATATTTTATTATTTAACATAATATGAAAATTTTTCATATATATACTCATTTCAAAGATTACGGCATTTGTCATCAGGTGTTCGGTAGCGGCAATAATATAAGAGCAGAGCAGACTCCCCGCGTGAACGTCCCCCAGCCGGTGGACGGCGACCGGCGCGAGACCCTCGGCGCCCGCCTCAACATCGGCGCCGTGGTTGCCTTAGCCGCCTTCGGAGCGCTGGTTTTCCTCATTGCCATCATTACCACCATCGTCATTTTAGTTAGGAGGTAAACATTATACTATTTATGTTTTTAAAAACAAACTAGCAAAAATAAACCGATGGTCCCTAGGTAAAATATCGAAAGTGAAATATCAAAAACTACTCTAGTTGATAATTCAATACAGCAATTGGAGGGATTAGCAATTTTTCACTTTCGATACTTTACCTAGGGACCGTCGATACATGTCAGAGTTTCTGTTAAGAAAAATATAAAATAAGTTTTAGGCGTGCTTACTACCAGCCAGAAGGTATGATAGTACCTTAAAATATAAATGCTTAGAATTTAATTTTTAATTTGTTGCATCGCTTGATGTATGTATGTTTGCAGTTAGTGACGATTACGTATAATTCAAACGGCACATACAGTTAGCTTAACAAAAAGTAGTAAACGTCCCTAATAACCATTAGTGGGGACCGCAAGCGTGAGAAGGCGCCGGTTCGCGAACTTCCCTCGCGCTGGTACACGCTGCTGGCACTGCCCTTCCCGGACCAGCAGGTGGGCAGGCGCGAGTTCGCGCGCGCGCACCGCCTCACCCACCGCGCGGGCCATTTCTCCAACCCTTTATAGCCAGTGCGTTTATATTTTAAGGTACAGCACGCGGTTGACACGATGGCAGTAGCTTACAATGTAATTTTAGTGTACATTTATAGCAAAAGTCGTAGCCACCGTGTCACACCGCATCGCACGAAGCACCCGAAACAGTTGTTTTTGTTTCGATATGGCACGGCTTCTATTGTACTTCAATAAATGGCTGTTCTGTGAAGCATTTTTGAGGATATCTCAATTTCACGGAAAATCGCACACACATATAAATACTAAGAGCACGCTTTAAAATTAGTATTTTTATTCAGTAAGACTAATTATTGTACGTACAGAGAAGCACACATTAGCACTACGCCAGAGTCCGACACGTTCTCGATTTTGGATCACAAAATACATTTTCGCATCTTCGTTGTGGTTCATTTACTAGATACTGTATATATTATAAATTGCATATCTTACCACGCATACTTTTATAAATATACTTATTTATATTTATGATTATGAATCCATTACATAAACAATAAAATAAATAAAAATATTAGCAGGAAACATAACGACGGCAAGCGATACAGGCACCACGTGTCGCCCGACTGCAACACCGTGGCCTCTCTGGACTCCTCGTCTTCAGAGTCCAGGAGTGGCCTCAACCGGTACTACCGGCAAGCGTGGGAGGAGCTGCACGAGGCCACGGGGGGGAAGCACGCGGGGCATTCGGGGCACCGGCGGCACGAGCGAGAGGCCAGAGAGGCCCCCAAAGATGGTTCAGAGCTGGTGGTGTCGGACGTGTACCCCGCGCCGCGACGCCACCATCACCACCACCACCACCGTGACGCACGCCGCCCCGACTGGCAGCCCCCGCACCGCACCCAAACACACCATAACCACAAACCTAGATATTAACACGCTAGATATTCCCTTTACCATACATACATATAATACATCGGCACTGATTTCACATTTCTCTTTACAAAATACATGTATCAACGAATATAAAGCCGCCTGGACTGAATGTGGTAAATCTAGATATTCCAAATATTTTTACTTATCAGACATCAGAAATGAACTTCTTCATTTCTGTTTTTATTATACTTATTAGAGTGGTAATTCACCAGTAAAATAATTCTGATGATGATAAGTATTATTTATTGATTAGGAAATAATTTAAAGATTAATAAATTTAATATTGATATTATTTTAGCGTACAAACTAAAGATGATATTTTATGGTAGTTATTTGCTCAACTTTATGTAAAAGATGTCATCTATCGTGAAATTTGCACTTTTTAGTCTAAAAGATTCCTTCTTGCAAACTAGCAATTTTAATATAAATACATGTAGATATTAATAAGTTCACTTTTTAGAAATATTTGTTAGATAATAATTATTTAAGCACCGGCGTTATCATTTCTTGTTATATGAATTTCTGCCTACTTGCTGATTTACTTTTTACTTTTAAGCACGCCCAGCCGTAATCGCTGATGGTGAGAAACGTGAAATTTTCATAACGTGGGACTAAGAAGGGATTTTGAAAAAATTTACACTGAAGGGTTTTACATATATTTAATAAATATTTGTGTGATTAAAGCAGGCGAAGCCGCCTGAGTCTCCTAGGTTATATATAAAGAAACCAGACGAGCTACACAGAAATTTGTAAAACAAGAATCAAATGATAAGTTAGATGACTCAAAACTGTAGGAACGATATTAGTTGTTAAATAGTAAACATAATTTAATTATTCTATCGTATGTTATTTATTCTCGTACACATTTGTCTAAATATGACCTCCTGATACGAGTGCAGCGTGTAAGGCAATCTTTCTTGCTTTTGCTATGATTACCTTGATCTTTTCTTATTTTGTTTTTTTTTTTTTTTTTGGTATAGGTGTAACTGTTTACATGTAACATAAGTATATTTGCATATGTATATTTGTATATGTAAATATTAAGACTAGATTGAAGTGAATCATTGACCAGCGTTCTAACTTTCTTTTAGACGACTAATTTACTATCAACTTATGTTGTATCTTCCCTTTTATTCACTTTACAAAAAAAAAACAATTTGAACGTAACTTAGTTTTTATGTTTAACATCATCATATGATATGTTTGTTAAAACAAAAAGTTAATTTTAACTGAAAGGTACAAAATATTCCCTTATTGTTTGCTTACAATTTTTATATAATGTTAGTGAGGACAATTTTTTTCGACCTAAACCTAAGTTTGTTACAACTTTGTATATGTGCCATTGAACAGGCAATAGAATCAATGAAGTTTGATTTTAATTTTTTTTTATTATGTAACTATGATGAACAACTCCAAGCCAGTTGTGGCGCAGGGGCACAAGCGTGCAACTGTAAACACGACTGCTAGTGTGTTCAATTCCCACTCGAGGAGAGATATATGTTTTCATTCCTTTGCTCTGTTAACAAGGCAAACCGCGGCTTTGAGCTCCACCAGTCAACCGGATTGCCTTTAAAATTCGGCAGAAAGTGGGAAATGGAGTGTCTTAACATTAGGTTCCCAGCTTTTTCAGGGATACGCAAACGAAAATAAGCAATTACCATAAATGTAAATATAAAAACGTGACAATCGTTTACATTATCATCAACCGTACATAATTAATTTATAAAATGTTTTTGTTACATTTAGTATTATGAAATATTGACTTATTGACCAATGTGCGCGTGTGACTTATGTATTTATTCCTATAACCGAAATAAAGTATTGTGATAAATCAATTGCAGTTTAATTTAAAGGAGATGGTGGAGATAAGAAAAAAACCTTTGTTAGATAGTAATATTTTTATTAAGTTAAAATTTATACAAAAAAAAGAGGTACATTGATTTGTGTAGAACCTTGCGCTGGTCTTAATTCATATCTATTATCATATTAAGCCGTACTCATAAAGAATAATATAAATTATTAAAGTTTCATTGAATACATCAGATAAAGATAATAGTTGCCGTTGTATATACAGTCAATTTAAAAAAATTATTATATTAATATATAATTATTATATCAAATAAAAAAATTAAAAAAAAGGATAATAACCGCCTAATTATTTAAAAGTGACAACAAAATACAGTAAAGTATATTGTTTATAACAAAAATTTATTATAATAAATAAAATAATAAAAAACCCCACGCACCACGCACATATAAAAAAAATTTGCATGTCATAAACATATTTAAAGGACGGTCCACTTGTGACGCAATTTTAACGAAAATGTTAAAATTAAGTGGTAGCTTATTCTACAAAAGAACTAAAGCTATATTTGATGTTTTAATTCACAAAATGATAAAGGCTAAGTATTAATTATATCTATATTTAATGTTAGGTATAGAAATGTGTAGCGCCTGTACACGAAAATAGTAATAAATACACGTTATGAACGTGTATTTATTACTATTTTCAATTATATAGCTTGGAGCTTTTATAGAACATATTAAAACACACTACCAATAAGTTTAAAAAATTAATTAATTTTTCTCTAAATTTTCTCAAAACAGTCAAGTATAGTCAAAAACTGCGGATTTTAATAATTCTCGATCAATTCCTAGCCATAGTCGTGTACGTTAATTAATACTGTTATAAAATTGAGAACCAATACTAAATATTTAATATAGAAGAAATATTTCATTATATATTAAAATGTTTCACTTATGCAAGTATAACAATGAACGCACTTAGAAAGCGTAAAGTACTGCAAGCGAAGCGTGAGTTAGCCCAAAGTGCCCGACTTTACATATCAATAAATACTACAAATATACCTACTATAAACTTTATAGAATATATTTGTAAAAAAAATAGTCTATAATATAACAATCTAAATATTCTCATAAAAATATTTTCTTACGATCATATTTCCCTGTTAGTGTAAAGTGCAACATTTTTCCTGTTCATTTACTTCTTTATACGAGGGATGTATGTAATTTGTCCGAACATTCTGTTTGTTACTTTTATTTTATCTATATTATATTTTATTGTACTTTATATTATAACGTGATCTCAGAAGCTATTAAGAGAGTGACTAATAGAGCATTTTTATTTGACTACAAGGAAATAATTCAAATGCAGATTAGTATAAGATCGTAATATTTAGCACTATTCTAAACTTATTTTATACAATAATTTTAAGATAATTTACTCTTTTGGCATATCTAGCACACCGTTTATACACAATAGCAGGGATTTTGTGCATTGACTTGTTTCTCAGTACAATTAGCCGTTGACATAATGCAAAACCCCCAGAGCTCTGTCGATGGGCTGACCTCTTTCATTTCATGTATGTATACGCATTAAACGACAAATTGAATTTTACTTCTCAAATATAATTCAGTGACACAAAGAACGAAAACAAATAATAATATAGCTACAGAATTTTTATTACGGAAATATTTTTATAGGTTTTTAATTCAAAAACTCAAAAAATATGACTTAAGGTTAACTATATTATCGGCAGCCTTTCCACATGCGTCTCGTATCTTTTATCTCCACTGAACATACTTTCCAAATATAACGTTTTCTATAGCAGTATGTTAAAAGCATAGTATAGATTATAGATTATATTTGCTAATTTAATCTCTTTATAATATAATTTATATGCTTATAATTTCAGTAATTGTCGCTAAAGAAGCCGAATCTCCTTCGCATATTTAAAGCTATCTTGTTCTATTATATAATGAATGACATAAGCTAAATAAAAGTATCGAACAAAGCTCCGGCCTGGTGATTAGAACGATTCAATTGTAGGGTAGGTACTTAATATATTTTTGTATGTAAAATCTTTATAGTTCCAACATAATATGATTGAACATACTTTGATCGATATAAAAATCTCTGATACAACTTCAGGTAAAGTTTACAATGAAAAACTCAAACCGAACTTAGCCGCCGACTCCGCTGTTAGCTGCATTTCGTCTCCTGAAAAAAAAAAACATACATATTAAATTCTATATTAAGATATATTACTTTACAATCAAAATTAGGATTCGTAGTGGCACGGTGTAACAAACATTTTTTTTTTTATTTCCCTTTCATATTTAATTTCTCTGGGAGACAAACGCAGCGTAGAGTTCCGCCACTCAATTAATAATATCACAAAAATTTTGCAGAAAGTGGGCAAAGGGAGAATATTGACACTTGGCCCACTCTGCCTCCCCTAATACATGCAAAACACAGTAAAGATGAAAGGAACACACACATATATATATATAATATTTATTTTCTTTATACCTATCAGCTGCCATCAAAGCGTGATGTGCATCACGCTGTGCGGACACTTGAACCAGTTCAGCTACTGTAGCTGCTTGCTGCTCAGCTAGAGGAATTTTATAAACAAAGTATTAATACCCAAATTTAATTCAATTTATGAATAAAACAGAGATAAATAAATAAATATTAATGATTTAGCTTAGCGTAATTATATATATTAGCTATGCGCCGGCAGCAATCAGGTTGAAACAAAAGTTGCGAATATGAACAATGGAAAAATAAATAAAATACTAAATGTATATAAGTAATGTGATGAAGTCATGCAATGGTGAATGAGATACGATATGCAAATTGTCTTAAAAGTATTTCAGGTAATGCTATATAGAACAATTCCTTTTTAACATTTGAAGTTTTAATTAAATTGCAAATAAATTCGCATCAAATTTAGTCTGCCAGTAGATAGATGGACCGCATAAAAAAAATATTCTTTAAGCATCACAATAACAACACAGTATTACTTGTATTATCGTGTTGACCGATTTTTTTTCCATTACTCTTCCCATCATGCATAAACTTCGTAAGAATACATACATTTAAAAAATCAACAATTTAATTTTAAAAAAAGTTACAAACAAGTAATAAGCTAGCTGTATACAACACTAGCATCACACTACAATACCGGAGAGGGGTCGTGTCAGTCGTCGTTGCAGTCTCGCCACGCGTCTGTCTGCGGGTTCCCGCGACTCCTCCCTGGCGCGGCGTTGTGCCACGAGCCGTGCCCACCTCGCCTCGAACCACAGCTGCATCGCGTCACGCTCGTCTTCGTCCCCAATACCCCCAGCATCCCCCAACCCCCCGTAACACCCCCCTTATGTGATGGGAGTTAATGTTATGTTGGTGGCATAAGCTTATGATAAACTATTGTTGAAAAACACTTTAACGCTACATGTAATATTAAAGTTATGCTATTAAATAATGGATTTTTATTATGACAATGCTGTATGAATTGTTTATCTAAATGATTTTTTTTAATGATAATTATATTGTGGAAGTTTATATATTTTAATATAGAGTGCAACGCTAGAGACATACACAATACATTCATGCCGCAAAATGAAAACTAAAGCGCAATATACATAATAAAAAATATTATTCTCCTTATCTTTGTTAAAAATCTTTACTAAATCAGTGACAATACTTTAATCATAGGGGGCGTTCAAGTATTACGTGAAGTAATTTGGTGGAATGGGTCAGAACAACACATTACCAAGGATGGACTTTAAATTTTCCCCAAATTAATTAATTCATTATTGTTGATTAACTATATAACTGTGTAATTACATCCGATATCCGACATCCTGGAACAGGCGCTTCACTAACTTTTTTTTGTTGCTTCACAACAAAAAAAGGTTAATAAGTAGTTAAAATCTGTTATTTTTGAAGTCCGTGCCAATTAAAAAAATAAAAGAAAATTTTGATCTGTGTATGTTAAAAATGTGTCCATATAATTGTGGAACTGTGGCCACATATTTTTTTTGGATCGGTTAACACACGTGTGGTATGGGGTCACATTTGCGGCCGTGTAATTACATTATTGAGTTATATTAGTTAAACTGATCGCTTAATTGAAAGTTTTAAAAACTGGCAGGAGCATGAGGGGCGAGGAGTGCTAAAGATCTTTATTAATAATATAACGTAATACTAATTACTATTAGACCATCATTTATATTGTATAAAATAATATACTGTGCACTACCTGGTCTTGATCGTGATGAAGCAGATATATTAGGTGGAGTATAACTGGCGGGCGGTGGCGGTACAGGAGGCGCTGCTTGCAGAGAACCCGTGGACTTGTGGTCGGAACGGCCTTGATGCGGCTCCTGTTATATTAAACATGTATTATAGTTTAACTATGTTAAAACTAGCAACTATATAGACTGAATATATATTCTATAGTCTATATTAAATATTCTATATATATATATTACAATAATCTATATTAAATTATAGTGATAATCATCAGCATTTAATTTCCTACAAGAATGTGTACTACTTCTTAAACCAAACAAAATTTTAAATGAAAAATACAAAATTCTCTTTAAGTTATTTATATGAGAAATGTTAAAAGCGCAGCCCGCACTTTCAACATATCCATTCCATATTTTTTCGGTGTCCAGAACAATATTTAAACTATAACTAAAACAAAATATTGGCCCACCTTCATTTATATATTAGACTAGCATTGATTAATTCAAATAATTACCTACTACATTTACTTTAAATGGCTTATATAATCTACAAGAATTTAATTGTTAAAATAATTCTTTGTATTAATCAAAATATTTTCCCAAAATTGTGTTTTTTTGCAATTGCAACTAATTAATTAATAAATTAATTGCAACTAACTAATTTAGTGTTTGCAACAAAGTTCAATTATTATTCACATAAAAAACCAACAGAAACAAGCAAATTCTTGTTAAATTTAAACCAATACTGCAATACTAATATCAATTAACTTTAAAGATAAAGAAGAAATAACATCCATATCCATCCATAGACAATTAGGCATTTTTTTTTTATATTTTTCGTAAAATAAATAATAAAGCCATTCAATCATGCAGAACAATCATAGCGCGCAGCTCATTTAGCAGACAAGATGCTGAAAGGTAAAATAAAAAGCTATTGAGATAATATAAAGACGAAATGCCCTTCAAACTTGTCTTTAACGAAAGAAAGCAAAGACAACGACCATCTTGTATAACCTACATTGGATCTGGTTTTTCAAATTACATTGGACAAAATACATTGGATTTTCAAAAAATGGAAAAATCTATTAAATTTATAGCTATACAGGTTGGAAGTGTAAGCAATACTTTAAATGAAACCACACTCTATAAAAGCCTTATATAATTAAGAATTTTAAAAAAATCCCGTGCGTCACACGAAATACAGGTATGGATAAAAATCGTGAAATGAGGTAACTGAATGAGGAAACTGTTGAGGTATCTTGATTAATTTCTTTCGGTTTTGGTTTGAAATATTTGAACATATATGCTGTTTCCGTAAAGGGATCGCTGATACTTCCACCCTTTATATAGGATTGGTTGAAAATGAAAAGTAATTCATAAAAATAAAATATACTGTCAAAACGATCAATTTAATGATGAATTGTGCGTCATCTACAAGGTAATTTGACCTTTTTTATGATAATAAATAATATGATTCAAATGAAATTTTAATTTTAGAAAGACGTGGAGGATCGGAAGTTATGTCAGAGGTTCAAAATGGCAAAATAATAGTCTATTGTAAACAATACAAGTAAGTCGTGAGTCGTATCGATATAGCAGTCGTAGAACGTAAAAGCGGGTTAAGTTGTAAGTCGTAACAATGTGCAAGTTATTCAACATAGCAGAATGATGATTCGATGCAGACGATTTATGCGCGAAAAGTCATGAATAGTCACAAAATGACACGTGTGACTCTGTCACAGATTCAAAATAGCAAAACAATGATCCAATGTAGAAGGCAGTCGTAGCTCGTGACGGTGTGACTCAGCGAGACAAGACAACGTACAATTAGCGAATGATGTGCGAAAGAGATGGACACAGCATGCGACTCACGAGTTGATCATACTGTATTTGATATGCTTTGCTTACGTGCGTCGTCAGGTCCGGCTCCGAGACACACTGAAAATTTAACTAGTGTTAGTCTACTCTGGGTGTCCTTTATGTGAACATATGTGACCTAAGCGAATTATTTAACGGGCCAAATATGGACACCCACCCCACATTTTACAACCACCATTATTTACAATATTCACAATTGTATGTATTCGTGTAATTTTGTATATCAGTACAACTAAGGCCTAAACGCATAGCAAAGTATGATAAACACATTCATATAAATGCAATGCGTCTTTGCGTGCTTCAGATGAGATGTTCACTTTCATATTGTTTGTGCACATGTTATCTTACTGAATGTAGTATCGTATATATCGCATCTATTCTATAATTATGGATTTTAAATGGTTTGGAAATGCTATCGATATGAGTATAATACAAAATTACCTTTTGTCGGGGTCCCAGTCGTCTGTTGAAGTAATTCGAAATGCTCCATATAATACCTTTCCGTTTTCTCTCACGTGCGAGGTCGGGGTCGGAGCGGGAGGGCGCGACGGGCAGGACGACAAGGTGGGGCGGCGGCGGAGGCGGCGGCGGCGACGGCGGCATCGGCGGCGGAGGCGACGGGGGCACGGGGGGCGATGCGGGAGGCGGGGGCACCGGCGGAGGCCTGCTCCGACGAGAGCACTTCTTGTTAGCCCGCTGCCCATTACTACCGAGCCTCTCCAGTACTAAACGCCGCACTACTTCAGTCTGTTCCTCCCGTTCCTTTTTGATTTCGTGCACTTTTTCAATAGTATCACTTCTAGAAGTGGGACCCGTTGTGGAAATATAATCAGAACATAAGTTATAAGAGAGACTGAAGTCTTTATTTTGAGACGCAGGCAGCTGATTGTTTACTCTAGTAAATGTCTCACTGGCTGATCTACAAATAGCCGGTGCGTATAGTCTAATACTGGAAGGATTTGTAAATGATATATTTAAATTATTAAAAGTTAAACTATTTTGTGACTTAGATTTTTCAGAAGCTAAAGGAGGAGAAATATCTTCTATAGATGTTTCATTTCCTAATTTGTCGTCATCTATTTTATCAAGTTTACTCGCATTTTCATCTTCTAACGGTGGTGATGTGTCAGATATACTCGTAGATTCCCGTTTTAGGTCTATGTCAGCATCAAAATCCGTACTGCTGAGTTCTGAAACTTTTATGAGAGAATCTTCTTTTCGATCGCTACTTATAGATTTATCGAGAACATCAATTTGTGGCGTTTCAACATAAGACGCAGATTTTTCGCTTTCACCTTTTGAAACACTTTCAGTTTTAGAATCCTGATCGTCAATAAACTTTATTACATCAGCAAAATCACTTGGTTTTTCATCTTCTGCTTGGACCGCTTCATTAGGCTTAATAGTAGTTTCTGAAAAAGTTCTTTCAATAAAATTCATAGACCTATCGTTGGTGGGAAAATAGGAATCATAGTCGTTGTCCATTAGTTCCATAAAACCTTCATTTCTAGGGGTTGTAGGAGTTTCTATAGAAGGATCTTGTTCGCCTTCGTCTGCAAACTCAAAGTGTTCTAAAGCGTTTGAAAAAACAATTGTTTCAGGGCTGGTCCTCCCACAGACGTGCGATGCTATTGCAGATATATTTTTGGTTTCATGTACTAATTTCGGTCCACTGAGGCTTCTAGGATTTTTACTTCTCTTTCTATCGTCCCTGTCATCAAAACCACAATCGTCTAATACAGCACTCTCTGCTGCCCAATCAGACAATTCCGTTTCAGTTAAAGCTAAAGTGGTGGCGTCCCTACAAGATTCTGAAGACTCCGAGTCTGCTGCTAGCACAGTGGGGCCTGTCGTTGTAGCCGTACCTGAAGCTTTTTCATCATTTTCCTCTAGGCCATTGCTTATAATAGTTAGACTATCTAACTGTATCAGCTCGCCGCCCTCGTCGTGAACCTCTACTCTGGGCACAATCTGATTAGGCATTGTCTCAGTGTGTGACGAGTCTTCCTCTGAAAGAGAATCCATTTCTATATCCGGTTCCTTCTTTTCTTCCTTTATCGGCTCTCGCCAATCACTTTTGCAAAGTAGCGACTCGCCTTTAGTTAACAAGTCTACGGGTGCATCACCGCATAGATTTTTAATTATATCCGGCATTGGTTGAAATTTGTTTTCCTCTGTACCAGTGTACCAAGTACCAATTCGATTTTGTGGTTGAGCGGGTGCTGGGTTTAATAGTTTCTGAATTTCCGTAATATTTGATCGGAAGGCTTCCAGCTTCGTGTCTAGTTGCGACGTCGAGTCGGACTTCCTGACGGACGGCGGTGAAGGTTCACCAAGGAGGTATTTCCTCTTAAGTTCTAACGCTCGCTTGGTGGCTAGACCGCCGGCCGACCGTGTTCTGCTGAGGGGGTAGTCGGGCGGTGCGGGGGGTCCGGATGCGTGGGGCGGGGGCGCGAGGGGAGAGGCCTCAGTCACTAAGATGGCGGGCGGTGTAGGGCAGGCTGGAGTACATTCCTCTCTTGCAAATTCACTGTCAGTTGACACTTCTGTCGCTGATGATACTTCCTCATCGCTACTCTCACTCTCCTCCTCCGACTCCACCTGCAAATGTTCGGCACTAGCTTATTGTATTTGTATATTAATGATTATTATATTACTTTAGTAGTTCTGACTTTATTAACACAAAAAAATTAAGTTTACAAAAGGAAGGTGCGCACGCACGATAAACCACACTAACTTACCGTAAACAATAATGACATAATTTTTTATTTATTTTTTTCTATTGAAAGTTCCAACACAAAAATATACTAAAAATAATATTAAAAGTTAGTCAATACCACAAACAACATCGATAAGATGAAAATTATATTGTTTACTGTTAAAGAAATTATTTTATAGTTTTTGGTTACTAATTGGTAAATACTGGTGATAAGGATTCTAAATTTAAAAAAAAGAACAGAAAATTATTTATTTGCCAATTAAAAACTTCCAATAAGCTGAAACAATAACAACTAAAATGTATTAAAACGGTAGTTAGTGTGGGCATAAACACTCTTACCTCTCTCCGCCGCCTGTGTTAACTGCGATATGTACGTATTGTGGTGCATGCTTCGAAATAATGTACATTTTTACCATATCAAATAATGTTATAAACAAATATAATTAGTACTATATTGCGCGTCCAATTTATTTATTACTCTAATTGAATTATTAATTGAATCTGAATTAAATTATTCTTTATATATTATTATAGAAGGGGAGGGGGCCCTTCACTAACATGCGAGGTAATATATAGACAGCAAAAACATAAATAAAAAAGTACAAGATGAGTAAGCGCTATGGTACGGCGGCGGCAGAGAGCGTCAGCGCACCTCCCAACGGCCATTATCCAACATTTGCACTAAACGACGACGCAGCGTGTACCTCGCTGCTGTCGGTCGGCGGTCGCGCTTCGGCGGGCACTTCGCGGCGTCGAGCCTCACGCGCTGCCCGCATACGAGAGCAGGACTCGTTGCCCGATGATTCTGCACCTGGAAGTTGATTAATATATTCATAGTACACAGTACTCAGATTAGCTGCAGATGGCTGCGTAATTTGGTTTTAGTTCTCTTTAAAATAGTTAATAATTTATTTTTATAAAGTCACTACTTTAAAAAAATACTATTGTTACAGTAAATTCTATTATCATTTCAAGAAAGTGATAAATTAACACAACCATAAAAATAGAAGGCAAAAAACACATAGTCCAAAAAGTCTGTGGTGTAACTACTTATTTTTTACTTAACTTTTATATTCTTTAAATATCTTAATAAGAACACAATAGTTTCGCTATCCAACGATAAAAAAAAATTAAGCAACAGCTAGAAATTCACTTAATTACATTACAATATAAGAAGGCTCATATATTTACATTAACTATAGTTAAACAAAAAACATTACTCATCCCTAACCTTATAAACAAAAAAAAAATTAAAAATACAAATATTTCACCTGCAACTTACCATCATCAGAATAATCATCATAGCCGAAGGAATCATCAGAAAAGTAAAGATGAGAATGTGTGTGTCTCGGCTCACTGATGGCAGGTTTTGGAGAATGTTCCGCTTCGTTGTCGCTGTCACCCGCGTCCGTGTATTCGTCCGAACTGGATTGTTCTTCGTCGCTGGATAAAATAATTTTTAGTTAAGCTGAGAACCTTTGTATTTTGAAGTCGATTTGTAGTCGAGAGTCAAAGAAATTAATCAAGATACCTCAACAGTTTAGACAGGATTTTTTTATCGTTCCACCATTTTTATCCATACCTGTATTACGTGTGACGCACACATACACATAGTACTACAAAAATATTACTAAGCGTTGTTGTGCGTGTTTATATATACAGTACAGTTTATATATAGTATAGAAATAGCATTTTATTTTAAAACGATGTTTTTATTATTTGTTTTGTTTGAAAAAAACACTTTTTTTGTTTATGGGAATTGTTTTAATTCTTAATTATATTATTAAGAATTTAAAAAGTTCTATATTCTTATAAAGGCTTTTATAGAGTAGTTAAAAGTCTGGTTTCATTTAAATTGTTGCTTACGCTTCTACTCTGTATAGGTATGTATAAATATTTCATAAGTCAATTATAAATTAATTTTTAATATAGGTATATACAGTTAATTTTCTTTAAGTTAGATGAAGTATAAAGGACCTTTATATACATTTATTCTTTGTCACCACCAATAAACAAACAACAATCTTCAATCAATACTGTGTGTTGAGAAGTAACATAATATAGATGTTATGAATTACAAAAAAACAGTCATTACGTGTATGAAGAAACACAGTGTTGCAGCAAAGTTGTTGGTGGTGAGTTTTAAAGACTTCTAGGAGTTACAGAAGACAGCGTGTTGCCATAGAGAATAGATTATTGAAAGAGGAGAGTATAACGAAAATTATTTGGTAAGTTACACTACATATTTATGCGAACAGGCGAAATTTAGAGACTGCTTCTTCAATCAACGCTCTTATGCTGTATGCTCTTATAAAAATTATTTACTTATCTGAAATATTTAATTTTTTCAAGAAGATATTTATTTACAGAAGATAGCATACTGTAGTAACACAACTAGCAATGATCGATCTACTTAATAGTCTGTAAGTCAAACCAGAAATAATCAAAGGAAACCTTTTACACAAACGCCATTTACGACAACACAGTCAAATTAACAACACACCTTAAATCAGCAGAACTAAGACTTCCACCTGAATATAGAACACAACACAAAGACATACCTAGGTCCACCAGCACCGGATGTCTCCGAAGCTAGGAAGTTTCTATCAGTCCATTCGTCCTCGTCTATTTCCCTCGCACCCCCATCAGACAGCTCCACGCTGATCCTCTCAGGAGTTGGCGGAGGAGCATCAGAGCGGACTGGCGCCAAGGAACTAGACGCTATCGAATCTGGCACTGAGACACCAGAGTGGCGGAGACACACTAATTTACTGCCGTAACGCCCCATTGTGTAGCTTCTATATATGAAAATAAGAACTAAATATTTAAAAAAATTAATATTAATTTTAGTTAATTGGTAAACATATAATTTTTTTCATTACACAAAATTAATTCCGTCAATATTATAAATACTACTGTTATTATTGCCTGGAGTCTTTAATTTAAAAAAATATCATTTAGTTGATGGAATGAACTCTATATAGTTCATCAAACAGCGTTGTAGCATATTTTAGACGATTACTACACGTTTATACTCAAAAGAGAACAGCTGGTACTGAAGATTCCCTCGATGGGAACCAACCGATCATTTCAAGATTGAAGTAGTTCCCATACTTTTAACTGTATAAAAAGTAGCATATTTTACCTTACCTTAACCTTACAATGGAGCAGGTCGTAATCTTTAGTAAGTTCTTTTATTAACAAATTGAATTTTGAAGTCAATCTAAAATAAATAAAGAAACGCAACATTTATAATCTCAATTTTCCCTCTTAGGTGTATAAATTAGTTTTTTTTTTTTAGTTTATTTTTTATTAGTTTTACTCATGCTGGTAAGAAGCACATTTGGATATTGAATTACAAACATCACCAGATCTAACGGAAAATGTATAGAACAGATTATCATAACTTCTCCTTACCCTACTATCTATACAACATGAAAGCAAAAAAAACCCTGAAACCCACCCAGGCCTCAGCACGGCCTTACAGATGGCGCACCGGAAGCATGCGCGGTGGAGATGGAGCCCGTCGGCGGTCACGCCCTCCGCCGCAAACACGCGCTTGCCGCACGCCGCGCACTGCATGCCCGCTGACGACGGACCGCGCCACAGCTTTTTGAACTTTAGTATATGAATATATGTTAGAGAATAATCATTAATACTATATATATATATATATGTGTGTATATACATTTTAAATTTATTTATATTATTTTAATCAATAGTAAAATGTCTCAATGTAAGCGCAATAGTTGAGATTGATTCCTGTTCCAGGTAGTAAATTGTTTTCAATTCTCCCTATAAAAGACGAAGCGTAGTATCGAGTTCATAGATTTAAGAGGAGGAAAGAGAAATGAGAATTTTGACTACTCTGCTGTAAGCCAAAAAGGTGTAAATTATTTGATGTTTTTTCACGCTTCACGCTTTATCCCGCACACAGCAGGGTAGGCAGTGGGAACCTCGGTGTGTGTTAAGATAATCCGTTCCCCACTTTCTGCCGAATTCTGGAGGCATTGCGTGTTGAGTGGCATAACTCAACGCTGCGCTTTGCCTCGACACCAGAGCGAAGAAAAATGGAAATATAAACAAAATATTTCACTTCCTCGAGTGGGAATCGAACCCACAACCGTCGCGTTTAAGGGCGACGCCCTTGTGCCACTGAGCCATGACGGCCTCTAATTATTTGATCAAATTTCATATTTAAAAGTTCAATAGACACGATTTTAACAAATTAATTCTTCATAAATGTTACATATAATATAACTATGTACATTGTAACTTACCTCCTCTTTAGAAGTTGCTTTACCAGCTTCTTCATTCGGTTCTTCGGTTTTAACAAATTTCGTTGCTAAATTAGCTACCTGTATAATTAATAAAAAAATTTTACATTTAAATATATTTTTAGACATGTAAATTAAACCGAAAGTAGAATAATGTAAGCTTGACCTTTTTAGTTCCATGTACAGGTCTTCCAGTATCTCTAAACTTTTGATCATATTTGTGGAGAGTTTCGTCTATTTCTCCCCATTTTTCTTCGTTTGAATCGCCTTTGAGCCTACGCTGACGACCTAAAAACTTTGGGGATAGAAAACATTACAAACACAAATTAGATTACATCACCAATATCTATTGTTAACTTGCTATATTTACAGATGATAATATACTGTGTTTTAATTATCTGTAATGTGCCATTCAAAGTATGGTAATAACTACTACTTACTAGATGATTCTGTGGTCGATTTTTAGTAACATTAAAATTGAAAGGAAAAATTTACAAAAAAAACTTTACTGTATGTAGTTTGTATGTTTACTTTTTATGACAATGTATTTAAATTCGTTAGGAAGGCAAAATCTTGTTTATTATAATTTTAATTGCAATATTTAATTTACAAATGTGTTAATTCGTAACCATTAGAAAAGACATAATTCAATTAAATATAACATACCTGCTCCCGATCCCATTTGGGTACCCTCTCGGCACTCTTAGGTTCGGGGCGTCCTAATTTATTTTCCATGATTTTTCGTTCTATCTCCTTGACATTCCAATCGTCCTGTTCTATTTTCCCCACTGATCTCATTAGATCCTTAGGTTTCGAAGCTTTCGGGGCTACTAAAGGAGTGTAAGTTTTCGACAGCTCAGCGGCAATACGGGCTACGCGGACCCCACGCTCCATTTTGCGACCGCCACTATCGACGATTCTGTCCTCTTCCTGTGTATTTATGATAATAATTACTTCATATATAATATAGTACTAGTTAATATAGTAGCACATAGAACTAGATATAATATTGCAAACCAAAACTTTGTATTGAAAAGAAAAACATAACACAGGTTAGTGTATAGAAATTAATTTAATTATTGAATCCTTATTAATAAAATAAGAATTTATCAATAAAGAAATCGGTGACACTCAAGTGAGTTATTGCTAATCATGCACACACGGTAAGTATTAGAATGAAAATATTTTTTTCAATATAAAACGTTTTTCAGATATATTTTCTGTAGATTTATTTTTATCAGAAAACACATATATTAATTAGTGTATACGTATACGTAATGCGTATTAACATAAGTGCAACGTGATATCTCGCAGGGACCTGCAATCACCGACTCTCGTACATGTATATATAAGTATTGTTAGTTTCCATGCACATAGCATACACAGCACAGACACACGGTGCTCACGAAGTGCTGCAGTTTGCGCTCTAGCTTCTTCACACGTTCGTCGAATAGAGGAGCGCTGGCGCGGTACTGCTGTAGCCCGTAATCGTTGTCCAAGTCCGCTGAAGGAGTCACCTCTAGCCGCGGCTCACCAGCTAACATTTGTAAGCTCTTCTCAAATCGTTGCTTCATAATTTCGCGGGCCGCTTTCCGTCGGCCGAAGGTTTTAGGTCGTTTGGCTTCGGCAGTTTTCTTCTTCATCATATCCGATACTCGTTGCATTCTAAATGCCATATCACCAGAATTTCTTTGAGTCGAGAGTTCCGGGCTTCTTCGCTGTTTGGGCACGCCTTGCATTAGATCAGCAACGCGTTGCCTGCGTAGAGCAAGTTCAGGATTTCCTATTGAATCTCGCCGCTTTGATCGATCTGGACTCGGAGTATCGCACCTCTTCCCTTCTATAATGTTCGCCATGTGTGGCCAACGCATTGCCATTTCAGGATTATCCTCTAGCCTTGTACGCACTGAATCCGACTCGAACAGTTGTGCGATACGCTTAGTATTATATGCAGCTTCAGCAGAGCCTATCGAATTAGATCTACCGTAGGGCGATAAATCTGGACTCTGTGAAAATCTCTTTCTCTGTACATCAATCACTTCTGATAATCTCCTTGTCGGTAGAAATGGTGTTTCTATAGAAGAAGAACGAACCATTTTGTCATGCTTACCGCTACCCGTTGACGGGGATCTAGATTTATTTTTCTTGTTCGAAGTATTACCTACCAAAGTGACGTCAGTATCTTCTGAATTGTCAAATATGTCTGAGAAATCGAGTACCTTTATCGAATCTGCATCCAAACCTTTCAGCTTACGATTTGATTTAATAGATTTCTTGTTAATTTTATCATTATGAAAGAAACTCGCCACTTTCGCTTGCTCCTCATTGATATCTTTCCCCTTGATTTTAGTTTTTGATGTACCTTGTAGGAGTTGGGCTAAAGAATCTCTTATCATAGCAGGATCTGGAGAGTCTTCTGGGTCTAACAAAGTAATTATTTGTTCTTGTAACTCTCTTTGTTTATCGGCGTGTTGTTCATTATTCGAGATAGCGTCGTGACCTTCAATAAGTCGAGCTAACTGTGTGATATCGTTAAGGTCTAATTTTCCTATCTTCTTTCGTATATATTCAGAGGAATCGTTACTTACTTGTTGTGTGCGAGCGGAACGACGTTTTTTCTTGTGGCTCGAACGTGAATTGTCAGCATCTGCAGCGTCTAAAACCGTATCATAACTATAATACTATACTTTTTACATTTTAGCAATTAAATTACTCATAATATTCTGCACTTTTATAAAAATTACCCGCAAATAATATATTTAGGCAGCTCAACCAATGAAATACTCACTTGAATAAGCAGAAATTGAGTGATCATTTATGTTTCTCATACTCTTTTCGGTTTGCTGACTTTGCTTGATCTGAAAGTTAATAATAATTATATTAAGTATATTTAAATAAAAATTAAAAATATATTTAAGATAAAAAATTTCTATTACCTGATAAAACATTTCCGTTTTGTGATTAATGTGAGGCACTTCTCCTTTGAAAGCATAATACACACGCAACAGATATGAACGTAATTTTGCTTCCGGTATATCGCGCGTGGGTCCATTTGCTGTTACCGGCGCTATGCCTGTAAGAAATATATTATATATAACAACTTTAGTTTAGTTAAAATTTGTCTTTTCAACATGTCTTTTTTAAAGGAAACATAGTAAGTGTAAATACAGTTACAGTTACCTTCCTAAGTGAGAGACAATTTGGTATTTAAGCAATTTCAATTATCTTGGTTTTGTACAACAAATACGGCCGCGTTCACTACTTTATATTATAAATAAAATGTATCTAAAATGAAAAATAAATTCAAAAACACAACTCAACATTACCAAACTCCTGTTGCAATATTTGATAAACAGCCGTAGGCGAGGTCTCGGGAGGTAACACATCCGGTCTATATCTCCTGAGTAATTCAGTCAGCGCAGCTGGTCCCGTAGCCGCTCTAAGACCGGGCTCGGAGTATCCCACCCACGCTATTAGCGCTTGATCCGATATTTCTGGCTCTAAAATAAATAATATTAATGATATATAAAAAGTAATGATTTTTTTCTTGTAATAAATTTTTGGTACCCAACAAAATATAACACTTCTATAGCTTAATTTTAATTACTCGATCGAAAGAATACACAGAAAGTACCAACGACAAGAAACATACAAAGAGTTCTTACAATACTTCAGTATGTAAGAAATGTATACTAATATATAAATAATATTGGTGAAACCTTTCAATT
Source organism: Heliconius aoede (assembly GCA_037355905.1). NCBI lineage: Eukaryota > Metazoa > Arthropoda > Insecta > Lepidoptera > Nymphalidae > Heliconius > Heliconius aoede. Next base: position 1,637,841 of record JBAIZZ010000363.1, on the reverse strand, counting down.
TAAAATCGTAAATAACTATGAATTTTGTAATCGATAAATGTATTTGCTCGTATCAAGTTGTGATAATACTATTGTCGCATATATTGCACTATAATACTGTATGAGTTGTGAATATTCTTTATTCAATCATGCAAAATAAAAGTATTTGTAATTAATTCCGACCGAAAGTGCGGTTGCAGTTTTCACCATTACAAGAACCTAGCGCTTTAAAACTAACTTACTTAAATTATAGTTAACATACATCTTATTATTATCAGAACCTATATATAAAATAGTAATTGAAAATATACTACTTCTGAACTATCGTGGTGCAACGACATCACATAATAATATAAGCGCGACGGTAGTCGTTTTGCCCTAAAAAGGCAACAAAGTTCGACGTCAAGCTCTGTGACTCAACACACAATGTCTCTAAGCTTTTTTTATGTGTCGGACATTAAGTAATCTGTGCCTACCATGCACACGCTGCCGTTCCGCATGAGGGGATAAATTACGAAGACGAAAAAATTAGCAAAAGAACAAAAACCAATAAATAAAAAAGGAAACACAATAAAACCTCTTCGTCGTTTCTTAGTCAGGGGCGCGTCGAGAGGCAGTGGCTCGTCGAAGTCGTAGAAGGACGTGACACGGTTGGGTGTGACAGCAGCACGGTTCAGGTTGGGGTAGCGCGTGCTAGGGTCCAGCGTGTACGCGCCGAAGTCACGGTGGAGATTCTCCGGTGTGGTTTGAGCTGTCACGGGGCACAAGCGTGTAATGTTTTTTTAAATAATGGTTAGAGACGAGTTGTGATGCAGTTTGTTCCAGAGCACAACACGTAATGCCTCCAGAATTCGGAGGGAAGTTGGAAACGGAAATGTCTCAATGGGAATGGAGTTTCCAGGTTTCTTTTGCCTACCCCGCTATGTGCGGGCAATGTGAAACTAAAACACATATTATTACACTAAAAGTAATAGTTGTGGGTTCGATCGGAATAAATTATATTAATTCACCCTTCATAGATGAAAACAACATTTATTTTCACCACTCGTATCGCAATGTGTTAAGAATAGGTTCTCCACCTCTTTCCTGCTATGTGAAACATTATGAAGTTAAAAAAATACTATAATTTATCATATTGTCAAATTCAGCTTTATACAGATTTACAAATTAACATAAAATTCCAAATATTGAAAATCTAAAATTAAAACAATCATTCTATATTTTTCCGCAAAGGATAATGCACGATGTTGTGTGCAGTTAACATAAAGAATTAATAAAATACATAATAAAATTAAAAGACAATCACCCAAAAGTCTATAAATAGATTCTCTCTCAGCTATAACTTCCAATGGATGCGGCGAGGGCGTCGATCCCCAGGCCCGCACCGCCCACGCCGAGTCCAGCGCGGACAGAAACCCTCGAGCACAGCCAGAACCCGTCGGCCAGAATGGTTCCAGTAGACTATCACCGACGAGCTGACATAGTAAGCGTCTCCCGTGACGCTCGTATACCTAGTAGTCAAATATTATAATGATTGTTAAAGTGGTCAAAATAAGACACATTCTAAGATTATGGTTTGAATTTCAACCTGATATCTCCAAGCGTTCCTGAGATAAACGCCGACAGACGGACAGACACGGGCGGACAAGAAAATGATCTTATAGGGGTTGCTTTTTTTTTAAAATGTTCGGAGAAAAACCCTAAAAGTAGGTAATAGTGTAAAATAGAACGTTTACGGTACGGTACGGTATGTTTTTAGTGAATTGGCAACGTTAATATTATTTTTGTAGTAGTAGATGTTTACGTTATTTGTATCTTTTCATAGCTGCCTCACACGTAATATATATAGTACAGATAAAAATGAAATCGAAATAATAACAATACAACGTCAAAACTGGTGACGAACTTTTTTTTTGTAGGTACGGGTTTGAAATACTTTACCGTATACAGGTTGGAAGCGTCTGTGCTCCTTTTACGGAAACAGCAATATATGGTAAAATATTTCATACCTACAGAAATTAACGCAGATACCTCAACAGTTTAGACGTAGGATTTTTTCCATTTCACTATGTTTATCCATCCCGTATTTCGTGTGACGCAGTTATGAATAGATACCAATAACGTAAACAGTAACGTAACGTAGGAGTAAGTCCTACAAAAATACTACTAAAAGTTTAAACAACTTTGAACTTTTTCGCCAATACATACGACTCGATTTCGGAATTGTGCGTGTGCGGCGGTGACCCTTTGATAGGTTTATGTGTGCGTGCGTCGTCTCTAATAAATGGCGTTTTATTTTACAACGAATGATTTTATTATTCATTTTGAAAAAACAAACTATCATTTTTGGAAAAAATATATATTTGTTGTATTAGGCTTTTATACAGTACATAAAACTATGGTTTCATTTAAAGTGGCGCTGACAAACACTGTATATTGCACCCGTAAAAGGAGCGCAGTCGCTACCACCCGGTATATTCGCCGTCCTAAATACAATCTAATACTAATTTTAATTTCGAAAGGTAACATTTTAAATATAATAAATAGAATGAAGTAGAGTGTTAAAGCGTTATATTTGGTGAGGTCAGCGATTTTGTAGCTATAAATTTATTTTAACGTTTAATTAATTTACTCAAATTAGTAAGTACTAAATAATCGGTGATTAAATAACAACAAACAACAAATAAATACATAAACATACCATACTAGCATTTTCAGCGGTGTACATAGAAGTGAAATCGAACAACGCGACATCAGGTTTCCCATAGTGGTTCAGCGCAAAGTCCCGTAAAGGCAACCGACCTTCAGTGGAGAACCTCGCCGCTTCCTGCGCATACCGCATCAGAGCTGCACGGTCCACGTTCTCTACGCTGAGAAGACGAGAAACTTCGGCGTAATCCTTAAAAAATTGTCATAAATTTAAATAAGACCGTCGTAGCGCAGGGGCTCAAGTGTGTGACTGTAAACGCGACGGTTATGGGTTTGATTCCCACATGAGTAAATGAAATATGGAATCTTTGATTTCTTCATTCGGGTAACTAGGAAAAGGGCGGCGTTGAGTTTTGTCACTCAATTCGAATGGAATTTCGTGGAAACTAAAATATCTTAATGGGCAACGAAGTGTATTATGTTCCCGGGTCCTCTTTTCCTACCCTGTGAAGCTAAAACTGAAAAAAAAATTTAATTTGTATGCGATAGAAGTATTAGCGAGAGATAAACTGCCCGCCTAGAGCTATTTCTACGGAGGCGGTACTAGTTAGATACTAGATAGATAGATAGATAGAGAGATAAAAGTATTTTTGCACTTACTTTCACTAAAACACCTTTATTCAGAAGACTATGTTTCTTGGCGGTCATGACGAAGTAATGTGTGTCATCTTTATAGTAGACAATGTTTTCAAGATCAATTCCAGTCACTTCGTATAGCTCTTTAAAGAATTTCTGATTAAATATGAACGCCACTCCGCTTATTTCTGGCACCTAAAAATAAAAAACAATTATAATACAAGTGAAATACATTATATATATACATAAACAGAATATTAACATATAAAGTTAAATGAATGTGTTCTGTAAACCTGAACACATCACACTGAATTTAAAGGGAAGCTCACCAAAATAGAACAGTGAAAAGTGTATTTAAATCAGTTAAGCAATTACTGAGATAAACGTACACAAGCAAACGTATAGACAAACACAAAAATAAAAAAAAAATGTTCTTTAGATATACTTATAAATAGTATAGACAGTAGGTGTGATCAGTTACATAATTATAATATTTACACTAAAGATACCGCACAACGTACCGAAGCCTCCTGTTCAGTGTGGCGGTTGATGAAATTCGCCGTGATTGCCATAGCGAGCTTCCCCCTGAACTCCTTACGTTTGAAACCGTGAAGCGTGTTACGTTTGCCGTCGGCGCCAATCAACACGTCGAACTCGTATTCCACCACCGGATGATTCGCGGGTGTAACGCGAGCGTGCCAGCCTAGAGCTTGGGAGAAACATATATTAATATATTGTGAGAGGAACATTTTTGAAGGTGACGGTGCCCTCCTTCCCCTTATATGTAAATATTTATGTTAATATACTTTTTAGTTTATCTAAAATCGCAATTACATTTGTACTGTATTAAACGTTATATTATATATATATATAATAAAAATTTAAAAAGTTGCGAAGTGAATCTACTTTATTATATTATCGTTTTGTTCAAACCCCCTTTCGTCAAAGGATTCTCCAAGTTCCACAAAAGAATCTCTGTGAATTTGCGAAGGTTGGAAAATAATATGACCTATGAACTTATGACGGAGAGGGAATTTAAATAAAACATGTAATTTATGGCCTTTTGTCATTAACGACTTAAAGGCGTAATAGGCGACTAGTAATTGGTAAAATGCAATAAACATTATACACTTAGTGATAATTGAAAAGAGTATCCTATAAATAAAATAAGATCATCATGTATATGAGCTCTCACTTTCAGAATGACTTGTAACAGTCGGTTCCAGTAGTTCTTCGAAGCTGACTCCCTCGTGGATCTCAATTCCTAGTAACAGCGCAACCTAAAATTGAAACAAATGGATAAACATAATTATGTTTCAAACTATTATGTGTTAGAAATTGATAGGAAATTTTACTTTTTATTTACCTTCAAAAGTATACACTGCAGCTGCCTTATACTGATGTGATCTATGGAACCAGCACAAAATTTTCCGAAAAACTTTTTAGCTCCCAACGCCTTTAAGTCGTGAATGACAAAAGGCCATAAATGTAACACATTATTTCGAGACATACGATCTCGTTTTTCGACAACAACCTATAATAACAGATAATATTTTATAATTTTTATTAGAAAACTTAATTACATCAGCTTCACGCTGTATCCCAGAAGGGTAGGGCGGAGAGAACATAGTGTTGAGACACACATATTATATTATTTATTTTATGTATATTATTTTACATGATATATAATTTAAATAATAAATTTAAATGATTTATTGTGAATATACAGTCGTGTTTCGCTTGCTTGGCAACACGTAATAGTTCAAAAAGATCTTAAGAAAATAGAAAGTTAATATAACTCGCCACCACACCACTTACTAAATAACTTTCTTCAAATTATAATTGCACTAAGATTAACCAAATTATAAATTCTACTAAGCTCAAAGAGACGGGACAAAATAATTAATTGCTAAATTCATGTGATGAATCATGAGAGCAAATATTATTAATTTCTTTTTTAGTTTTTTTTAGCTTCACGCTGTATCCCGCACGTTGTAGACGGAGGGAACCTGAAAATCTGGAAGAATCGAATTCTGGAGGCATTGCGTGTTGAGTGATATTCGACGTCATGTTTTGCCTCGTTAACCTAGCGGAGAAAGTGAAAATATTAAATATTTCATTTCCTCGACTGTAAATCGAATCCACTACTTGACGTATTTACGGTTGCACATCGGTGTTCCCGCACTTTACACGCCTGAAATATTCTTAATTAAACGTTTCTTAATTTTATTCATAATTTTATCACGCATAAATACGTGACATATTACACTATAGTCGTGGATCCGAAAACCACCCTTTATCCTAGAAATTGCCAGAATTGTGTAAACACATGTTATATATATACATACATATAAAACGTTATCCATTTCTTTATAATAATTAATTAATGTATTAATCTACATAAATATTATATTATTTTACCACTTTGGCACCAAGAAGTTGACACTCGATAGCAGCACGCATTCCGCATGGTCCAGCGCCAATAATAAGCACTTTGTTTTGAGGGCAAGCTCGTCCCTTAGCATAAACTTTGTGATTGGCGCGAGCGTCGAATTTTTTGAACAGAGCTTGCGCTTTCCACGAACTAGCTAATTTGGCCTAAAAATAAATTAAGAAAATAAAAAATATTAATAATGACACAAATAAATCGGATTATAGGAAATTAGTGTTATTTTTTTCGTATGACGCATGCTTTCGAATTAAACATTTGAACTACCTATCTTGATCGCATAATACATAAGCCTACTTAAAAAAAATACAAGTAAATAAATAGATTGAGATGACGATAGAAGATAGGTACACCTGTTCAACGTTAATGTCAAATTACAAATCACTGGAAAGTGGGGAACGGAATTTCTAAACACGAGGTTCCCTCTGCCTACCCTGCTTTATGCAGGATACAGCGTGAAGATTAACTTTTAAATAAAATTTAAAAAAAATTTAAGTGTAATAAATTGATTTTAAGTCGAACATAGATATCAGCTTCACTTTGTATCATCCCGCACACAGCAGAATAAACAGAGGGGACCTAGTGCAAAGACACTGCGTTCCCCACTTTCCGCCGAATGGTAGCAGCATATATATTTTTTAATTTATAATATAGAAGTTGTTATTGAATTCTCATATAAATACTGAACAACAACAAAAATTGTACTAGTAATCTATAATTCATATAAACCAAAACATATATAGTAGATACTCATACAAAAATGTATACAAATTATTACACAGCGGTAAAATAATAATATTTAAAAAAAGAGCAGTTCGCGATGACGGTAAATCTAGGTACGTATTTATAGATGTCGACTCATCACTACTGAATTTGGTTGGACTCTCGTCGTTTCATGTTCGCTGCTCGATTTCTACTCGATTCGAAATACGCCTACAAAACATATAGAGTATTTTTAAAGAAACTTTGCAAGCATTAAACAACAATAAAAACATTGAGCGCACACATTGAACGTTAATTATTGTATTTTTTAACGTTTCATTTACAGAAATATTTTACTTCTACATTCAGTTCATTGTACATAGGGCAATTTTATTAAGTTTAATGCAATGTGTGATTTCCGAAAGAACATTTATTTATTAAGCATTCAGTATGTTAGAAATATTATAAAATATCTTGCTGGGGAAAAAAATCAAGTCTTTTAATACTACTTGTAATATCGCCTATATACCCGTAAAAAGGGAAGTAATCAATTTAAAAAATCAGCCTCACGTTGTATCCTATGAGAACCAAGTGTTAAGACACTCAATTCCTCACTTTATGCCGAATATGCTGACTGGCGGAACTCAACGCTGAAAATATTAATAAATAGTAATTCATTTGGGGATCGAACCCTCAACCATTGCGTTCTTGTGCCACTGCGCCTCTTATTAAGCAGTATATTTTAATAAAAAAGAAGTATTAAACTTATCTTACCTTTAACTTTGGATAAAAATCTGGTAATCTGTTAGGTTTTAAATTTAGTGTATTACAAATTTCTCGATGGAGGGCTAAAATTTGTTTCATAGTTCCCGCAGAACAAAAAAGGTTAAACATCTCTGCGGCGAGAGCACACTCCGGCGGAGTGGGCTCCACGCACGCGTTCGGATTCATATCTATTAACAAATATTATTATGAGCAAAACAAAAATATGTAAACAAAACCACATTTTACCACAGATATCTAAAGAGAACAAAGAATAAGTTGCAATTAATTATTAAAAAAGTTAATAATATATACATAAATACTTCTTAAAAATACACCATATAAATTAAATTTTTACAAAAAAAAAATCGACTTCAAAGAACTATGATATACTCGTATAACTATCTCATATATAATAAAAAGTATAAAATCATTTTACAAAGATTTTCTATTTTTGAAGTAGCTAGGTAGGAAGAACAAACAAAAATGCTTATTATATATAATATGAAATTACTAAGGTAATTTGATATTATAATAAGCATTTGTTTGCGTTGCATTGTAACATTAGCTTGACTCGGACTTCAAAATTATAAATTATTTTTTACTTTGTAGTTCACTCTTTCTCTCTCATATATAATAATAGTATACATAAGTAAGTAGCTACAATTATACTGAAAACTGTATTTAAATCTTAGATTGGCACAAACAAACAAAAGGTATTTAAATCTCACCCTTAAGACTTACCAGCCAGTTTAAAAAAAAAATAAGCACCAGAAGAAATTAATTTAAATGGAAAATATATATGCATCTCTTATGTAAAATGGAAAGCAAAGATTACCAAAAAAACATACTTGATTTTGACAATATTTACACTAAATTGTACAATCACTAAAAGTGTTACACTTCAAACACAATAAATGGTCGCCAGAGAAATTAGCAGAACATCTCAACAAAGAAAATGACCAAAATTACGGATATCAAAAAATTTTACATAAATAGACACAAAGTTCGCAATTATTAATGTAGAGAGCAACGGAGCACTTTACGTACTCAGTACATATTATATCTACATTGTATGCATATAAATATGGGTTATAAATATACACTAGCAATCAACATTTCCTATGTACATTTTTATAATTATTTAAGATATTAATACTGACCTAATATTTTTGTGGTAAACACTTATCTTCTAATAGTGTTTCAACGTTACATTGACCGCAGCTTATAAATTTAACCTCGCATAGCGTTTGCTTACACCCAACGACCATTGAGCAATCCCACAATACACTTCACACCAGGGTGTATTAACTCGAGTGTCAAAAGTTTTGCTTACATATATAGCTACTCTTTGGCTGTGTGCGTAAGGTGCTATAAAATGTATCTTTCCATTTTACGTTACTATTTTAATTTTATGTACCAACCATAATTTGTATATTTTATTCAGAAATATATATTGTAGCAAGATTTCTGCAATTTTGCACTTAAATAATGTGTTGGTAAATCGAAATTAAAAATGGATGCTTTCTTAATTATAATGAATTAATTTTGTCTCCTGAAGAATAATAGACAAAAGGAATTATATAATAAATTGGACTATTATAATATTAATATCATTTTCCACATGTTGACTTTGTTATGTTATGTTTACTTTGTTATATTTGACATCTGCTAATGGCAACAACGTTATTTAGGTAAACTACATGGCGGTTATTCTTGTTAAATGTACATATATATATATATGTGAAAACGATAATAGTAAAATTGTACTTCTATATCATATATCAGATTTAGAAACTTTATTAATGAAAAAATAAAGCTCCTAATTCTTTTAAAACGCCTATATAAGTGAAAGAGTAGGTTTAATAATTTAACATAATAATTTATTAACAATAAAAGTGGCGTCATTTGAAGATATATTTGAAGACGAAACTTATTGTTGATATAACTCTTTCAAAAGCTGGCTCAGTAATAACAATTTTGGTAATAAGTTGTCTGTGTCTATAAGAGCATATCGGTTCCAGAAGAGGTTCCAGCATATCGTCCGACTCACAACTAATGCGTTCCGACGATCCGACATTTCAGCATTTCACCATACGCACCTACAGAATATCGCACCTTGGCATTCGAGACCCTCGGATAAAATACGCTTATCAAAATCCCGATTCCTGAGCTGCCTCCTCGGTCGTTGGTCGTCTAAACTGGGCCTCCCACGGGTAGCCGTTGGTCTCACCTGGTTAGGCATAACCGCCCCGGATGCATTATTGCTCATCATTCCCTTGCCTTCTATCTCTTTATCCTTCAAGATCTGTCATTGCACAACTTTTCTCTGAATTTGCCTTTTGGCTTTTAAGTCAACCTCAAGGACGCTTGCAATAAAACAAATGTTTTATTCATACTTACTTTTACTACAACAAAAGGTTAGTGTATTATATTTGTTGGAATACAAATTATAGGAAAAGGCCTGTGTCAGCTAATCTTCAATATCAAGTATCATCTTTGCTCATCAAAACGTTAAGCGGGTACAAGAAAAGAGGAAAACAGTTCCTCCTCCCCCTCCCTGTGAATAAATCAATATTAATCTCATTCTTTGTTTCTAATTATATATCAAACAAATTAAATTGAATTACATTTTTTATTTGTATAATAACCAAATCGCTTATTTGGCATGACTATATTTCATGAATGCTAGTTCGCTGCGTAGAATGGAACGGCTTAGTGCACTGTCATAGACAATATAAATCGATTTAATTCTATAGTCCAGTGACCTTAAAAAGTTCTCTAACGTAACGCGTAAACGTAATTTTGCCGTGTAAACCTGTGTGTCAAATAAATGCTGAAATCTGTGTCAAATAAATGCTGAAATCCGTATCAAAAAATAACTAAATCTATTAATTTGCGAATGACGGTGTGATTGTGGAAAATTCGATAAAACTAAGATATATTGTGCTTAATTATATTGTTTTTAACATCAATATGTTGTTATTTTAAGTGAATGCTACACAAATGCCGAGCTAAAACACCAGGTATTTTTAACGTATTACAGCTTGTTTATCCAATTTATTATTTAGCGTATTTTGTTTCATTCATCTCTGTTTGTTTTTGATGTTGTTGTTTTATTATAACCTTCTCAGATTTTTTTTATTAACAATAAGACTCTGTTAACGTAACAGTAATAATGGTATAACAAAGAAACAATTCAAAATTATCAATAAAAACAATAAGTTCTTGTTAACTGATATACAATTTATTTAAAAATAAATGAACAATAAAATATTGTCTTACATCCTTATTGTCAAATCCTCTATATAATTAAATTAAAAAGTAATACAAATGTTTTGTGTGCTTAAATAATTGACTGATGAATTAATATCTCATTAAATAATTAATAGTAGTTTGAAAATTTTTAGAAATATTAGCATAACAGTGACTAGAAAGTACACTTTTTTGTTTCAAAAGTTCTTGCTAAACTCAATTTGAATGAATAATATGTTGAATTTGAACTTAAAATTATCTCTTTTCTTTATAAGAAACTAAGCATTGGCCTACATCTATCATTGTGTGGAATGACTCACCAATAAATCTGTGGTGTGAGCGGCATTAATACATACCACATTACATTGTACATACACACACACACACACACATACATATATATATATAGCTCTAAATATATATATTTGGAGCTGATAGTTTTCTTCCTTTCTACATATGTTTAATGTTATAGCTTAAAAGTTATCCTGCATATGGCAGGGTAGGCAGAGGGAAACTAGAGTTAATACACTTCCCCACCTTCTACCCAATTTATGACACATTGTATGTTACTTATGGCATGTAAAAATATAAATATCCTAAGTATTATATGAACCTAATTTGGCAGTTTGTTAATATTCAATCTGTTGATTGTTCACATTTTTTGTATTTTGGAAATATTATTGTAACTAATAAGCGCTGATAATTTATAAAGATATATTTTCTATAAAAAAGCTATTTAAATGTAAATATCATGTTTGCCATGTTTGTAGATTGAATTCCCACTCTTGGGAATTAATTATTTTCATTTGCATTGAATTCCATCACTCAACTCAACAAATGTCACAAAAATTGGGTGGTGCATTTGAAGTTTAGTGTGTTAACTCTTATTACTTTCCACCCTACTAGATTCAGGATAGAGAATGAAATAAAAAAATATATCATGCTAAGTACTACAACTAGATCTATCATTCAATTATGATTCCATACAATTCTAATTGAATGATTGCTACTGGAGCTGTGCGCTATTGACATACATATCATATTTGCTCAGTTTTTTTATATACTATTCAATATTTTATTAGGTGTGGATTTTTTAAATTTTATATTCATATTTGTTCTCATATTTATATTTAAATTAATTTTGTTACCAAACAGCAAAAGCGAATGTTTTTAACATATACACTATATTAGATTGTAATTAACTTGAATTTTTATTTCCATGGCAAATTATTCTTTCTTATTTATTTTTACTTATGGTTATTTTTTTAATAAACTTTTAAAAAAATACAATTGAAAGATTAAAGTATGTAATAATACTTTTGCTTTTAGGCACAATGTTGCAGATTGGAGTCTTATCTAATGATGTTATTAAAGGTATAAAGTACTTACATACTTTTAAATGCACTTAAAATGCATAATTTGATCATTGCTATTGCTTGTGTTGTGAAAATTAAATATTCATTATTCATAAGAATTTTTTTTAACATATTTTGTGTATATTTATATTATTTTACTAATTTTTTGCAAATAAACTGAGCACATTGCATATACATATGTATTAATTAACTGTTACAAGTTCTATATAAAAAAGCTATTTATTGATATCAATTGTTGAATGAATTATTTAATTTTGTCTTGTGTTTGCAAAGCTCTGTTGATTACAAATACTATGCTTCATCATCATCATCAAAAACACTACAGCCACGGGTGGGCCTTGGCCTGGTCCAAAATATCCCTCCATTCTGCTCTATTCCTGGCTTTCTTCTTCCAATTTTGTACGCCCAGAGTTCTCAGATCTACTATGCTTAGTGTTACATATTTTACCAAACTTGAGCACAAATCATTATTTTATTTTATCATTTCTGTGAAGTGTATTTTTTTCTATTTTAGTGACATAATCACTCTTCAACTATAGATCCATTCTAGCAGATATCTAAATTTCGTTACAATATGATGACATCAGAAGAGTCGGACTCTCTGAGTACAATACCCTCAGACGGTCACCCTGAAGATGCGTCAGGTTTGTATTTCATAGCTTGCCAGTTTAAGTTTTTTTAAAAGACTGTATTAAAAACATATTATTTGTCACATGCACATCGTTAGCACATTAAAATGCTTGAAGTTACGCATATAAAATTTTGTATTTTGGTATTTTAACAAATGATATCTATGATATATTATAATGAAACTTATTAAATTTAGAAATGTAAAACTGAATAATGCATAATTTTAGATGTTTAAAAACAGACAATTTTTGGTATATGTAAAGCCTAATGAAATCTGTTTGTATTGCCATAGATGTAGTAATAAATGCCTATATCGATGAGGGTGAAGGCATCTTTGAAATTGACTTTTCGTGTAAATAATATTAAAAAATATATTAAAAGGCAATGTAAGTAAAAAAATTACATGTACAATCAAAATGTATGAAGGAAAATTGACACATATATTTGTTCCCTGGCCATGTAGCCTCCGGTACCGAAGAAGCCCCATCCTCCATGGTCTCCAGCGAGGCGGAGTCCGGCAGCGTCATATCGGAATACCTTCGCCATGACGACATGAGCATCGTGGAGCCCTGCTCCCAGGATAAGCCGGTGCCTGATGTGAGGGCTGTGGGCACTACGCTTGCTTCACTCGTGTCTACACGAGGTAGGGTCCTAGCGAGTATCACGTACAAAAGGAGGATCCTTTGTCGTGCGTGTTGAGTGGTACACCAATATGGGGAAATGAATATTGTCTGCTTAGAAATATACCTGTCAACAGCCTGTTAACAAAATTTACAGGAGATATAAAAACCTTTTAAAAAAATATTAGTCAGCAGTCTTAAGGTCTTTCGTGGCGTACAAACGTGCGACTGTAAATGTTGAATCGATTGCCACTCGAGAAAATGAAATATTTAATATTTTTATGTCTTCTCTCTGGTGAGACAAAGTGTGGCATTGAGTTCCACCACTCAACACGCAATACTGTTATGTGATGCAGTGAAAATACGAAAAAAAGCATGAAGCTAAAAAAAATCATCAATGTGGCGTGATCTCCTAGAATAAAATTTAATTAAACTTTACCAATAGGTAATGTTAGGCTTAACAATTGACAAAATTGAGAGCAACTTTAATTTGAAGCAAAATGTAATACATTGTTATAGTACATATAAATAGAAGCATTAATTGTTATTAATATATCGTTATGAAATAAGGAAACAGGAAAGTCGTTATAATCTATCTATACTAACTTCAGTCAAGTTTAGTTAACATTGAAACACTAGAAAATGGGAATGTTTTATTTAAATATAACCAAAAAGATGGTGGTTCTAGGTTCTATGCTGCCGTGGGGTCCCAATAAAGGTGCGATGGTCGCCAGTTCTGATGCCGACCTGAGGCCGGGGGAATATGTCATGAGACTACTTTTTACGGAATTTACTGTGCAAGCTGAGAGGAAGATGGAGGCTGTTATGGCTGAAGCTTTGGTAAGAGTTTCTTATTATCTTTTAGTTATAATTTATCTATATAGTTGTATCTACCCAGCTGTCCGGCTATGTGGTATTGTAAAGACCAAAAGCCTTGGACAATTTTGATAATTTTTACGTCCATTGATTTGTCTTAATCCTGAAAAAATCACAATAAGCGAAAACCAGTCACCATATAGTCAAAATAAAAAGAAATTACGAAATACGTCAAATGGGGTATAATTTGAATAAGTATTCAAAAATGATTGTTAGTTTCCCATCATGATTTTAAATTTAAAGTAGCGGTAGTATTCTTTACTAATCTTCACAGCCCTTGAAAAAATAATTATACCCTACTCTTACTCCTAATTGGACCAAAAATAAGCATAAATAATTCACGCAGTATTCCTTTTATTGTAGGGTAGGCAAAAGGAACCTAGTGTTAAGACATTCCAATGAACTATTCACACTTGTTTTTTTTTTTGTAATTATTTTTTATTTTATTTTAACTATTATTTGTATCGAAATGTATGTGGCCATTGTTTGCTATCGTGGTTTCCTTTATACATTATGTGTATCTCTGTACTGTAGATATTGTATGACCTGCAAATACAGTTAGCTCCTTTATAATTGTAAATTTTTACGAAATTCTGAAACTCGGATACGACATGTTTCATATGTTTTGACAATTAAAATGTTCGTGACAAATGTAACTTATAATTTACTTCTGTATAAAATATTTATATATTTTTGCATTTTACTATTAAAAACAACAATAAAAAATACCCGACGCGGTGGAGACCAACAGTTAGACCATATTCAGCTTTTGGTGCACTTAATTTCTTGCGGGCTCCTTATTTGAAATTCCCCAGCTGTAATTTAAAGAATATGCTGAGAAAATTTTGTATGTTTAGTTGTTGGTTTCTGTTTACAAGACTTAGTGGAAACTTACGTATTATATGACAAATATGCCACTATATATATATATATATATATTGTGCTCTTATAGGAAAAGCCACTAAACAAAACCCTGCAACGCGGCGAAGATCCCCAGTTAGACCAGATCCTTTCTGCTTTCGGCACAGTGGCGGAGCACTGCCTCCCGTCTCTACTCAGAGCTCTCTTCGGCTGGCTGGAGAGGCAAATGGCGGAATCCCCACAGTTGAGTGAACAAGCGAAAAAACCACACCAGGATTCTAGAAACAAAGGGTATGTTGAGTACTTTAGGTAACCTATTTTGGGCATAAATTTACGTCAATATAAGAATAGACATTGATGTCAGAGAACTTCAAAATATATAAGAACAATTATTATTTCATATTTTTTAGTAATTGTAGATTCAAACGTTATTTATTATGAATTTTATTGGCAAAAACATTCACTTCGGGTTAAATTATTATAGGTAATAATAATAAATAACATCTGAAAGGGAAAGAACATGGGCTTATATAAAATGATATAGAAACATATTCTATGTATTTACTAAAAAATATTAATAATATTAATGACTACAACTTAGTTTCACAATTTTTTATTGTCTGTGTCTAACTATGAAAAACATATAAAAACAATCAACATTTTAGATTCATCCTATCCCTTACGTAGCTGTTAATTTATTATTTAGTTCTAGGCATGTATGCTAAAGTAAGTAAGTGTCTGTATGTTTGTCCACAATGTTATTCCGAGACTAAAAGTCATATTGAGATTATTGAGTCATATTGTTTGAAACATTAGAATTTCGAAGTAATTTGATAAGAATGTATAGTTTATACATTGTTTATATATGGTTTATACAATATTTTTATACATTGTGTAAAAGTATATTCCATATTGATTTTATTTAAATTATTTATAAATTGTCCTATTTTTCAGTATAATCTCA